>JADLZN010007142.1:0-151699 GCA_018155175.1 Sinocyclocheilus anophthalmus
CCCCCATTCACTGCATGGTTTCGATCGTCCTACGTAGCCTAGAGTCACTGAGTGAGACTCATTAAGATGTCTTTGGGAGTTCGGGAGGTCAGGCAACGAGGCCAGACTGCTTTGGGCAGTTGCACTTTTAACACCTTTTCTTTGTTCTATATAAAATCTACAAATGTCATACGCCTGATTACATAGACAGCACAGAAGCTGTGAGGTTTTCCATGTGTAGCGCAAAACACTTCTCACGAATTACTGCTGCGCTTCTATTTTAAGTGCCAACCTAACTAGAAATAAGTCGAGCGATTGACATAATACCCATAAACAGTATCTGTCAAAACTAGCTCAAAGGAGGGGGCCTTTATTAAGCAAATCAATGGTGAATTACTGGTCTTCCACCCGTTGAAGGAAACAGCAGGATCACAATTATGCTACGTTGTATAACGCTAAAGGTTTTTGGTTAATGTTCATAATGTAGACATTTTAACACTTAAATGCTGTAGGCATAGGTAGCTAGCAACAAGGAAACAGCTGTTAAGGCAAGTCACATTTACTGCGTACGATCAGTATTGAGAATGTTGGATCCTGCTTGGAAATGCGGCTATAGGTTATCCTATTTATAGTTTTGTGATTTTGTTTGTTTGCCCCATGAAGCATTTCTATTATATAACGGATTAAGTAGTCAAACTCATTCCATACCAGCAGAATAGTGTGGTACAGAAAGTCTACATCCATAGAACAGGTTCTGATGATATTCCTCAGGGTGCAAAATCTTAGCAAAAGTAATAGGTTAATATTATTAAATTGCAGACAAAGATTGTGAATAGCTAGGTTGGCTTGTACACTATATTGCCAAAAGTATTTGGACTCCCCCTTCTAATGACAGTTTGACTCCTTAGTACTTCATACTTTTTAGTACAAAAAAAAAAAGCATATAACATCTAGGGATTGTTGCTTGTGCTTCTAATTTTATACCAGTAGTTTGAACAGGACCATTTTCTATTCTAACACAAAAATGCCTCTGTGTATAAGGCAAGGTAAAAAAAAATTCAGTTGGAATCACTTGACTGTCTTCAGAAGCCAGTCCTAATCCAGCCGACAATCGCTGTTGACTTAATGCACGACCTTGAGCCAAAAACTCAATCATCCGCAAACACGCGAATAGACGTATTGGGACCCCCTCCTCTTGTTAGAACAGAAAAGGCACTTCCAAACGAGGCACTCAACTATTGACACCAATTAATGTATTTAAAAATTGTATTTCCATCTTTGTTGCAACAGTTTTGGAAGTGTCTAAAAGGACTGTATTCATATGTACAAGTCATTGGTGTTTGGCAATTAGTTTTTTTTAGTTTTCCTAATACTTTGGGCAATATAGTGTATGTTTGTTGCGGTAGGGGGCCCAACCTCATATTTTTCAAAATTGCTAGCGGCGCCCCTGACTATAGATATTAATTATTTTCGTTCCTGAATTAAACGTTGTCAACCAATCAGATTTCAAAGATGGATCTTGTAATTTCTTTATAATTTAATACTACTAAATCATAATAATCAAATATTAGAAATGAATCAGGTGCTTGGATGATTTGTAAATAACCTAGTTTAACAGTTTGGTCAAACCCTTCTGAATGATTCATCTAAAAACAACATATTTTCTCTAAGGTCATGGTTCAATATATTGTGTACTTACTTGGATGAGATATATGATATCTATAGATCTATCGATTGAAGACAGAACTATTTCGCTAGTCCATCACTCTTCCCTACACCGCTCTTAAAATGTTGGAGACTAAATATAACACTATAATGAATTTGTCATATTATATTCTATGGGTTTAATGCATTTGCAGACAATGTAATTACATGTAACTGTCATATAACTGTATATTCATTGTTTTAGAGGAGAGTGCCATTGAATGTGTAGCTAATATTAAGTGGATTTTCATGAAAAAACTGAAAACAAACACTAGATTAAAAAAAAAAATGTCCCAATAAATGTCCAAACAGCGATGCTATTAGAGCATTTATTGTGTTATATCTTGCATCATTTACATCTATTTTTGCGTTTGATGTTGATTTGATAGGAGTTGTTACTTATTATTGCCATCATACCAACTGAGAATTTGTTGCAATGATTTTAAATTCAGTTGAGGTATCTGACATATTATGACATCAAATTTATGTTTTATATGAAGTCTTTAGAGCCATAGGCTATAATGTTGTTTTAGTTAAATTGCTCAGTGACTAACCAGTTGGACAGAGGTTATGTACAAATCATCCAAGCACCCAATTCCTAGCCATTTCTATAGGCTACATTTGATTAACATGGCTAAATATTATTAAATTGGAAAGAAATTAAATATCCATCTTTGATTGTCAAAAGAATTCCAGGTTCTATTCCATAGTTCGTCCTTCACTGTTGGGGCTGTTGAGGAGGAACATAGCACCGTTCCAGAGACTTATCACAAAACGGTTGCCAATCCAGAACCTGTTCACAAAATGGCTGCTAGCCCAGAGACTTTCCATAAAATGGCCGCCAACCCAGAGACTTTTTACAAAATGACTGCTAACCCAGAGTCTTGTAACATCACAGCTGATCATCCAGAGTCACATCACGTCACAGCTGATCATCGGCCAGAGTCTCGTCACGTCACAGCTGATCATCCAGATTCCCGTCACGTCATAGCTGATCATCCAGAGTCCCGTCACGTCACAGAGCTGATCAAATCCAGAGTACTTTTCCATGTCACAGCTGATAGTCTAGATCAGCGTTGGCGAACTCCGGTCCTGGAGAGCCGCAGCCCTGCAGAGTTCAGCTCTAACCCTAATTAAAACTCACCTGCCTGTAGCTTCCTAATAACCGTTCAGACCTTGATTAGCTTGTTCAGGTGTGTTTGATTAGGGTTGAAGCAAAACTCTGCAGGGCTGCGGCTCGCCAGGACCGACATTCGCCACCCCTGGTCTAGAGTCACGTCACGTCACAGCTGATCATCCAGAGTCTCGTCACGTCACAGCTATCGTCCAGAGTCTCGTCACGTCACAGCTGATCATTGGCCAGTCTTGTCATGTCACAGCTGATCGTCCAGAGTCACGTCAGGTCACCGCTGATCATCGGCCAGAGTGGATGGAACATGGCGTTATGCAACCCCTCTCCTATGTGCTCCAAATGCACCACCACTGAAGGGTACCAGAGATTCCATTCTACACAATCTCAGGAACACAGAGAAACGCTTGGGTAAAGATCCAGAGAAAGCCAAGGTTTATGAGGCCGAGATTCAAAAGCTTTTGGATGCAGGATATGTTGTTAAGGTCCCGTTAAAACTTCTACATTCAGATGAAGAATCGTGGTTTATTTCACATCATCTTGTCTACCACAACGGTAAGGACAGACTAGTTTTCAACTGTTCTTTCATCCATCAAGGTCTCGCCCTCAACCAGCAGCTCCTTCCTGGCCCTTGCCTTGGCGCTTCATTACTAGGAGTCCTGATTCGATTCCGACAGCACGCGGTCACAATCAGCGGTGACATACGTGCTATGTTTCACAGGTAAGACTCCTGCCGGAGTACGAACCTCTCCTGAGGTTCATCTGGCGAAACATGCGGAAAGGAGATCAGCCCGATGTCTACCAATGGCAAGTCTTACCATTTGGAATGACTTGCAGCCCATGCTGTGCGACCTTCGCACTTCAGAAAAACGTCAGGGACCACCAGCCATGTGATGGTGAAGTAAGGCAGTCGATAGAACAGTGCTTTTATGTTGACAACTGCCTACAGAGTCTTTCCACTGTGGATGAAGCTAGGCAGTTGGTCAACAAGATGAGATCTGTACTTGCCTCAGGGGGGTTTGAAATCCGGCAGTGGGCCAGCAACGTCCCCTCAGTTGTTGAGCACTTACCAGCTAACGCGAAATCAGAGAGCATAGAGCTATGGCTGCAAAAGAATCATTCCGACCCTCAGGAGCCAGCTCTAGGTCTGATCTGGCACTGCCTGGATGATCATCTGGGTTACAAGCACCGCCCGACAGCAGAGTGTCTCCCCACAATGAGGCACATCTACAAAGTCCTGGCATCCCAATATGACCCTTTAGGGTTTGTCACCCCCTTTACCACCTGGGCTAAAGTTCTAGTCCAGAAACTCTGGGCTAAACCAAGAAGTTGGGATGACCCGAACCTTCCCATAGATCTTCTTGAGAGGTGGAGAGCTTGGGAACAGGAACTACCTAAACTTGCTAAGGTAGTGTTTCCCCGTTGTTACCTCTCATCACATTTCAGTGAGGACGCGTCAAGATTCAGCTTGCACATTTTCTGTGATGCGGCCGAGGTGGCCTATGGAGCAGTAGCGTACCTGCTTATCAAGCAACAAAGTGAACTCTACACCTCCTTTGTGATGGCAAGGTCAAGGGTGGCTCCCAAACGACAACTGACAATGCCGCGGTTGGAACTCTGTGCAGCCTTGGCTGGTGCCCAGCTTACTAAGCTTCTAGTGCAAGAGTTGACCATTCCTATTGAGACGACCACACTCTGGACCGACTCGACTACCGTCTTGACCTGGATTCAGTCAGATTCTTGCCGATATAAAGTCTTTGTTGGCACTAGAGTGGTTGAGATCCAGGAGTTAACTGACCTGCATTCGTGGAGGTACGTGGACTCAGCAAGTAACCCGGCAGACGATATCACCCGGGGAAAGACGCTTGTAGAGCTGGCGAGCCCCAGTAGGTGGAATCAGGGACCTCATTTCTTACATGGACCACCAGATCAGTGGCCAGCTATACCTCTGATGGAGAATCGAGATGATTCGTCAGAAACCAGGAAGACTGTATTCTGTGGACTAACTATAGATGACCGGAATCCGCAGATGCCCGACGCAGCTCAATTCACCTCCTGGAAGGCCTTGGTTAAGGCAACTTACCAGTCCCTTCACGGGGCGGCTGTTTTAGATGCAGGAACCTCTAAACCTGATTATCAGAGTGCTGAAGTGTTAATCTTGAGCCAGTCCCAAGCCGAATCTTTTCCACTAGAAGTCAAAGCTTTGAAAGCAGGTAAGCCAGTGCCCCCTTCTAGTCGTTTGAGCACACTAGCACCAGAGTTTGATCCGGCATTAAGTTTGATTCGAGTTGGAGGACGGCTTCGAAGATTGGAAGGCTCGATCCCAACCGAGATTCACCTAGTAGTTTTAGACTTTGATGAATGCCTACTTCATCCAGGGCCGGACAGAGTTTTTGCTGAACTCCGTCATTACTACTGGGTGCTGAGAGGTAGACAGGTGGTGAAGAAACACCAGAGGGGGTGCGTGCAATGCCAGAGGTGGAGGGCTAAGCCGACGGTGCCCATTATGGCTGACCTACCCTAAGCTCGGCTACGACTCTATTAACCACCATTCTTCTCGACAGGTGTCGACTGCTTTGGGCCATTCACTGTCAAACTAGGCCGTCGCTCAGTGAAACAATGGGGTGTGATCTTTAAATGTTTGACCACCCGTTGCATACACCTCGATCTCCTCAACAGCCTGGATGCAGATGCTTTCCTACTTGCCCTGAGACGTTTCATAGCCCGACGGGGTACACCATCGGAGATTATCTCTGACCACGGAACTAATTTCCGAGGTGCTGAAACCAAGCTGAGAGAGGCATTTAAAGAAATGGAACCTCAACTGCAGGAACAGTTGGCAGACAAGCAGATTACTTTTAAGATGAATCTTCCTGCAGCACTGCATTTTGGCGGTACATGGGAACGTGAGATCAAATCTGTGAAATCGGCCCTACAGGTCGTCACAGGAAACCAATCCTTGCCAGAAGATATCCTGCACACGGTGCTAGTTGAGATAGAGGGTATCTTGAATAGCAAACCACTAGGCTACGTCTCGTCTGACGTAGCAGATGTAGACCCGGTCACCCCCAATTTCCTCCTCATGGGGCGGCGGAATGCTTCGCTACCCCAAGTAGTCTACACTCCAGAACCTCTGTCTAAGCGTCGATGGCGCCATGCTCAGACTGTAGTTGATCATTTCTGTGCGTACTTTACCCGACATTACCTGCCTAACCTTCAGCCTCGTCTTAAGTGGCAGCGTGAGACTCAGGATCTGACCGAGGATGCTGTAGTGATGGTGGTGGACCCACAACTACCTCGGGCTCACTGGCCCATCGGTAGGATTGAGAGTCTGGTACCCAGCGAAGACGGCCATATTAGGTCAGCAAAGGTCAGAATAAAGGACCACCTGTATCTTCGCCCTGTGGCTAAGCTAGTTCAACTCCCGGCACTACAAAATGGGGGGGATACAGACGTTAAGGACTAAGGAATTCATATTTCTACAGATTAGCTATGCTAATCTGGGGGCTGCTGTACTAAATTCCTTATTCATTTGTAAGGGTAGTCTCCTCAACGTGCGTGTGACATAGTTGTGCATGTACAGAGCGCTGACGGTGGTCCGCCAGAGCGGTTTCAGTTTACTTTGTTTCATTTCTCTGCCGCTATTTCAAATGAGTGGTAAATGTGCATGCATAAGTTAATTTATCTTTATTTACCTGTCATATTGCAATAATGTTGCCACTGCCAGTCTGATTGTTGTCATAGGTGTATATTGTAGTTCAGAATATACAGAATTTGGAGAATTCTGCACGCGTTATTTACATGCATATTTAGCGCCATTTATATTTTAAACCACACTTGCCACCTCTGTTAATTTAAGAACTGTACAATGCTGGATGATGTAAAGTGACACATCCTGAATATATAAACCATTGAACAACCATCTGTCTCCTGTCGCACTTCTTGCTGGAGTTCCGTAGTGGACTAGCATTCCACCTAACTACAGAGAACAGATTCCTTTACAATGGGTCTGGTTCTTACCTTATTGATGAACAGGTAATGTAGTTTGCGAGTAAAGCTGCAAATTATTTAATTAACGTCAGCTGCCTCTGTAATAATTTTCTGATACATACAAGTGAAAATCAATGCACGGCATAAATTATAAATGAATTATTATTAATTATTCGAGAATATTAGCGAAAGTGGTTTTCTTTGTTATCTCATACATGACGTATGCATCGTTCCGGCCGGGAAGGTTAGTGTTAAAACATTGTGAGTGCAGGCCAGCGGGGGAGTTGGGAGGGGGGATAATCGCGCTTGGGCTCGGTTCAAGGCAACCGTGCCTAGTGTGAGTACACCCTCAGTCTGTCCTGTTACGGCTAAGAAGGCTGTTTCTGAACTCTCAGTCTGTCCTGTTCTGACCAAGGAGGTCAATTCTGAACTCTGTGACTGTCCTATCCTGGCAAAGAGGGCCAGTCACGAACTCTATGTTTGCCCTGCAACGATCAGGGAGGTTGTTTCTGAACTCTCTGACTGTACCACCACGGTCAAAAGAGCTGCCCCTGGACTCTCTGCTCGCCCTGTTACGGCCAAAGATGCCGTTTCTGAACTGTCTGCCGGTCCTGTTATGGCCGCCGAGGCCATTGTTAACCTCTCTGTGCTCTCTGCGTGTCATTCTGCCTGATTCCTTCCTTGCGTAATCTGCACCAGTCAGCTCCACCCGTTGGTACGCATCTGTTCCGCTGTTGGGATCTTTTGTCCCCTCTGCTCCACCCTGGTGGGCTCCTGCTCCTTATCTCTGCATCTGTTGGTCCTTCAGCTTTGTGGTAGACCTGGTGTTCTTCTGCTCCGCCTTAAAAAATAAAAAAAAAAACAAACAAAAAAAAACCAGACCCTGCTCCCCCCGCTCCGCCCTGGCTCTCTGCTCTGCTGGCTACGCCTTTGTCCTCTGCACCGCCGGCTCTGCCCTGGCTCTCTGCTCTGCTGGCCACGCCTTGGCCCTCTGCACCGCCGGCTCCGCCCTGGCACCCTGTTCCTCCCTGGCACTCTACTCCGCCCTGGGACCCTGCTCCGCTGGCTCCACCCTGGTACCCTGCTCCGCCTTGGCTTCCTGCTCCACCGGCTTTGGCTCAGTCCCCTGTTCCTCCCCTTCCTCATGGACCTGGCCCTCCATCCCTCCCCCCTGTTCCGCCTCCGCTCCACCTCACCTCCCTGGACTCTTGTCTGTTAAGGATGTCTGTATGCCACTCCCTGGCTGTCTACTACGATGCTCTTATTAAAGCCTTGCATTTGGATCCTCAACTCCATCGTCACGCCTCCCTCGTTACAATATCTATTAAACTGAACACTTATGTGATTTCTGGATATAGATCATTTTATATAGCTATTTAACATTAAATATTGACCCTTTAAATAGGCTTAAACTATCCATGTCCTTATTAATTATTTTTGAACATAAAGAACATTATAGAACATGATGAGTAATCTATTTATTGAAAAATAAGTTATTTTCTCTTATTTAAACAGCACAGTTGTTAGTCTAAAATAAATATTACATAACCTCTTAATACAATATCAGTATTGGAAGCTTTCTATTTTTCTTTCGTTCGTTACCTTTTTATGCGTGTAAAGTCGAGCTGAGATAAATGGCGATTTTAAATAAGTCTATTAAAATTAACTAATATATATATTAGTCACGCTACGGTGAGATAAACGCACAAAGAAGATGAATGCAAATAGTCTTTAATAAATCCACACAAGGGTAAATCCAGGACAGAAAAGGCAGGGGACACACATAGGGACATAGTACACAGGACAAAAAAACAGTGAACTGAACACAACTTAATACACATTGTGGCCCTCTTTGCTAGATAATTCCAACATAGACACACCCTGAACGCATATAAGAATGGTGGCTACTTGTTCCGGGCACTCAACCTGGATGTCATTTTGCTTACCTTTTTGGTCAAAAGGAAAAGAAAATACTGTACTTGTTTATTTGAGATATTATTTTATGTCTACTTAAAGGCTTAGTTCACACAAAAAAATTTAATTCCGGTCACCAGTTTAGACTAATTGCATGACTAGCTTTTGCCAAACTTGTATTAGTTTCTTTATTCTGTGGAACATAAAATTTAGTATATGATGTAATTTTTGTTTAGGTGCTTGAGTCCTAGTAGAAAGAAGGGGGGCATGAGTTCAATAAAATGAACAAACAAACAAACTATGGAAGTCAATGAGACCAGCTCATGAGAAGAGATTTTCCACATAGGTGTGCGGTAGGGAATAAGGTTTATTATGGCTATAGTGTTGCCTTTCTGTTAATTTTTTTCAAGTTAAACATAAATGATTGCAAAGTTTGCAAAGGCCATAATTATAACGAATCCCAAGGTGTTTCATAATATCTTCAGATGATTTCCCAAGTGAAAAAAAGATGTTATAAAAACAAAGACATTCAGCTCTCCACATGCAGACACACAGCTTCCGATTTGTTGATCTGATTGTTTGCCCTTTTTCCCCCCAAACTCAAACTTTGTAGATTTCCACAGACAACAATGGACATTGAAGTCTAATTAACAGATGATAAATGGACGTATATAGCAATTTTAGTGTAAATTTATTAATATTGTCTCATGTGCATTTTTTATTGCAGAATATTATTATTTGGTGAGATTTGGATTAATATCCATAACTTGATGGATAACATGTCTTATCCTTTGAGACTTACTCTTATGGTGCCCAAAGAATCTAAATCATATTGGCATATATATTTCACTTCTTTACTTTTCATTTATCTGCTTATAGTATCAATTAATATTCGTCTTGTTATGGTCATTATCATGCAGAAAGCTCTTCATGAACCAATGTACATATTCTTGTGTCATCTGTCTGTAAATGGAGTTTATGGAGCCTCAGGTTTTTATCCTAAATTTCTGTCTGATTTAATATTGGATTCATACGTGATCTCTTCTCACATGTGTGCTCTGCAATCCTTTGTTATTTACAGCTCTTTACTGTGTGAGTTTACAATATTAACAGTGATGTCTTATGATAGATATGTAGCCATATGCAAACCTTTAGACTATCATTCCAAATTAACTAAAAACACCTGTGTGAAATTAGTTCTGTTCTCATGGATTGTTCCCAACTTCTCTGTGATTCCAGCAGCCCTGATATCAAACCTGAGGCCGTTTTGTAAATATCATATTGACAAATTATATTGTGACAACTGGTCAATTGTAAAACTGTCTTGTGCATCATCTTTTGTTAATAATATCTATGGATATATTGTTGCTGTTATATTTTGTTGCTGTGCTGTTATCATCATTGTGTCCTATGTTAAACTGATCTCTGCATGTAAAGCATCTTTAGAAAATAGAAGGAAATTCTGGCAAACATGTCTGCCACACATATTATCACTGATAAATTTCACTTTTGCTTTGCTTTTTGATGTTATGTATAGCAGATATGGTTCAAATGATATACCAGAGAGTCTCCGCAATTTTTTGGCTCTAGAACTGGTGATAGTCCCACCTGTGTTCAATCCTCTAATCTATGGACTAAATATTAGAGCAGTGCGCAGAAGTTTTGCCTCATGCATTTCCACAAGAGTGAACATTTAGCTCAAAAAGGCATAAAAACCTTGACGTACTGTACTGAAACAGACATGAAAATGTTATAATTTTATGAATGAACTGTAACAGAAAAACAACCATGTACAAGCTGTCAACATATGAACAGCATTAGGCACAGTATCATAAAAAATGTTTTCACTGCTCCCAGATCCACTCATGAATTTTCCTGTTTACATCCTTTGTTGATTGATTTGCAAATGTTTAATTGAAATAGTATATTTAAAAAGTACTGAGATTTAAATACATTACTATTTTGCTTAAAACGGTTTACTATGCAAAAATTTTACTTAATATTATACTGCTATTTTATGGTGACACAAATAATGCAATTACTGCCAATAATCAGACTTAACAGAATCTCATGAAGCAACCCTTTAATGCACTATTCTGATAATAAATTAAGTGATTAAACTACTGGTTTGATTTATGTGTTTTTATTTTTAATTATGCTGCCTTCAAGCCCTTCACACAAACCTGGTATTTGGCCTCCCTCATTTTATATGGAAATGCATTTAAAGGGATAGTTTACCCAAAAATAAACATTAGCTGAAGGCACTGAATCCCAATAGGCCTCAAGATATAGGTGATTTTGTTTATTCATCAGAACAGATTTGGAGAAATTTAGCATTACATGACTTGCTCACCAATGGATCCTCTGCAGTGAATGGGTGTCGAATAAATGAGAGTTCAAACATCTGATAAAAACATCACAATAATCCAGAAGTAATCCACATGATTCCAGTGGATCAATTAATGTCTTGTGAAGTGAAAAGCCATGTTTGAAACAAATCCATCATTAATAAGTTTTTACCTTAACACCAATTGTTTCTTGCCAAAATACATGACCATAATCTATAATTACGTTTCCTCTAGTGAAACTCCATCCTCTGTTGTCCTCTCACATAAAAATGCACCAATATATTTGTTTAGAACTGTTTTTACTATTAAACAGTATTTTATCTGAACATATTTCTCTTCTGGTTCAGAAAAGATGACTTTTTCACTGTAGAAAGCAATATTATGGATAGAGAACTTGTATTTTAGCAGGAAGCAATGGACTGAAGGTAAAAAACATCTTAATGATTGAATTGTTTCTCACAAACACGCAGCATTTTCACTTCACAAAACATGAATTTAAAGACTGGAGCCATGTGGATTGCTCGTGGATTATTGAAAGGATCCATTGTGAACAAGTGATGGACTGTGGATGAGCAAATTTTACATTTTTGAGTGAACTATTCCTTTAAGGTGTTATCTTGCTGCCTCCATGTGCTAGGGGAAATTTCCTAGTTCCCATTTATGAAGTAGTGATTACGAGCTTGAGCTTTAATGTCGGAAATAATAAAATGTACCATCCCATTGGTTGACTATCATAAACATTCTCCGCGCTACACATGCAGTTTGCTGACAATTCTGAAATTTCGGTCAAATACATGCTTTTTCACTGCTTACAAAACATACAATATGCTTCGAATGATCGTTCATATCTAGCCTATAAATACACTACTTCAGCGACAAGACAAAGGGATGTAGTTGTTGTGAGAACAGCATTGACAGCAGCAATGGTTGTCCCCTCCACCATGCTTAAAGATTATGACCCGCCCAACTCTGAAACTCTGGTATCAAAATTATTTCCGAATTTCCCAGTAGTAAATACGACTTAAGAGGCATTCACGTCTAATTTCCGATTAGGAAACTCGTATTTTACGATAATTCCTATAGCATGTGAAGGCAGCATCTGTCACAGACCAGCCAGTCCCGAGCCCAGCGCAATCACAAAGTATCAGATCTCACCAGAATACTAAATCACACACACCTGCATTTCATCCCCCTCATTACCAGAACTGCTATTTAAGCACACACCTCGTATCAGTTCATCGTCCGGTCTCGTTTGCTGACATTCTGCTCCATGTCTTGTCTCCCTTGTGTCTCCAAGTCGTCTGTGTGGGGTGTGTGTGTGTGTGTGTGTGTGTGAGACATATGAGGACACAAATGTATATAATGACATGGGTATGACATAGGTATTACAAGGAGAAGGTGACTTATGAGGACATTACCCCATGTCCCCATTTTTCAAAACGCTTATAAATCATACAGTGAGCTTTTTTGAGAAAGTAAAAATGCACAAAGTTTCCTGTAAGGGGTAGGGATAGGTGTAGGTGTAAACGTGTGTGTGTGTGTTTGCTCTGTACTTACCCTTTAGCAAGGTGTGCGCTCCATCCATCTGTTCAGCTCCAGCAATCCACGATCTCCTGCAGCTGTAAGGAAAGGACATTTAATTATTCACCATTTCAAGTCTGTATGAACTGTTATAGTCCTGCTCACTGTGATTAGATTGTGATTAGTATTTCACAATTTTACACTTTTCTTACATACAGTGGGTACGGAAAGTATTCGACCCCCTTAAATTTTTCACTCTTTGATATATAGCAGCCATTTGCTAAAATCATTAATCAAGTTAATTTTTTTCCTCATTAACGTACACACAACACTCCATATTGACAGAAAAACACAGAATTATTGACTTTTGCAGATTTATTAAAAAAGAAAAATGAAATATCACATGGTCCTAAATATTCAGAACCTTTGCTGTGACACTCATATATTTAAACTCAGGTGCTGTCCATTTCTTCTGAACATCCTTGAGATGGTTCTACACCTTCAATTGAGTCCAGCTGTGTTTGATTATACATATTGGACTTGATTAGGAAAGCCACACAACTCTCTATATAAGACCTTACAGCTCACAGTGCATGTCAGAGCAATGAGAATCATGAGGTCAAAGGAACTGCCTGAAGAGCTCAGAGATAGAATTGTGGCAAGGCACAGATCTGGCAAGGTTACAAAAACACTGTGCACTTAAGGTTCCTAAGAGCACAGTGGCCTCATAATCCTTAAATGGAAGACGTTGGGATGACCAGAACCCTTCCTAGAAATGGCCGTCCAGCCAAACTGAGCAATCGGGAGAGAAGAGCCTTGGTGAGAGAAGTAAAGAATAACCCAAAGATCACTGTAGCTGAGCTCCAGAGATGCAGTCGGGAGATTGGGAGAAAGTTGTAGAAAGTCAACCATCACTGCAGCCCTCCACCAGTCAGGGCTTTATGGCAGAGTGGCCCGACGGAAGCCTTTCTTCAGTGCAAGACACATGAAAGCCAGCATTGAGTTTGCTAAAAAAACACCTGAAGGAATCCAAGATGGTGAGAAATAAGATTATCTGGTCTGATGAGACCAAGATAGAACTGTTTGGCCTTAATTCTAAGCGGTATGTGTGGAGAAAACAAGGCACTGCTCATCACCTATCCAATACAATCCCAACAGTGAAGCATGGTGGTGGCAACATAATGCTGTGGGGGTGTTTTTCAGCTGCACGGACAGGACGACTGGTTGCAAACGAGGGAAAAATGAATGCGGCCAAGTACAGGGATATCCTGGACGAAACACCTTCTACAGAGTGTCAGGAACCTCAGACTGGGACGAAGGTTACCTTCAAACAAGACAATGACCCTAAGCACACAGGTAAAATAACGAAGGAGTGGCTTCACAACAACTCTGTGACTGGTCTTGAATGGCCCAGCCAGAGCCCGGACTTAAACCCAATCGAGCATCTCTGGGGAGACCTAAAAATGGCTGTCCACCAACGATAACCATCCAACCTGACAGAACTGGAGAAAATATGCAAGGAGGAATGGCAGAGGATCCCAAAATCCAGGTGTGAAAAACTTGTTGCATCTTTCCCAAAAAGACTCATGCTGTATTAGATCAAAAGGGTGCTTCTACTAAATACTGAGCAAAGGTTCTGAATACTTAGGACCATGTGATATTCAGTTTGTCTTTTTAATAAATCTGCAAAATGTCAAACAATTCTGTGTTTTTTCTGTCAATATGGGGTACTGTGTGTACATTAACAAGGAAAAAAAAATAACTTAAATGATTATAGCAAATGGCTGCAATATAACAAAAAAATTTAAGGGGGTCTGAATACTTTCAGACTATAATATAAAGATAAAAAAATAATATAAAGAATATCTATATATGAGATATCCTCCCTGCTCTTGCACAATGGCGAATATAGTATATCCTCCCTGATCTTGCATAGTGTCTGTGCGAGAAGGCTCATTGGGGGAAACACATACTTGCGTAGGCCCTGAGGCCAGCTGTGTGCAAGCGCTCTGTGCTGAGGGAAGTTGGTCTCAGAGCAAGCCATACTGCTAGAAACTCGAGGCAATTGATATGCCACTGCAGTCAAGGCCCTGTCCAGGCGCCCAATACTGCATGCCTGTTGCACATGGCCACCCAGCCTATGGCAGAGGCATCTGTTGACACAACAACATGCATGGATACTTGCACTAGGAAAAAACTCCCTCCTGAAGAAAGGCAAGGTCCGACCACGGGCTGAAGGTCTGGTGGCAGGACGGGGTGACTGAGACCCGGTGAGTGCCGCATTGCCATGCCCACCTCGGGACTCGGCCATGGAGCCAATGCTGAAGCGGTCTCATATGAAGCAATCCAAGTGGCGTGACAGCGGCAGCAGATGCCAAATGCCCCAGGAACCTCTGAAACTGTTTCAGTGGAACCGACGTCTTGCGCTGGCTCCAGGCAGTAGCATCGATGGGCGATGCTCTACGGCGAGGGTGCGTTTAGATTGACCGAGTCCAACTCATACCGAGAAAGAGATCCTCTGTACGGGGGAGGTTTGCTCTTCCCAGTGGACCCAAAGCCCCAACCGATGAGTGGCTGAGTACCCACCGATCCGCGTTTGCCCCAACTGCGCTCGAGACTGGGCCAGCTATGTAGCAGTTGTCGAGGTAGTTGAGGGAATGCGAATGCCTCTTCCCAAACGGACGAGGGCTGGCCTCAACGCACTCAGTGAAGACAGGTCGATATGAAGACAGGGTTTTACAGCACGGGAATGACCGGTACTGATATGCTCGCCCTTCGATCGCAAAGCGGAGAAACGGTCTGTGTCTAGGGAGAATCGAGACATGAAAGTACGCATCCTTCACGTTGATCACAGAGAACCACCTTTCTTGGGTACAAAGAAGTAAGGGCTGTAAAACCCCTTCCACATCTTGGCTGGAGGGACCGGCTCTATTGCATCCTTCACCAGTAGGACTGCGATTTCTGCAAGACGGGAGGATCCTTGATTACCGCACAGAGGTGAACCAAATGCCCCTGAACTTGGGGTGAACTGAATCGCATAGACAGTCTGATGGGGGGTTTTTTTTTTTCCCCATTCGTGAGCCAGCGAGACGGTCTGGGGAGCACTAGCCAGGCCCCCAGAAACCGAGCAAGCGGGACTAAGGGAATCACCGACGTACCCGCAGTGGGGCAGCGAAGGGACCCGACCTGGAAGGCAAAGAGTCCCGGAGTGGGGTCTGAGTGCGCGGTGCATCATTTACCTGGCTCCTCGGTTGGGCAGGGGGGTGCGTGAGAAGGCATAGCGTCCTCGAACCGGGCCCTGCTGCCCACTGGCGAAAGTAGAGGGGGACAGAAGTGCTGAGGCTGTGTCTCGTACACTGCCATCTTAGCCCTCTTGGGACCCGGAGAGAAATTAAACTGCTCTTTTGTTGAATGTTTGGGTACCCCTTGAACAAAACAAAAAGGGAACAGAAGATTCTCCACCCGGCCCTCCTCCGGGAGAAGGAGTGGTGCAGTCACCATCTCCCGAAGAGTAGGATTCAGAGTCTCCGGGTTGCCCGTCTCAGGGATGCTGCTTTCCTGCTGCCAGCTCCACGCTGCGGCTGGTGTGAAGGCTGCTGCTGGGGCCGATCTAGAGCAGAGATGGAGGCAGCTGAAGGGCACCCTCGGCGACGAGAGGGCGGAGAGACTGCAGCCGGCGGGGGGGTGATGTCAGCAGCAGGTCGCCGGGGCAGGATGTGTCTGATCGCCTTTGTCGGTTTCTGTGCGGTGGAGAACTGCTGGGCGAAGGTCTCCACCATGTCGCCGAAGAGGCCAGCCTGGGAGATCGGGGAGTCCAGGAAGCGGTGTTTGTCGGAATCCCTCATATCTGCCAGGTTCTGCCAAAGGTGGCGTTCCTGGACCACCAAGGTGGACATCGTCTGAGCCAGGGACCGCGCCGTGACTTTCATCACCTGTAGGGCGAGGTCCATCGCAGTGTGCAGCTTCTGCATCACACCCAGGTCAGAACTACCCTCGTGCCGCTGCTTCAATGCCTTGGCCTGGTAGACTTACAGGAGGGCCATGGTGTGCAGGGCGGAGGCGGCCTCCCGCCCGTACAGCAGCTTGTAAGCCTTGGCCATTAGAGCGGACGAGAACGCTGGACGGGCGGCTTGGATTACCCCGCCAGGCGGCAGCGGTCTGCGGGCAAAGCTGCATCGCAATAGCACGCTCGACTGGGGGGGATCTCCATGGCAAGGGGGACTCCCCCTCGTTCCATGAAGAGGAGTCTCGATCGCAACATCGCGATGGTCATGTTCCCGCAATGATAACATGAATCATCCATGAGCGCTGCCTCAGCGTGCTCAAAGCCTAGGCACGAGATGCAGCGATCGTGACCATCAGACGGAGCTAGGAAGCGACCGCATCCAGAAACACACAAGTGGAAGGCCATCTTTAAAAAGACACTGCGTCACTCGTGGAGCTCTTTTAGATATTGCTCTTTTAGAAAAAGTGCTGAAGCGCCCGGGGGAGGTCGCAGCACGACCGCAGTTTGATAAGCTGCTGCATGCCGTCCAAAACACCAAAAGCAGCAGCACTGGACCAGCATCTCCCACTGACGTGCCGTAACACCAACACTGAGAAAAAACTCTGTCTTGCAGACACTCTTGCTCGGTTGAACCCACAAGCTGAAAGGCTCGGCTCCGAAGCAAAAAGCTGAATTTACGACTGCACGCACTCTCCTTATATACCCGCGCATGCGGGGCGAGGTGCGCGACGCAAAGCTCACACGCCAACACTTATTGGCTTGTTTTGTTAACACTCAAAGGTGATTGGACTCTCTAGCGAGATCCCAATTCGTCAGTCACTGCTGACAATAACGTCGAATGTGACTGACTAAAAGGGAACTTCACTTTTAGTGAAATGTCACAGTGATGCATCATGAGACAAAAAAAGCAGTCAGCACTAAATTAAAATAGTGAATACTACAAGATATTAATTCTTAAACTTTGTAAAATATACAATATTTTTGCCCTTACTGGTCTTAATTCAATACCATATATTATAGGATTGACAACAGGGGGAACAGTCAGGTATATAATAGACAAAAAGGTATATAATTTATGAAACAAGGTTTTTGCTCTTAATTCTGTCTGGGGAGGATCTAAAAAAAGAACAGGCTATGCAGTTCAGAAAGGTAATCAAGTGTGGCATGCATGTGCTGAAGAACTTCAGTTGATTTACTTTATATCTTATATCTACAAGCCATAATTATTTTTAAATAAGAAATCAAAACTAAACCAGTAAAGACAGTTATCGAGGCATACATCCACCCATTCAAAATCCCATATGAAATATCTTCTTTGCAACCAAGATTAACCAAGGACAGTTTTTCACAGAAAAGTTTATCTGTCATCTATGCAAATAGGATTTTTCATAGCCACCAAAATGGCAATTATACTTGCAAAACAAGGATATATCCAAATAAAAGTCACTAAGTTCCACAGTAAAAGGTGATATAATAACAGGATAATGTAAAGGTTGACATATTGCAATGTACCTATCAATTGCCATGACACTTAAATTTGATAATTCACCAACTGCATAATGACAAGACTTTGTACAATATAGTCCTCAAGTGAAATCCTGTTCGTTTTCATCAGTAAATATACCAAAGCCCGGGGATAAAACCCTGTAGTTCCACACAGATCATTAACACACAGATTACACAAGAAAATGTACATGGGCTCATGCAGGGCTTTTTCAAAAGTAATAATCTTAATCAAGGTGGCATTTAAAACAATAGTCAGAAGGTAACCTGGAAGCACAAAAGAAAAAACTATGATCCTGCTGGTCCAGTCCTACTCATTCAGAGCTGTGACAGTGAAAATATGAGAACAGATGTTTTCCATTTCTTCTCAAAATCTGACTCCAGATCAAACAAGGTCGACACAAACAATGTAGAATTTCTTCTGTGTTCAGTCTTGTGTATCCGTTGAAAGACTTCAGATCATTATAGAGTTATAAGCAGTATGTTGTATTAAAATGGCTTGAAGGGCTGTGCGGTTTGAAGAAGACACCTGAAGAGATCCATCCAGCATTCTGCTCACAGCTGCATGAGGGAGCTTTATATACAGTCAGATACACAACATTGTAATGATCTAAGTCCGTTGATAATTCAGAAATAATTATAGAATGCAAACTTGACCTTTTTTTTGATGACTTTATACTGCTGGAATTCTGAAGCAACTGAAATGGAGGTCCAGCAGAACATTTTTAACTAAAATACACTGAACAAAATTATAAACGCAACACTTTTGTTTTTGCCCCCATTTGTCATGAGCTGAACTCAAAGATCTAAGACTTTTTCTATGTACACAAAAGGCCTATTTCTCTCAAATTTTGTTCACAAATCTGTCTAAATGTGTGTTAGTGAGCACTTCTCCTTTACTGAGATAATCCATCCACCTCACAGGTGTGGCATATCAAGATACTGATTAGACAGCATGATTATTGCACAGGTGTGCCTTAGGCTGGCCTCAATAAAAGGCCACTCTAAAATGTGCAGTTTTATCACACAGCACAATGCCACAGATGTCGCAAGTTTTGAGGAGCGTGCAAGGCAGCTGACTGCAGGAATGTCCACCAGAACTGTTGCCCATGAATTGAATGTTCATTTCTCTACCATAAGCCGTCTCCAAAGGCGTTTCAGAGAATTTGGCAGTACATCCAGCCGGCCTCACAACCGCAGACCACGTGTAACCACACTAGCCCAGGACCTCCACATCCAGCATCTTCACCTCCAAGATCGTCTGAGACCAGCCATCCGGACAGCTGCTGCAACAATCGGTTTGCATAACCAAAGAATTTCTACACAAACTGTCAGAAACCGTCTCAGGGAAGCTCATCTGCATGCTTGTCATCCTCATCGGGGTCTCGACCTGACTGCAGTTCGTCGTCGTAACCGATTTGAGTGGGCAAATGCTCGCGTTCGATGGCGTCTGGCACTTTGGGGAGGTGTTCTCTTCATGGATGAATCCGGGTTTTCACTGTACAGGGCAAATGGCAGACAGTGTGTATGGCGTCATGTGGGTGAGCGGTTTGCTGACTGACGAATTGGGATCTCGCTAGAGAGTCCAATCACATTTGAGTGTTAACAAAACAAGTCAATAAGTGTTGGCGTGTGAGCTTTGCGTCGCGCACCTCGCCCCGCATGCGCGGGTATATAAGGAGAGTGCATGCAGTCGTAAATTCAGCTTTTTGCTTCGGAGCCGAGCCTTTCAGCTTGTGGGTTCAACCGAGCAAGAGTGTCTGCAAGACAGAGTTTTTTCTCAGTGTTGGTGTTACGGCACGTCAGTGGGGGATGCTGGTCCAGTGCTGCTGCTTTTGGTGTTTTGGACGGCGTGCAGCAGCTTATCAAACTGCGGTCGTGCTGCGATATGGGATTCATATGGGATTTTGAATGGGTGGATGTATGCCTCGATAACTGTCTTTACTGGTTTAGTTTTGATTTCTTATTTAAAAATAATTATGGCTTGTAGATATAAGATATAAAGTAAATCAACTGAAGTTCTTCAGCACATGCATGCCACACTTGATTACCTTTCTGAACTGCATAGCCTGTTCTTTTTTTAGATCCTCCCCAGACAGAATTAAGAGCAAAAACCTTGTTTCATAAATTATATACCTTTTTGTCTATTATATACCTGACTGTTCCCCCTGTTGTCAATCCTATAATATATGGTATTGAATTAAGACCAGTAAGGGCAAAAATATTGTATATTTTACAAAGTTTAAGAATTAATATCTTGTAGTATTCACTATTTTAATTTAGTGCTGACTGCTTTTTTTGTCTCATGATGCATCACTGTGACATTTCACTAAAAGTGAAGTTCCTTTTCAGTCAGTCACGTTCAACGTTACGGCAGTGACTGACGAATTGGGATCCGTAGTAGGTCCCATCACCTTTGAGTGTTAACAAAACAAGCCAATAAGTGTTGGCGTGTGAGCTTTGCGTCGCGCACCTCGCCCCGCATGCGCGGGTATATAAGGAGAGTGCATGCAGTCGTAAATTCAGCTTTTTGCTTCGGAGCCGAGCCTTCAGCTGTGGAAACCGAAAGCAAGAGTGTCTTGCAAGCCAGAGTGTTTTCTCAGGGGGTGTACGGAACGATCAGGGGAGATGATGGTCCAGTGCTGATGTTTGGTGTTGGAGGACACAGCAGCTTATAGAACTGCGGTAGGATGCGACCTCCCCCCCCCGGGGGGCCCGGGCTTTTCCAGGGGGGCACACTTTTCAAAAGAGCAATAATCTAAAAGAGCTACAACGAGTCGACGCAGTGTCTTTTAAGATGGCCTTCCACGGGGTTTCTGGATGCGGCGATTCTACTAGACGTCTGATGGTGCATCGATCTGCTGCATCTCGTGCTAGGCTTGAGCCAGTTGAGGCAGCGCTCAGGATGATTCAGTATCATGTGCGGGAAAATGACATCGCGATGTGCGACGAGAGGAAATCATCTTGCATGGAACGAGGCGGGCTGAGTCCCCATTGCATGGAGATCCCCCTTCAGTCGAGAGTGCTATTTGGCGACAGCTAGGCCCGCAGGCGCTGCCGCCTGGCGGGTAACCAAGCCTCCCGTCCGAGTTATCGTCGCTTAGGGCCAGCTCAGAGGCCTGGACAGGCGCCTCGCCTGCACACATGGCCCTCTGTAAGGGGGGGGGGGGGGGGGCGTTGGGGAGGGGCGGGGATGGGGGGGGGTGTGGGGGGGGTTGGGGGGGGGTGGGGGTGGGGGGGGGGAGGGGGGGGGTTATCCAGGCCCAGGCATTGAAGCAGCTGCTACGGGGTAGGTTTGGACCGTGGGTGTCTGAGTGGGTTGAAGAAGATGCGCACTGCGATGGAACTGGATAGCCCTATCAGTGGGATTGAAAGGGTACGCTCGGTCCAGGTCCTCGTAACGAGCGTTGTCCACTGGGGTCCAGAACGCAACGTTGGGCGAATCCTGGCAGATATGAGGAGATTCCGACAAACACGCTTCCTGGATCCCGATCTCCCAGGCTGGACTCGTTCGGCGACATGGTGAAGGACCGTCGCCCAGCGTCTCCACCGCACAGAAGCAGACGGAGGCAATTAAGCACATCCTGCCCCGGCGGCCTGCTGCTGTCAACACCCCACACGGCTAAAGCCTCCTCTGCCGTCGGCCGAGGTTTGCCCTCAGCGCCCCACCTCTGTCCTGATCGGCCCCAGCAGCAGCCTCCACACCAGCCGCAGACGTGGATGGTTAGAAGGAAAGCGCATCTCTGAGAAGGGCAACCCGGAGTACTCGGATCTGCTCTTCGGGAGATGGTGACTGCACCACTCCTTCTCCCGGAGGAGGGCCGGGTGGAGAATCTTCTGTTCCCTTTTTGTTTTGTTCAAGGGGTACCCAAACATTCAACAAAAGAGCAGTTTAATTTCTCTCCGGGTCCCAAGAGGGCTAGGATGGCAGTGTACGAGACACAGCCTCAGCACTTCTGTCCCCCTCTACTTTCGCCAGTGGGCAGCAGGGCCCGGCTCGAGGATGCAATGCCTCCTCACGCACCCCCTGCCCAACCGTGGATCCAGGTAAGTGTCGCACCCCGTCAGACCCCACTCCGGGATGCTTTGCCTTCCGGGTCGGGTCCCTGCGCTGACCACAAAGGGGGTACGTCGGTGATCCCTAGTCCCGCTTGCTCGGTTTCTGGGGGCCTGGCTAGTGCTCCCCAGACCAGCTTCAGGACCTTAGACCAGCTCTTTGTCTGCTTTGGAGGACAGCAGAAGGGAAAGGCTGTCTCCAAACAAAGACTTGCCCACTGGATAGTGGAGGCTATAGTCTTAGCACACCAGGCCCAACGTTCACCATGCCCCATGTTGGGGGGCGTGATGAGCACATTACGGGGAGGTGGGTTCTTGGGCATTGGCGCGGGGCGCCTCGATAGCAGACATCTGTAGAGCTGCTGGCTGGGCGACGCCTAACACGTTTGTGAGATTTTATAATCTCTGTGTAGAGCCTGTGTCCTCTCGTGTACTTGCCTCAGATGGTCAGAGACACCAGACCCGCTCGGTGTCGATCAACGCTTGCCGCGCCATTCCCCTCTACGAACCGGATACGTGCGCTTAAGTTCTTCTCAGTTCAGTTTCCCATTTGGTGAACCTTGTTGAAGTTCCTCCCGCACCCTCGACGGTCAGGTGTAGCGGAGGGTCGGGCGGTGGGCGTGTGTATGCCCAAGGTCAGTCCTTGTGCTGGGCTAGGTGCCCGTGTGTAGTGATTCCCCCTTTGGGTGATCCCACATGTGTATTCTCCACGGTACGGCTCCCCTCACGGTAAACCCGTGTCTTTCCCTGGCAGTCATTCACTGCCATCTCTGCAGTGTAGTGATCTCAACCCAGGTGGCCGAGTATACCACAGTGCCTTTCCTATGTCGCATGCCGATGGCCAGTCCATACAGTGGTGTGAAAAGTGATTGGCGCCGTCGTGTTTCTTATTTTGCACGTGTGTCACCTTTAATGGTTTAGTCATCAAACCAATTACAAATTTAAAGATAACACAAGTAAACAACATGCGGTTTTTAAATGAAGGTTTTATTATTAAGGGAAAACAAAATCCAAATCTACAGGCCCTGTGTGAAAAAGTGTTTGCCCACTAAACCTAATAACTGGTTGGGCCACACTTAGCAGCAACAACTGCAATCAAGAGTTTACGATAACTTGCAATGAGTCTGTTACAGCGCTGTGGAGGAATTTTGGTCCACTCATCTATGCAGAATTGTTGTAATTCAGCCACATTGGAGGGTTTTCGAGCATGAACCGCCTTTTTAAGATCATGCCATAGCATCTCAATAGGATTCAGGTCAGTACTTTGACTAGGCCACTCCAAAGTCTAAATTTTGTTTTTCTTCAGCCATTCAGAGGTGGACTTGCTGGTGTGTTTGGATCATTGTCCTGCTGCAGAACCCAAGTTCACTTCAGCTTGAAGTCACGAACAGATGGCCGGACATTCTACTTCAGGATTTTTTGGTAAACAGCAGAATTCATGGTTCCATTTATCACAGCAAGTCTTCCAGGTCCTGAAGCAGCAAAACAGCACCAGACCATCACACTACCACCACCATAATTTACTGTTGTTATGATGTTTTTTTTCTGAAATGCAGTGTTACTTTTAATCAAGACGTAATGGGACACACACCTTCCAAAAAAAGTTCAACTTTTGTCTCGTCAGACCACAGAGTATTTTCCCAAAAGTCTTAGGGATCATCAAGATGTTTTCTGGCAAAACTGAGACGAGCCTTTATGTTTTTTGCTCAGCAGCTGTTTTCGTCTTGGAACTCTGCCATGCAGACCATTTTTGCCCAGTCTCTTTCTTATGGTGGAGTCATGAACACTGACCTTAACTGAGGCAAGTGAGGCCTGCAGTTCTTTGGATGTTGTTGTGGGGTCTTTTGTGACCTCTTGGATGAGTCGTCGCTGTGCTCTAGGGGTAATCTTGGTCGGCCGGACGCTGCTGGGAAAGTTCTCCACTGTTCCATGTTTATGCCATTTGTGAATAATGGCTCTCACAGTGGTTCGCTGGAGTCCCAAAGCTTTAGAAATGGCTTTATAACCTTTTCAAGACTGATAGATCTCAATTACTTTCTTCTCATTTGTTTCTGAATTTCTTTGGATCCCGGCATGATGTCTAGCTTTTGAGGATCTTGTGGTCTACTTCACTTTGTCAGGCAGGTTCAATTTAAGAGATTTCTTGATTGCGAACAAGTGTGGCAGTAATCAGGCAGGGTAGGAAGTGAAATCAGGTGTGATAAACCACAGTTTTAACTGGGGGGCAAACACTTCTTCAAACAGGGCCATGTAGTTTTGGATTTTGTTTCCCTTAATAATAAAAACCTTCACTTAAAAACTGCATGTTGTGTTCACTTGTGTTATATTTGAATTAATATTTAAATTTGTTTGATGATCTGAATCTTTTAAGTGTGACAAACATGCACAAAAAAAAAGAAATCAGGAAGGGGGCCAACAATTTTTCACACCTTACTGTATGTGTAATATAACCAGAATACCTCTATACGCAGGATGTGGCGCATAGCGTACCCTACTTGGGTACGCCTTCCCAGGTTATCCCCAAATATCCACGTATGGAACGGCGGACACCTGGTCTAAAAAGCCATGTTCCATCTTCTGCCCCAACGGCGGGTGGGGAATTGCGGCTTGCGAGGGCCACTGGAGGAGGCATCAATAGGGCGCTTATAGGGATCCAAATTCGTCAGTCACGATGGATGTGACCATGGGGGGATGCGGCACACTGGTGGTGGTTGAAGAGAGCCCCCTTCTATGTATAAGCGATTTGAGTGCCAGAAAAGCGCTATATAAAGGTAATGGAATATTACTCTTTTTTTCAAACGGGACGACTGAAAGGGGACGTCTCGGTTACGTATGTAACCCTGGTTCCCTGAAGGAGGGAACGGAGACGTTATGTCCCGTCGCCACATTTGCTGTACCACCGTCTCAGCGAAATACTGAATGTGTGACTGCACGCGCTCTCCTTATATACCCGCTCTGCGGGGCGGGGTGCACGACGCAAAGCTCGCAGGCCAACACTTATTGGCTTGTTTTGTTAACACTCGAAGGTGATTGGTCTCTCTAGCAAAGATCCCCCCCATCGTCCAGTCACTGCGAGACGTTCCATTCCCGCTTCAGGGAACACGGGGTAAGAGTAACCGCAACGTTTATGGGAGGTGAGTTTTATTGGTTTTGTTTAAACAGGATATTTCATTCTTTAAGCTGTACTAATAATGCTACATGATTTTAATAGCTGAGAGAAGTATATGTATATTTATATAAGTGCTTGTGTCTTAGCATTTGACACTGGATATCTATTGTTCTATTAAATTCGACAAAGTAAGTCTGTGTCACATGCATTAAAACATGCACAGTGGATATGTATAGGATGTTATGAACAATGGAACACTGAAACTATTAAACATATCAAAGTAACACTTTGGTACCATCTTCTGGTTAAAAAAACTATATGCCACCCCCAATTTCTGTAAGACTACTGGCAAATCAATATCTAAAAGATTGAATACTGATCCATTATTGTTATTTACTAATGCCTATCATTGATTACTAAATCTGAAAATATAGTGCAAGGATATTACATCTTAAATAATGTGTGGGTAGAGCACATACAGTGCATGCAAGATATAATAACAACTGTAAACTAAATGTTTTATATACATTTAAAATATATTTCTAATTTAAAGTTGACATTTATAAACCATACCATGCAACTGTGCCATTTCTTCATTCCAAAGAAATTTAGTTTTGTCTTTTATTTCATTTAAAATGAAATATACATTAACTACATTATTGGAAATGAAATATTATTGTAATATTTTCTTTACATATAGTTGATACAACTAGACAGTTTTCAAAAGGGCAATAAATATAAGGTTATATAAGAGTCAAAATTCCAATTATACAAATATGGGTGTTATCTTAAAAAAGTGTGCACTTCCATAATGTACTTAAAGTGCTCTATTTTCATGCACTAATTTTGTACTTAATATACTATAAATGATTATTAGTACTTCTTAGATAATCTTAAAAACATCTAAGTGTACTCAAATGTGCTATTTTGGGACACCATGAATATAAATTAAAATGTGCTTTTAACATACTTTCTCTGGATTAAAAAAAATAAATTTAGTCACCACTTGTAGTACACTTGAACCAATCTTTCATACACTAGGGTTCAAAGTGTACTACATTACCTAAAGAAATATTAACGAATATTTTTAGTATATTAAGTACAAAATTTGTGTGTGAAAATAGAGTACTTTAAGTACATTATTGAAGTGCATTTTTTTCTACTGGGTAACATTAGGATACTTTTTGTGAATTTTATCCTCCAAACTAAAATTTCAATATCACTGTATTTTTTGTTTCTCGCCACATTAGCATATATTCAGACAAGAGTCAACTATAGAGACCAGCATCTCAGCAATGTGAGGATCCTCAAGATTGTTAAGACACCTAAAAATTATAGCCGTCAGGATAAACATGTGTTTCAGATCAGGTCATGATTTTTTTTTTTACGATGATAATTTGCTGCAGCCTCAAACACGTGATGGTACTCTTGTGTATTGGTATTTTCTGATTACACCAAATAAGATTAAGAACAGTATGTCCATTCATTCTGCTACATAATTCAATTTTTAACTTAAAGTCTGATTGGAGTGGCTTCAGTTGGGTCACTCCTTCACTTAGAAAATAAGACCGAGCCTGACCAGAGTACTGCGCAAACGTCCTGGGAGTGCTATCATCATCTGAAGATACCAACATGAAACCTCAGAGTATACTTGTCTTGCTTGTCCTTGTCGTATTAGCATTGCACTGTAAGTTTAGGGTTTTTTGCATTTAGTGATAGAAATGTTTAAATTGACTAACTTTTTACTTAAGGCATAAGTGCTTGTGTAAATCTAAAACTGGGAAACCTTGAACAGCAAATCTCATGGACAAAATCATGGATACACGGCTCCAAATCCCTTTTGGCTCATTTTACTGTATCTTTCAGTGCTAAAGCATTTAATTTCTGTCTAAGGCAAAGAGAATGAGGCTGCGTCATTTCCCTGGAGCTGTGCAAGTCTCAGTGGAGTTTGCAGACAAGGAGTGTGTCTGCCTTCTGAGCTTTACTTTGGACCCTTAGGCTGTGGCAAGGGATTCTTGTAAGTTCTGGTATATGCCTAATATCATAGCAATAATCTGTCATATCAGTTATGAACTATATTAAAATATACTTCTATTTTTCCTTCTTTTTTTCCAGGTGCTGTGTATCACATTTTCTTTGAGAACTGGAAATGATGTTCCTCAAAATTCCACTATGTGAATCCAGCCTTACCTATGATAATTCTCTGCTTTAACTCATCACATGACTGCATGTTTGATTTGGGATCATATACATGGAGATGCCTTAAGGATTAACATATTTTAAATGGTCTTGCTAAACACTGATTGTCATCTAATAGCATCTGAAGATCAAGAATTTCAAACCATCATGTTAAGGCGAACCATACAGTTTATTACATGGAATAGTTGCCTTTAGGTCTTCTGATGAACTGTTATTTTGTCTGAATATATAAAACAGCACTGATGCAATAATAAAACTAATAGGCTATTGTTTACCTCTCTGTAAATTTGTGATTCCAAGGCTTTTTAAAACCTGTTCTCCTGACCTAGGAGGAGAAAAAAAAGATAAAATAATCAGTTCTGTGGTTGTCAACTATCAACTGAAACCAAAAGTGGGCAATCCATAATTAAGTGACTTGCACAGCGCAAACAGGTTATTCATTTGAGCAGCTAAGGTAATAAGTTATTTCAAATAACTATTTTGAGAAAAATATTTTGTTTCCAACAGACTTTTGATGAAAAAAAAGATCTTTGTTTCAGTGCAAGGCACCCAAAAACTGACAAGAAGACTGTTTTTGCAAAATGGGTAAAAAAACAAAAAAAACAAGTGCCATTTTAAATAATACATTAAAACTTTACCATGATAACCATATAGATTTTGCCAAATACCTATGCATAACTTAATCATATTTATTAAATTATAACTTAATAAATTAAAGATTAATTTAAAGGGGTCATATGATGCAATTAAAGTTTTTGTGCGATTTGGTGTAACAGAATATGTTGACATGCTTTAATGTTAAAAAAACACATTATTTTTTAAATAAGTACATTATTGTAGGTCCACCTATGCCCCGCCTCTCTCACACAAGTCGTTTAACAAAGCCCCTCCTTGATCAAGCGCAGTTGCGCTGATGGCGAAGCGACCAGTGCAGGTGATTGGCCGAACACCCAAGCACGCATCGAAAATGTACCGCCCTTCCCATATCACGAGCTCAGCTTCAAAGTTAAATACAAGACGTAATAAGGTCATAGTTGACCATCAGCCCGAAAGTCAAACAGAGGGTCGCGTGACAGACCAGTGATGGAGGCTACCAAGCCGTGTTAAGACAGGACTGCTATGATTCTGAAGGCAGTTCACCTCCTGTGATGTGACCCTGTTCCCCTCACACACACACACACGACGCGTTACTCTGCGCTGCGCAAAACTCCGCATTTGAACAGTCAATAGCAAATACTTAAAAACTAATAACAAAACAGTAGCTGATTCAGAAGCGCCAGATTTTTTGTAAATAGCCTTTGGTCCAACAGCAGAGTGTACTCTTCAAGCGTTAAAAAAACTGGCGTCCATAAAATGCGTTGCACAAATTCGAACATCTGGGTTGTGCTGTTCTGTTGTAAATAAATCTTAACCAATGATTCCTAATTGCATCTACTTCCGGAAGGCCAAATAAAGTGCTTTTGCTTTCTCACTGAAACACACACCGTCTCCCTGACATGGCTGCATCAACACTACTGCTGTTCCTGAAACCACGCCTTCTCGTTGGCATGCACATTTGGGCGGCATTTTGCAAATATTCCCACATAGTGACCTAGGTATGTGGGGGCGTGTTAGAACGAGCCGTTTTAAGTAGGAGTGGTTGACTCTTAACTTTTACAAAGAATATCTATTTGGATTTGAGACTTCAGTCTTTGCAAATTTACAGATCTTATTTATGCACCAAGAGCTTGTAACACTCCAAAGAGAAAGGAAAACTTGAAATCGCATCATATGACCCCTTTAAAAAAATTGTTCCAACCGTTATTGTTGCTACAATAAAAATGTTACTTGGCACCACTGTAAAATTAAAAAAATAAATAAACAAAATAAAACAAAATAAAATACTTACCAAATCTGAATGCTTATTGCATTGTTTTAGCTACGGCAGTAACAAAGCTGTTAGCAGGGATGGGCAGTATTTGAAATACAAAATACTATTTCGTTTTTAAATACCTTTTTGCATTTAAATAAATTTAATCTTAGAATTTTTGTGTTTTTAAAATGCATAAGGTACTTTGTCAACCAACCTCCTTATTAGACTGCTGATTTCCTGCAGGGATGGGCAGTATTTTAAAATACATGTATTTGAAATACTATTTTGTATTTAAATACCTTTGGAAAAAGTCAAATGTATTTTGTAATTATATTAGTATGATACGTGTATCCGGAAATCAGCCGTTAATACGAGGGTGATGGCAAAAAAAAGTATTTTTGTCTTTTGAAAATACAAAAATACTAAACTTAAATGTATTTAAATACAAAATAGTATTTTGTATTTCAAATGCATGTATTTGAAATACTGCCCATTCCTGGCTGTTAGTAAGTTACAGATATTTCAAGTTATTTATAGGAATGATGACAGGTATCATGCTTACCATGGTCATTTTTCTGAAGGGTTACAAGAGCTCGTGGAATAAAAAGAACATACAAGAATCTGCAAGCAACTGAAATAACCTACAAACCTACTACCAGTTCATGATCAAATACAGGTGGCGTAAGCATGATAAAAAGCGAATACACATGTTTGTATTGTGCAGTGTGCCTCTGCTATTCGACGCTTCAACCCACGTGACCGGAAGTAAATACGGTTCAGCAGCAGTTCCCGCGTTTGGCGACTCTTGTCTTTCAATCACTAGCGTAAACTTGAAGTAGCAGCCAGTCGTTCCGGATATGGATGACCTGTATTTAGACAATATTGACGAATTTGTCAATGATCAAAATAAGATCGTAAGTCGTTTTTTAGAATGGTATCGTTCTTGTCATCGTAAATGTGAAATGTTGGTTGATATACCAAAATGCTTTCAAGTGGCTGCATGCTTGTTTACTTGATTGTTCAGGGCTGGGGACCACGAGAAATATCGGTAACGTTACCGAATGATTTTCATGCCGTTCTTTTCCGTCAACATTTTTTTCTGTGCAGTCTGTTTTCCGAATGACACTTATGAGTTGGTTATTTTTAGTGAAGCAACCACATGCGCGATCCCATGTTGCATCTTAACTTAATCAAATCCGACTCTAAGCGAACAAAAAAAAATGGTACTACACTTAATGCTAGTAAGAAATCAGTTTAGTTACTGACAGACTGTTAACGTGTAGTTAAAGATACACAGTACGAGATTTATAGTAATCAAATGCCATTATTCAGTCTATACAGACTAAGCATGAGAATAGTTATTAGCTGCATTATCAACTATTCAGCATTTATATTTTGATTTTTGCAGGTCACCTACAAATGGCTCAGTTTAACTCTTGGAGTCCACGTCAACATAGCAAAACAGTAAGTCCTGTCCTTTTTTACGACACTTTTAAGGTATTCAAGCATCTGATGATCTGTTGGAATCACTAATGGTCATGTAACATTTTTGCAGAATGTTGTATCATTACCTGCAGCAGAAACGTAACGAAAGTTCAGGCACTCCCCTTCATGCTGGCTCGGGCCGGGGGGTGGAGGCAACATCATTAAGGGCTGGTAATTTGTTTTTAGAATGGTTGGGTGTAGGGGTGGGGGTAGGGGATGATCTGATAATTGCTGGGTGGCCGAGGAGTAGGGTGGCTTCATTGTGTAAAGTAAGATCTGCTAGTTGAAAAAATCTCCTATCAATAATCAACCATTTACCAAAAATACTCCATACAACAAACCAAACTACTAGCAGTAGTCCCTGAAAACAAGATACCAAAGCTTGGAGGGAACAATACAAAAAAGAGAAGTTTAAAGCGATGTCCGAAATTCAGGAACAAAAAAGCATTAATAATAGGCAAAAATGCATTAATCCTGGGCTAAAAAATGTTAGGCTTCTCTAATCTCACATAGGTGATCTTATATTTATACTTAAGGGTCGTTAAATTGAAAGATTTATAAATATATATGTTAATTTTCTGTGTTCTTTTCATTGTGTTGGCATCACTGTAAGGTCGTTTTAATTTATAATAATGATTATGTTACAATCTAATATTCATATAGACTACACAATTTATTGAAGATTGAATGTATTATATAAAAGCAGGAAATATAGGAAGAAGAAAACATTTATATAATATTTCATGTGATTTTCATTTTTAAATATTCAGTAGAGGAATTTGTTTTTGACAGCTGTTAAAGCAAAGATGGACGTGACCATCAGTGTGCATGTGTACAGTGTGCAGAGAGCCGAGCTGAAGGATAGTTCACCACTTTACAATACAGATTATGATGCTGTTAAGGAGAACCTAAAAAACTGCAACAAGTAAGTGATACTCATATAACCTGTAATGTCACGTGCATGCATCATATGCTAAAGTTGTGCCACATCCAATATCTCTGGTCTTTCCTCAGGTACAGCGCTATATGTTGTGCTGCGGCGGTCTCTTTGTCATCTGCGGAACTGCAAAGAGCTCAAGAGATGGCTTTGGTCCCTCCAGTGGAGAAGGAAATCAGTAAACCTGGCTTGAATGAAAACACTTCAGCTACCTCCAAACCCAGTGCTAAGCAGCCAGCAGGCATCATGGGAATGTTTGCAAGTAAAAATGCTTCTAAGAGCCAAGAATCCAGCAAGGAAGTGAAAACAGAGCAGAAAGAAGATTCTTCTCTGGTTAGAGTGTAACTCTATAGTTTAATGTTGATGGAACACAAGAGTGTGTGTGAAATTTATAATGGTTTCCTATGTTGTAGGTTGAAACATCAAAAAGCAAAACAGCCTCCAAAGTGAACCCGATGAGTAACTTCTTTGGGAAGTCTGCCCAAAGTGAGTGTTTTTCTTTCTTGTCTGCCAAAAAAAAATGCAAGAAACAATGCGTAACAAAGTAAACCAAACAAAACATTTTCCTCTGAAATTTAGAAAAGGCTGATGAAAAACCTAACAAAAGCATTAAAGAAGAGATGAACGGCAGCTCAACAGCATCGGCTACTGCAAGTATGAAACAGTCACAGACATCTCCCAAATCTGAGATTGACATTAAAGAGGAACAATCCAAAGTGTCCAATGCTTTGAAGGTTGAATCAAAAGACACTCGGAAGTAAGGTTTACTTTTTTTTTGTTTTTTCCCCCCCCTTTTTGAAGTAAATTTTTATTTTTGTGTATATATATATATATATATAAATCTATATATATATATATATAATAACTCATCTCATAAATGGAACTCAAAGCACATATGCGTCTCCAAGTAAAACAAAGCGCCCTGAGGTTGTAGACCGTGACGATGAAGAAATGGAGAGCCAGCAGAAGAAGAGACGGAGGATAAAGAAGCCCCAGCCAGACAGCAGTGATGATGAGGGTAGGAAAGAGATAGGGGGGGAAAAAACGGGGGGGTGGAGGCTCAAGTCATGCTTGGCAGATTTGAATCAGTCCAGATGAGGCACTCTGACCCAAAATGAAGAAAAACAAAGAAATAGGTTCCCCCTCTGGGCAGAGTGCTGAATAAAATATCAAAATTGCTCTGACAAACAAAAGCTAATTGATAACATTCATTGTTTCTTCCCTTATTCTCCCTCTCTCTCTCTCTTTCTTCCGTCTGTCTGTCTATAGACTTTTATACTTGACATATGTCTCTTCTTCCCTCTTTCAGTTGTGCCAGATTCTCCACCTGTGCATAATGTACACACTCCCAGCCCTAAAAAACAAGTGAAGAGAGAGCCTGTTTCACACCAAGAAGTAAGCATTACCAACATCAATAATTACTAGCTTTTTTAGAAGCAATTTCCAAACACTCCTACAGGAAGTCCCACCTCAAACTCGACATGCCAAAATGCCAGGTCAGTCAAACCAGTAGGGTCAAGGTTAACATGGGCCGTTAGCTACTGCCGATAGATGGCGTAAGAGAACTCATTCATGACCATTCAAAAGTAGTCATCTATTCATACGAAATGCTTTTCTTTCTTTTTTTGCAAAGAAAAACACTGTGTGCTGTTCTCTTGTGACTAACAGATATCGATATACAAGTCATTAATTTACACACATCTCATTTGTATTTTCCATACAGTAAAATTGTCATTGCTTATGTTCTTGGCTCGTTCAGGAGAGTTCAGAGGTGAAGAGGAGGAAAAGAAGGCGTGTTTTGAAGTCTAACACATTTGTTGATGAAGACGGTGCCTTTGGTAAGTATGATGTCAGTTGGCATTTTCCATAGTTTTGATTAATGTTCCACAAATTTTTGGATGGCTGATACCAATATCTTAAGAGAGCAGGATGGCCGATATAAAGCTGGTATATGGTTTTAAACTTTACTAACAATTAACAATTGCTGCCAATGACATTTATATATATTTGACATATTTTGTCAATTAAAATAATTTAAAAAAACAATATAAACAAGCATTCTTAGTGCTTTGAAAATAAAAGTCTAGTCGATGTCAAAATAAATGCTAGTCGAACATAACGTTTTGGCAGTTGCTGAAAAAAATGGCAAATATCAATTGATATTGAATTGAATTGAATCAAATGCATCATAATCTGTTATATAAAGGATAATGATTTTAAAAAAGCATCGTATTTAACAATTGGTTTCAATGCAAATAATGTTTTATTAACAGAATTTGTGGCACTTATGTCAGTTGCCACATACATTTGTTTCTGCTTATCTGTTTTATTCTTTTGTAGTTACAATAAAGGATTTACAGTAGAAGTACACGGGGCCAGTAAATAAATGACAATGCACAGTGTTTTAAAAGTTAGGTAATTTTAAAAAGGTAATTCACATTATGCTTACCCTTTGTTTCCAGTTTAACCTGAAAGATTTCTTTAAACAGGGTGCATAACATTGGCTGAACTCTCTCCTTACTTTTACAAGCACATCGTTTATAAGCACTGACAGAAACACTTAAACCATCGAGTAAATCATAAGTTATATGACAGAAATACAGACGGCTGGCAAACTATTTTTGCTAAAACTGTTTATTTGAGATTATTTTTGACTTTATGACTTTATGTGGAGGAAATCTTCATGTTTGAAGACCAAAAGCACAAATGTGTGTTTGATTCCTATAACTTTGCACCACTGGTATTATTTTTGTACTTAGCAGTGTCTAATATTACACATTCCTTAATGCCAGTTGTCTGTTCAGCACAAAAACTCTTTGAAGTGGATTTTTTTTATTGTATGTTAACCAAATTCATGTGTTTGTTTTTTTTCTTTATTTGCTTGTTATTATACATGATTGACCAGACCAAGATTTATAGCATAGCCAGGAATGTGTATTGTTCTAAAACCTAGTGTGTTGTCTACAGAGGCAGTAATTTAAGACATAATAATAAGCACAATGTGAAGGCTGTTAATATTAATTATGCTGCCTAAGGAACTTTCTTTTGGCCAAAAAGAATGGCAACTTTGCAAAATCACTGTGACAGAGTAAATCCCCGTGCATATATACAGACCCCAAACCAGACACTTATATTCACCACATGCGTCTTGACAATGAATAACCAATGTTTCTGTTTTCCTAGTGACCGAGAAGGGTTATGTGAGCGTGTCTTACTCTGAGAGTGAAGAGGAGCCTGAACCCAACAGTCAAGCCAAATACTCGAGCTCACTCAAGCAGTCATTTGGAAAAAGAAAGGAAGAGAAAAGAGAAAAGAGTCAGAAGAAGACCTCTACTGCTAACAAACCTACAAAACAGCCATCCATCATGGGATTTTTCCAGAAGAAATAACTTTTTTTTTTATTATTATTATTCTTTCGTGGAATTTAAAGGAATAGTTCACCTGGAAGCGAAAACGCGAGGATGAAGAAATAATGCCTTCATATGTTTTTTCGGGTGAAATATCCCTTTAAGCACTTAATTTTCAGCAGTGACATTCCCATGAACCACATCTGATGCTGTAAGGAGGAAATCAATCTTCATTGTCGCTGTCACTCTTCAGAGACATTGAAACAGGAGATTTCTGCTTCTACATGAACAACACTTATCCATTCAACTTCACTTGCTGGATTTCAGTTCTGGGCCTGATAGGATTCTGTTGTAGTATGTAAATGTATGATCCTGCTGATCGAGCAGATTTCTTTACTATAAGCCAACCTGCACATGGCCAACCACCAATAATTCCCATACTGCCAGGTTTGTGGAGTCTGTCTATTTTTAGTATGTTTCTAGATAATAAATCAAAAGATAAAATAATTTTTCTTTTTGTTTGCATTGATATTCTTGTAAAAGAAATACCAATTGGTTTAGACAGAAATTTCTCTGACATTCATTAGTTAAGTCCATTATTACTCTGCTCAGTGGTCAAGATAATGTTTTTCTCTTGCTGTCTTGTTTGGTTCCGGTGAGTCAAGTTGTTTTCTCCTCCGAGCTTCATATTTCTATATGACATCAGTTTCTGGCTCCATAGTTGTTGATCTTGGACATTTCCATTTATCAAAACTAAACTTACTGTGTGGAAAGGCATGCCTCTGGAAATGCACATCAAAATCAGTCCAAGCTCTTCTGATCCAGTGCCACAGACGTGAAATTGAGCGTTTTGTGCCAAGACATCATTCCCCATAAACTCACTTTTTTCCCTGAGGAAAGGCTCCTAAACTTAGGCCTGAGTTAGTATGTGCGATTGAATTCAAGAACAGAGTGTTCTTTATATTGTTGTAAAACATTTGTATTGTGCTTTCAAACCTGGGGTCCAGGAAAGTGAGAATTTCTGATTGCTTTGTATATTGAATAATCACAATTTTTACTCTTTGTGATCATTTGATATGTAAAAAAAAAAAAAAACCACTTTTGACACTAATTACCTTATCCAGCTGCATTCTGTGAAGAAAAACTATTTGGTTTTGTGCAGTTAGGTGTTTGCTCGTTCCCTTGGCTCACCCTTGCAGGCCTCTCACTGGGCAGTCAGATGTAGACTGGGGTGAGGCGCCTGTACTGGATACCTTATCAAACAGCCGTTTAAAATTTTAGGTGCCTCGTTGTCTGAGAAAATCCTTTGCTCGATTGCATAGCCGTCGTTGGAAAAATGCGGCAATGGTTTTGGCTCGCCGATGCTTCGGGAGAGTCCGGTTAACTGTTTCCAGGTTTACCTTCAGTCTTCAAAGGTGCACTTGTTCAGCTACCTGTTTGGATCCTTTTGGTTTCCATATAAACCACTAATGCACAACAATAATGGAACAATGAAAAAAAAAAACTATATTAAATTGAAAAAGTGCAATTTGCAGCCTGATTGCTAGTGAAGAATACTGGCTGCATTTTTAGATATTTATGTCATGATTTACTCATCCTCTGGTGAGGTAGGATATTATACAATACTATTAAAAATCTAATCGAAAAAAAACGAGGTATGGAAGCCCAAATTGAAAAGGTAACTGGGACTTTTTATCTCACAATTCTGGCTCCTTTCTCGCAATTCTGAGAACTGAATTATTTTTCAGATTATTTTGAAATTGCAAGAAAAACTGTCGGAATTCTAAGCTTATATCACACAATTCAGATTTTTTTTCTCTGAATTCTGTGTATATGTCGCTATTCTGTTTACCTCGCAATTCTGAGAAACAAAGTCCAAATTGTGAGATTTTTTATTCCACAGATGAATCAAGCTTCTAATAAGGCTTTATCTTTCCAATTAAACGGACAAATCAATGGCAAGCAGTCCTCCGTCTATGTTACCCCACATCATTTGTGTACCACTTAAGGGTTCCCTATTATTTGCTAAAAATAAACAGTATTCCAGTTTGTGTACTTTAGAGTGTATATGCATGTTTTTGTATGCGCCCTGTTTAATCGTTAAAAAACAATTATTTCCACATTATGTACATTATTGTTTCTCCTCTATGCCCCGCCTTTCTGAAACGCATCGATTTTTACAAAGCTCATCGTTGAAAAGCGAGGTATACGCTGATTGGCCAGCTATCCAGTTCTATCCAGTGATTGGCTGAATAGCTTAAGCTTGTGACGGAAATGTTACGCCCCTATACCATATTGTGTCCGTGTGTCCCCGGCGCGACAAGACAAAACCAATAAAAACCCATTACAAACAAGGCATTTGTTGCATACAGTGGTGACATAATTACTGATTATAATGACTTATACTGTCTTTTTACGCATTGCGTTGCGTATTGCGCCGCGTAAACATAAAACCATGTCTGCATTTGTGATCGGAGAAATTACAAACAACAAGCGCTACTCTACACTGGCTTAAACTCAAACTCTCCGCGTTTGAATCATCATTGGCATTCCTTTATTATAAACGTACCTACAGTCCTTAGTCAGAAGCGCCAGACTGTCTTTGCAAAGTTGGAACTGCCCCACTTTGAAGAAACAGCCTTTGTGCCACAGACATATTGTAGGCTACTCTACCAGGATCAGTAAACATTCCTCCATTAAATGTGCTGCACACATCGGAATATTTGGGTTGAACGGTTCTGGAACAGTCTTGTAAATACAACATAACCACTGATTTCTAGTTGTGTCCTCTTTTGGAAGGCCAAACAAAGTAGTTTCGCTTTCACATTGAAACACACGGCGGGCTAGAGTGAGAGGCGGCGGGCTTGCCGCAACCACATGTGACGACCCCAGGCTAGACTCCGCTTCGTCCACGGTGAAAACAGATCCGGCGATCCACAGCGCAAAGTTAATGTATTCCCTCAGCGACCAGCACGGATTAGCTCTAGGCATGACGAAGCGGTCCTCTTTTGGAAGGCCAAACAAAGTATTTCGCTTTCACAATGAAACACAGCAAAAAGTGCCTTACATAGACAGGCGGCGGCAACAATACTATCCGCGAGAATAAAAGTTGCGCCGCCGTTCTTTGTGTGAAAATTTGGGCGGTTATGCAAATCTTCCCACACAGTGATGTAGACATGTGGGGGCATGTTTAAACGAGGCGTTTTAGGAGGGCATGGACAAGTCTTAAAATTTTATAAAGAATATCTCTTTGGATTTGAGACTTTAGTCTTTGCAACTTTTTTACAGATCTTCTTTATGCACCAAAGCTTGTAACACTCCAAAGAGAAAGGACAAAAAAATTTAAATCACATCATATGACCCCTTTAAGCTCTTCTCTTCCACCTATCTTGTTCTGTCCATCCATGCGATTTAACACTTTTGGCCACCGTACGATTTCAATTAGATTGCTCTTGCATAGCCGCTGAGAAGTGGAATGCATTTTTCAGCCCAGGTGGAATAAATCAATAGGCCTTTTCAAAATATATCAAGTGAACCCACATTATTAAATTCAAACTGGCCTTGGGCACTCTGCAGAGCCATTAAATATTGTTTGAGTGCTTCATATTTTGCTCCACTGTCTTTTCTGCTCATGTAAAAATACATATCTGACAAAATCAGAAGGGCTTTTGTAGGTTCAGCCCACAAGATTTTTCTATCCTGTCATTCCTAACTCACACATGTGACAAACACTATCCACTCATTACTGAATATTCACATTTTAATTAGTTACATATTTACCCATGTGACTCCTCCCGCTTCCCTTTTGTACATCGACCCTGCTTGTGGTTGAAATAACCTATTAAGCAAGTACTTGAACTCAAGATTTTTTAAGTTCCTTTAATTTTTACAGACCCTCATAAAAGTTCATTAAGTGTAAAACAATTAATACGGAGAAGCCTTTTAAGAAGCCTTTTAAGTCCGGGCAGAGCTCGCAGGCATGAGAGAGTCTTGCTTTGTTGATCAATGCCAACAAAATACATCAAACAGCAATAACTCAAACTTTGAGCAGTGATTTATTTTTCTAATCCCCCTCACTGTTCTCATGCAGAGCTCTTAAAGAATAAATCATTGTGTATTAATTGAAAGCAGATTTTTACACACGCTCGTCTGACGGGATGATATAACTGCATTTGGCTGAAGGACCACTGTTCTTTGTCAAAACAGGAAAATATGCAGAACATGATTGGAAAAGGCAGAGCATGCATCACCTTTCTGGGATTTGATGTCTTTGGGGTTATTTTTAGGGTGTGGGGTGCTCACATCTGGATTTGTCTTGTTGAAATCAAGCAAAAATTTGTATTTTTCTGATTCCGATTACTAAATAGAACCTGTGATCTCTTTACAAATGTCACTGAATGCACTGAAACACTGCACATGTGCAAAACTTGGCATGAATACAAGCCCTGATTATCTCTAAAACATTTCACATCATCATTCATCATTCTGTCATATTAGTTAACCGGCCATATGACACCCATCCATCATGGGTTGATGTGGCTTAATTACTGTTTTCCGTGGCAAAGGCCATGTAGTCTGTTCTCAGTTAAATCAGTACTGTTTGGAAGTAAATTTTTGTTATATTCATAATACTTTAATTTTGGCAGAACTTTTAGCAGCATTTATTATCCTCAGTGAAGGGATAATCATAAAGGAATAGTACACCCAAAAATGAAAATTCTATCATATGTATTCACTCATGGTTTTTGAAACCCATATGACTTCCTTTCTTCTGTCAAACACTAAAGCAGTTATTTATAGCAGGATCCAAGCTGCTCTTTTCCATACAATGAAAGTGAATGGTGACCATGAGCAAGAAAGATTTTCAAGGCATGAAACTCTTAGTGATTTCAGTCTGTTCCTCACACAAAATTAGTATATATTTAGTGCATTTTTATTATGGTTGATTTTCTTTTTAGAGCTTGACAGTTCCTGGTCCCCATACACTTTCATTGTATGGAACAGAGCAGCATGGACATTCTTCAAACGATTTACTTTCATATTCTACAAAAGAAAGAAAACATACATGTTTGGAATGACACAAGGGTGAGTAAATGATAATGATTACAGCCATTGATCAGTAATGGTGTCCTTACCATTTCCAGCAGGGATCAGGAAAGGCAAATTCTTGACTGGATTCATGACAGGCTGTTCAGTGCTTGCTTAGCATGATTCAGATCATTGGCTGAAACGATCAAGGCCAACTCAAGTAAGCAGAGAGAGAAATGGGGTACAAAAAAACCTTCTGAAGTATTTGGATGGCACATTAATTTACAGGTTACATGAACACCTTAATCAGCTACGAAAGCTAACCAATCCATCAGAGTTAATTAGCTTAACCCAGTTTAGCTCCCTTTGAATATTGTTTCAGTTGCTTAGAGACTGTGAATCTGCAGGCGCCATGCAGAGCAGCAGTTCAGAGGCAGAAACATTACATATTCACAGTGGTGGACAGTTTTTATATCAGCTCAATTATACTTTATCTGAGTATTTTTATTTTGAGAAATTTTTACTTCACTACATTATGCTTTCTTCACCACATTTGATAAAAACATATCATTATTTTGAACAGTGGAAATCACCACACTCTCTAAAACAAGATAGAAGTGTATAATTCAGGAACAAACTGATTCTTTTTAATTAACCTGTTGAATCAGTTTGCAAAAAGCTTTGAACAATTCATTTAGACAGATCTGATCACAGAAGTTCTCCAGTCAACAACTCTTAAGATTTCATGATCCAGTCAGAGTATCCAGTAACAATTCACTTGTTCATGACTGACTCTAAATGTGTAAGCACAGGTAAAAACTAAGTAACATTAAAATAATGCAAATTAATGCTCACACATCTGTCCTGCTGCTGTAGCATTTTTAAATAATATAGAACTAGTTTGTTCGCACAGTGGGAGTTGAATTTTTGAAGTCAATTGTTATGTGATTAAAGAATTGAGTCAAGTTGAGTTCTTGTTAAAATCTTAACACACTTTGCCCCATGTGACTTCCATTTTTTAAATATATGTATACACTATTTGTCACCATACATTTACAAACATTTTTTTATTCATTTAAATACCATATTTTTTATCTTGATTTTTGCACACTTGAATTTTCAGTAAGTTAAATTGATATTTTCAGATACTGAAGTGTAAAGGGATAGTTCACCCAAAAATGAAAATTCTGTCATTAATTACTCACCCTCATGTTGTTCCAAACCCACAAGACCTTCATTGATCTTCAGAACACAATTAAGATATTTTGATTAAATCCGAGAGCTTTCTGACTTTCCATAGACAGCAAGGGTCCTACCACGCTGAAGGCCCAGAAAGGTTCCAAGAACATCGACAAAATGATCCATGTGACATCAGTGGTTCAAGCGTAATATTATGAAGCTACGATAATACTTTTTGTGCACAAAAAACTAAAATAACGACTTCATTCAACAATTCTTCTCCTCCAAGTGACCGTGTTCTGCCATTATGGAGAGTACCACGATGCATGCGCGTGCTTTCCTCTGCACGTAAACAAGGCGCAAAGCATGTTCTACGTCAGCAGCACCACGCGCATGCGTCGTTTACATGCAGAGAAAAGCACATGCATGCATTGTGGTACTTTCCATAATGGCGGAACACGGTCACTTTTGACATGAAGGTGAGTAATTAATGACAGAATTTTCATTTTTGGGCGAACTATCCCTTTAAGTAATATTTTTCTTGGGTAATATTTTATACTTCATCCACTATTGCATATTTGTCTGGTTTTATCACCTGCCTTCATATAGGATGTTCTATGAGAAGAGTAATAAATCAAAGGGAAAAAAAGGCAAATAGCACTTTCAAATAGCTGCTGAACATCACAGTGGTATAAAACGTAAGTCCATTTACACTTTTACATGCAACAATGGGAAGAAAAGCTGAGCAGGAAAACTCACACAGAGAACTGACCCATTCACCTGATTTATACCCAGTGACTGCCCCCAGCTGTTCAGATTGCCAGAGCCAAGACTAAGCATGCATAGCTGAAATTCAAAACCTTTAGCCAAAAGCGAAGGTGCCAATAGAGCTATGATTAAAATCAAATTCGCAAGCGTCGAACCCCACAGAGCTGAAACCATTTCAGACTCCATCAAATCAACATGGACATAACAAATCGAAAGGTTCTCAACATTATAAAGGGCTCTTTTTGTGAAACGACGGCCTGCGTACGGATCAAACGGGATGTCCGACCATCCCCTTAAACTAACATACACAAAGAGAGAAAATGAAATAGGAGCACACAGTAAAATCCCCTTTGTCTCCCTCCAAAGCCGTTCAAAGAGAACAAATTGCCAGAAACTGTTAGATCCAACAGCCAGCGGAAATAATTCACAGCTTCATTGTGTGACTATTAAGGTCTGCAACTGAGGGGCTTCTGTTTCAAAATATTTTGTCAGGCCTTCAGTGAGAGATGAACAGCACCGTCTGGCACTTTGTGTGCGGCCAGCACAATGACTCATTGTGATAGAAGAGGAAAGTGGGCTTTTGGGATCTAGAGAGAGGGGATATTAGTCACAACTCCCTGAACTGCCCCAATCTGGGTTCGACGGCCCGTCTCGGTTCATTGTGATTAACATGACGGAAGAACAAACGATGTCAGGAGCCCGTCATGATGACGGGCCGCAACAGGTTTCTTCTCATTTATGTCGCAACGGATTATTCGTTCCAGCTCAAAATAAACATCCCATCATGTCTGCTTCTCATTTACAACATTATGAAAAGTTTCTCATCAGTATCAATGATCATGTGAACTAATGACCTGCTTTAGTACATGGATGTTTGATACCTAATACCCAGCATTATCAAAAAAAAAAAAAAAGATTTCCTATTATAATTATTGCATTAGGCCATAATATGGAAGCCCATTTCTGCCACAGAATAAAAAAATTAAAAAAGGTACTTACGACTTCATATCTCACAATTCTTACTTTTTTTCTCTCAGAATGTAAACTCAGAATTACAAGATATAAACACTTTATCTTTCAATTGCGCAATGTTAACTCGCAGTTGATTTTATAATTTGCAATTACAAGGTTTAAACTCTGAGAAGTCAGAACTGTGAGATAAAATTCACAATTACCTTTTATTATTTTTTATTCTGTGGTGAAAAATTACAGAATTTCGAGACGTAATCTCAGAATTCAGAGAAAAAAGTTAGCATGTTTGTAATCACGTGATTCTGATGACACACAAAATTCAGACGGAGGGCAGGAAGTGAAAAGCAGAATAGATGAAAAGGAGGAAAGGTACTGGTTTAGACACTATTACAAGAGAAAGTTATAAACAGAAAATCACAACATATGTTGGACCGGATCCTTATGTTATGAAGAGGAGCGATTTTTTCAACTAAATTGAAATATTTGCCTGCCATCAAGGCGGTGGATATAGGTTAAGCAACTAACCCTGCTTGCAAACCGGCTATTTCGAAAGTGAATCCCACATTTATATGAGGGATGCGGGTTATATTTCACTCCTGAAACTTTGCTGCATGTACAGTGTATGTGGCCGTTGGTCCTGATAGCAGTATGAAAAAAAAACTTTTATTCAAATTCTGAATTGATTATAGCCTAGAAAGCGAGCCAATGGCGCTTCCATAGCTGTCACTCATAATGTTCCATTATAAACAATGAAGCTCTCTAAACTGCAACTATAATATCTTACTTACATTGTGTCTACATGTGGCGTTTAGCAAACAAGCTTCTGCTAGCGATTCCTAGAAAGAAAAATCACTTATTGCCCTCCAGATGCATTTCGCGCCACAGCAATGACGTTATGTACAAACAACCTATTATTAGATAAAAATTTGCAATTACCTTTTTTATTAATTAATTTTATTTTGATTTTTTTTGGCAGAAACAGGCTTCCATATCAAAATAACGTTTAAAAACAAGAACATAAGAACAGTCTATAAAAGAAATCTTTCAATACAATTTTATATTAGTTAGTCAGGACACCAGCCCAATATATTTCTCATCATTTTAAGTGCATACGAGTTATACATAATCAGATCAATACACACGCTACATACATTACAATGCAAAACATTTTCTGCATAGAAGATAGGCAGAAAAATATTCTATTGAATTAAAGATGTTGGCTGCTTTGACTTTACAATAAATAGTGTATTTTTATCTTATCCATGCTCCATATATGAGTAGTGTATAACTAAGAACAGTGAGGAAAAAAATGTGGCCTACGTCAACTTTATAAAAGCATTCCGGCCAATAAGCTGTCTATATCATCCTTTGCTTTTCCTCTTATGTACATACAGTGGATGCTTGCTAAAATTACATACATCATTCATTTTAATGATGATGATGATGATTGTTTTAAACTCGTACTTCCTTATAATTCCAACTAAATAGCATATATTCACTCACTTTTCTCATCAAACGTGCATTTTTCAACAATGCAAGAAAAAGGACTGACCTCAAGGCCTCTGGAAAAAACAAAAACAAGGTCTCAGAAAGAATTCTGGGATGTCAAACTCATAAAGACTTGCGCTAAACTGACTCATAGTAATAAACAAGATCTTTAGACTACCTGCTGCCAGCATCTGGTTTTGTACTACATGCACATTGTGTGAGTGTGGGTGTGTGTGTTCTTCTGGTAATAAAATGAGTGTCAGACTGGGATGGCACAGTGTTAGAGTGGGGAGGAGACTAAGAAGTGCAAAGACTGTCCAGCTGTTCAGGGTTTAAGTACTTCACCACTTCCTTGATCCCGTCTTCACAGCTCCTAATCTTACTCGAGTCTTTCTGCTTGTCCTCTTCTTCTTTGAACTTTCTCCAAGCGTCTGTGCAAACATAAAAAGGAAAGGACAATCCAAACTGGGAAGTTTTACTGCAAAGGCCTGTTTCATAGCGAAGCATAAATGTATTAGGGTTTTTGAAAGTTAATTGCATCTGAATTATATGGAAGCTTGTTTCTGCCATGGGATCAAAACATTAAAAAAAAAGACTTTTTTCACGATTCTGAGAAAATTGCAAGATATAAAGTCGGAACTGCTAGATATAAACTCGCAATTATACGAAAAAAATAATAGTTGAGTCACAATTACCAATTTTAATCTGTGGCAGAAAAAAAAAAAAACAGAAATGCGAGATATAAACTCAGAAATTCAAGGAAAAATATGTCATATGTCTCATAATCGTCACAGAAAAAGTCAGATTGGGAGATATAAAACAGTTGTAATTATCTTTTTTATCCTGGATCGGAAATGGACTTCCATAGCATTGCATCTCTATATATATAAAAAAAGTGATTTCTGCGAATACTGTAATACATACTGTATGGCAAAAACCATACGTATTGCTTTAGCGTGCCGTGTCAAACAGGCCTTAGTCTGTCTGGCAATTCAGCATTTAAGCTGAAAGACAGCCAATGCACACAAAATGCATTAAGAGTGACTTGCTGAAATCGTTAGACAGAAAATTTGTAAAAAGGAAATCAAAAACCTTTCTTTACTTTTCATGTTAGCCATGTTCAATTTCCTTTGGTCTCCTTCAACTTCTCATATTTCCTGGCCGCTGTAAATACTCTAAGCTCAAATATTTAGTTTCGTCCCTAGACTCTGTGTTTTCAGGGCTGTTTAAATCATATAGGTTGACATATAAGGAGAGGAATATGTTTAACTTTTACTCACCAAAAAGAAAAAAAGTTTTTTAAATCAAACTCAATTTTAACAAAATACACAGCTCAATGTTTAAATATGTGGTACTGTGTATTGTATGACCTTCTGTGTCTCATAAAGCAATAATTCTAAACTAATGCAAAACTAATTTAGAATGAAACATACCCTCATCTAATGTAGTCAGCAAAATGTAATTTTCCGGATGGTCTATGAGGTCTTTCTTCTGAACGTCACCTGTCTCCATCAGATGCAAAACACCTGCAAAGATTAGAAGACAGGTTTGAGGTAAAAAAAAAAAAAAAACAAGGTCAAACTTTACAATAGAGTCACATTTGTTAATGCTACTTCATGCATTAACTAGCATTAACAATTACCATTACATTTGTTACAGTATTTATTAATCTTTATTCTTATTAGTTAATAAAAATACAACTGTTCATTGTTAGTTTATGTTAGCTCAGGTGTGTTCAATAATATTAACAGATGCAACTTTTGATTTTAAACAACAATTAAGAAATGTTGAAATTAAAATTAACTAAGATTCATAAATGCTTCAGAAGTATTTTTCATTGTTGTATGTTGATTCATTTAGTTAAAAAATGTTAACAAAAAGAACCGTATTGTTACCTTAACATTACAAAAAAAAACATTCCAGTGTGATAATACACAACCTTATCTTGCAGCTGAGAACTGGCAAAGATTTATCAAACTGATTTATAAAATATAGGACAGTGACTAAGAATTTGGATGAAATCTGGTAAAGTGAAAGAATCTTTTCTTCTATTTTCACCCTAAACAATAGGTTGTTCCGGGACTGATAGAAATGATGTGTTTAAACTGTAAGTCTGAAATATTCTGGAATGACTGCACAAAAATAACATAACCTGTTGATGCTCAATATTATAACTTGTTTGAATCACCTTCAACCGTTTTCCAGACTTGCACCTCTACTTCCGTGGCTCCTTGTCTCTCAATGGCAATCATCCGTACTTTATCTTCTGACTGAGCAGCTGATGGGGGTTCAACTTTATACACCAAGAGACTGTTATTGTCTTGAGCAATGTAACACTCTGTCCTGTTGCTCTCTGCTTTGAGCTCTGGAAACCAAGTTGAATGAAACACACTGATAAACCATGAAGTTTAAGTCATTGCAAATATAATATCACACATATGCCTACCTGGACAAATCTTACAGCATTTCCCCTCTATCTTTATGGGATGTTGGCATGGATACTGGTTGGGACACGTGATGCGCCTGCATTCTTGAAAGCCGTCCCTGCAGGTGCACAGGATGCACTCCAAGACCTTCCCCAGCACCGGGTGCCACACGTCGCCATGAGAATACGTCTTGCCACTGTACACACACGCTTAGACAAAGTCAGAAACCCTACATTACTTTGACAGGATATGACTTCATTGGATTTTGATGAGCAATTCTTGATTTTTGGAAAGAGTGGTGCATTACAGTTTACCTCTCTGATGTTTGCGCTGTAGAAGAATTTTAACAGTAGTTTCAGAAGCTCCTTTGAGGTGTAGGGTCTGTAGGTTGAGACCTCGGGGAGACCCCCGCAATGTCGACGGCGTGGCCCTAACTGAGCGACCTCTGACCTGTTCCGCAGCACACTGATCCACAGAATGCCTCTTGTGTTTCAGGACACATAACAACAAATGTTGTAACTCTGGACTAATATATAGAGTAGCATGAATGAAACAATAAAACAACCCTGTAAAACCTGACATACTAAATAATTAAAACAAAACAAAACAAAATCTAGTTGAGCATCATACTGTGTATACATCAGGCTTTAATGGCTCATATAGTATGAAATAGCAGAATATGAAGGCTCATACTCAAGGAGGAAAAAACACCTCAATTTTATTTAGAGGCCCAAATAAGCAAAAAAAAAATGCAATTTGTTGCAGCTGATGATATTTACATGGCCAAAAAGTTAGATGAAAATGCTTATAAATATCAGTTGTCACTATCAGTTGTCTTTTTAAGATGATTTATTATTATGCTTAGTTTTATGAGCAAAGCTCTGTAGTGTTTAATGGGGGATTGCAATACAATAATGATTGAGAGATTGTACAAATAAATGTTTCCTCAAAAGCCTGATGTATTATATTTGATACTCACATTTAAAAGACTAATAACTAAATACTAATAAGTAAAGTTGTTACAGTCCAGTAAGTGTTCCTCATTAAATATTATCAATAATATAAACGTTATTCTTGCATTTACATTAAAAAATCAGTAGAAAATTCACAGAAAAAGATGGTGCCACCTTAAAGACTTTTTAGTTATATATATATTTATATACAGTATATAAACTATCAATCAGATCGCAGAAGGCATGTAGTAGACTGTGCAAAACAAGTCAAGTTTTGATTATTTAATAATTTAGAGATATCTGATAGTGTTAAAGAGTACAGTGAGTCCTCTGAAAAATTAAATACATACAACTCCTCTGTTCAGTTGTTGTCCTCCGTCCTCAAATGATGCAGAATTGATATCAATTGCACTTTCTGTTTATTCAAAGGAGACAATGCTATTTAATCACCACAATCAGGGGTGAAATTAAAACATGAATACAGCTTGTAATATTAATTTTGAAATTGGATGCATCTCAGTAGCATTCACACCTAAAATACTTTAAATTGCATATGTATTCTCACCTTTGCACACTAAGCAGCAAGTATCCGGGACTGACACTGGTGAGGAGCATGTAATGGGCTGACAGGTTTTCAATGCACAGAATATATTCCCATTCTTTAACAGAAAATATTAAGAATCAGAAATTGACAAAACTATTCAAATCAGCACCTCAGCATCAGTGCCTGACAACATGGGGGAAAGCAAGGATAAATTACTTTTTTTTTTTAATTAATATAATATCAGGCCAGTAAATGTCTCAATAACATATGAAACCGTGGAAGGAGACGTAACATTTTTTACATTATGCATGGTTTTATAGATCCTAAAACCAAACATTTCTTTTAGACATTATTATTAGATTTTCTTTTAATATCTATGTATCTATGAAACTATATAACTATATTCACTATTTTAAGGAAATAGGTAATATGGTGAGTGCATTATGTTTTATTGAGCATTATATTTCATTTTAAAAGCATAGCCTTTTATCCAAAACGCCTTACACTGTATTCAAGGTACACATGGAACCCAAGAGTTTGGTATTGCTAGCGCTTCCCTCTACTGTTTGAGCTACAAAAATACTGTATTTACGCCTGCTCTGCGATGCTGTCTTTCAAAACACTTTATTATAAAGGATTTTTAAACTGTTTGAGGTTAGATCCCTATGTTCAATGATGTACTATGGTGACAGCAACAATAATGATATAAAAAAGACATAAATACTTACAGAGCAAGTACACATGACACACTGGTTTGACTGACGGGATGGGAAAAGCTCATGGTTGGCAAATGTTTCCCCTGTTTGATAAGTGCTTCCATTATACCTACAGGTTTTAATGGGTGCCCGCAGACCAGCAGGAGTTCTGTGCTCATCTGTGATTATGAGAATAGCCATCAGACATTTCAAATAAGAACGTATTAGAATCATTCATATCAATTTACATAAACAATGGGACCTGGAAAAGTGTGATGTTTTACCTGCACAACGAGGGCAACACTGCTGTGAGTTCGTCACTGGATTTTCACATCGCAGAACAGGGCATTTGATGCTGTTGCATTTCACATGACCAGACTATATGTACACCCACATGAAAGTAGACAGAAACATTGACATATTACACACAGTATGTGGATCTGACATGTGCATGCACCTACATGACTGTATAGGAAAATTGCAACATTAAATCTTATGGGAATTCATGAATGATCACCAGTAAAAACAAAACAAAAACAATGCATATGAAAACTTTAAAAAGTCGTTTTTTAGACTTGGAAGTTGGATACGTACCTCTGTGCAAGTACAGCGCATGCAGAACATGAATCCAAAGGGCTCCAAATAGGGGTGCCAGCTATCTCCTGGCCTGTACGTCTTCTCTTTAAAAGTGCAGAAAACACCTGACACTGTATGCAACACAAACATATAATCATTTGATTTTCAAGAATAGCACTAATTATAAATGTTTTTTTTCCTATACATAAGTTTTACAGTTTATTTAGCCATTTTTCTCAAAGTCATGACACTAAAAGATGGCACCATAACATTAAACTGTTGTCTACTACAAAAAACAGGGTCTCTTACTAACAAAGCTGACAAAATACAAGATAGTGATAAAAAATCCTCAGAGGATGATGATGATGGCATTATGACAGTTTATATGTTATATATTAAATTGTGCATCATTTTAAGGGGGAGTTATGATTATAGCATTTAACTTGGAGACACTTTTTTTTTTTTTTACTTTTTAATAAAAATGTTATGTTCACTGAATCCTACAAATATAGTGAGGGAGACTAATTACAACATTATTAGCAAACATGGCTGGGGAGACAAAAAAAAGGCATCCTTATGGAGAAAAAGGACGAAAAAAATTTATAAAAATAAGGTTACTGGGTTTTGTTGTCTTAATGAAATGAACTAATAATAATATCGTTGTTTACACATATTAATGAAGGACATAACAGACACCCTTTGCCGCAATGACAATCATTTTAATGACTTTGAAACACTGAAAGCGCCGTTATAAATGAACTTGTAAAATATAACTTCATCACACAGCATTTTCAATACAATCGTTTCGCTGGCAGAATGATGCAACGAAGTGTGATGCCCATTTACCAATAAACTATTCTCTGATGGAGACACTTACTTTTTCCTGGTCGTACTGCCTCTGTTTCACCCTGAACGAAGCATCGCAGTGTGACCAAAATGAAAAGATGTTTCAAGTAGGTCATTCTTTTCTTCATATTCCAGGAGACTGTGGACATGCAGGGTTTGTCTTCTCAAACTTCTCCGCACTTTATAACTACGACGGTCTGTGGGAGTTTCTGTAGAGCTTCTAGGTTTTTATCTAAAGCGCCTCCTACAGGAAAACCAACTTGCTCGTTGTGTTGTACAAACATTATTTTAGAAACATTACCAAAAAAAAGAAAGAAATAATCAGTTATGGAAAATGTGAACTGCTTCAAGCTCATCAAATCTGATATTATTCTGATATATGTTTATTTAGAATTTTTTTTATATAAAAAGTCATTTAAAAAAAATTGTGTGTAATATTGACAGTAGTTAAAAAATACTAATTGAGTTGCTGCTGCACGGTATCAGTATATGGACTTGAAATTTGATATTATGCTGATATATATTTAACAAGAGCTATTTTATGTAATAAAAAAGCTTTTATGTAAGGCAAGGCAAGTTTATTTATATAGCACATTTCATACACAATGTAATTCAAAGTGCTTTACATAAAAGAAAAGAAATAATAATAAAAAAAATAAAACAAGGAAAAAAAACTTTGAAAATGATTTAAAAATTGATTTAAGAGGTTTAAAATGAATTTAAAATGGTTAAGAATAGAAACGATTATACATAAAATATAGTGCAAGCAGTTCGGACATTGCACGTTGCTCATTCAATAAATGCACAGCTAACAGATGAGTTTTGAGTCTGCATTTAAATGTGGATAATGTTTTAGCACATCTGATCTCTTCTGGAAGCTGATTCCAACTGCGTGTGGCATGATAACTAAAAGCACATTCCCTTTGTTTTGTGTGAACCCTCGGTATTTCTAACTGACTCGATTCTAATGATCTGAGAGGTCTGTTAGGTTTATATTCAGTGAAAATATCAGCTATGTATTTAGGTCCTAGGCAATTGAGTGATTTATAAACGAGTAAAAACACTTTAAAATCAATCCTAAATATAACCGGAAGCCAGTGTAAGGACCTGAGGACTGGATGAGCTGCTCAGTTTTTCTGGTTCTAGTCAGAATTCTGGCAGCTGCGTTCTGGATGAGCTGCAGCTGTCTGATGGTCTTCTTGGGAAGGCTGGTGAGAAGACCATTAGTCCACCCTGCTGGTGATAAAGGCTTGAACAAGTTTCTCCAAGTCTTGACTTGAAACAAAACATCTCATTCTTGCAATGTTATTGAGATTATAGTAATGCTGATTTAAGCTACTTCTTTATAGGTCTACTTACTGAAACTAAAAAAGGTCTGTCTCCAGAATCACATTACACCAGATTCCTGACTTGTATTTTTAGTTGTTAGACGCCCTAGGTCAGGCAGGCATTCACCTTGATAACTGCAATCTCGTTGTTTCGCAAATGCAGTAACTTCGTTTTTTCCCTTGTTTAACCTGAAAAAGTTCTGGCACAATCCAACTTTAATTAATCAGGGCATTGGCGAGAAGGAGTCAATGGGGTGTAGTCATTTTGCGATAAGGCTAGTTAAATCTGGGGCTATCATCAGCATATGCTGTGATAGGATATAAAAAAATATAAAATGATGATGTAAAAAATTATGTAATTATGTTCTGGAGTGCAGTTTACCATTGTTTTATCTAGTCCTGTTCTAAATATATTAACATGTTAATTGATGTTGTAGGTTCAAATCAGTGTTTTTTAAATTGTTAACATGAATATATATATATCTATAATATATGATACTATATATATGATAGTATATATATGTCACTTTTAGTGTGTGTTTGATTTCCCTAGGTTTCTGGTTACTTTACTGCCGGTGACTAGTTTTCCTGTGTTCCCGGATTAGCACACCTGTACATACAATTTATTCTTTTTTTGTGGTTTACATTTATGCATGTGTATTTTATTCACATTTCACTTTTATTATCTGTGTGTTGTTGTGTCGTCTCCGTGTACTGGAAGCTTGTGACACTATAACAAAATCCTTGTATGTGCAAACATACTTGGCAAATAAAGCTCTTTCTGACTTCTGACTTCTAAATGCATTCAGTTCCAGCCTTTGTTGATTAATCATCTCATTAGTTCCCTTTGTTTTGTTTTTTTTCACATTTCAAAACTTAAAGCTAAAATAAACCATAATGTTCTAATATTTCAGGTAAAATTTGTGAATTTTTGGTCACGTTTTTCCCAAGCTGACCAAAAAACATCACATAGGCTATTTAATTGTGTCAGAAACACTCAAAAGTTGTTATAAAAACTGTTGTCATATTTAAAAAAAAAAAAAAAGATAAAGTGATTTTAAAAATCATTTGGATGGATGGATGGATGGATGAATGAGTGAGTTACCAAATTTTGATGTGAAAATGTGAAAAGGTCTTTGAGGCAATCCCTCAGGGAATATACCGTTAATTTCAGAGAAGAATGTGAGGTAAAACACATGCCCATCTAGATATATAAGCTCTCAGCACATGATGAGAATAAATTTATTGCAAACTCAATATATCTGACAGCAATGACATATACTGTTTATTTGTAATCAACACAAAGATCACACAATTAATCACCCTCTCTCCAATATCTTAATAGTGTTTTATTGCAAACTAAGACTAACTCATTCATGTAAAATCAGAAAGTAAAGCACCTGTTAGTTTAGATTATACATAATCTTAGTCTCAATCTGTGCTGCCTGTTCCACTCTTTTCAGATAAGCCGTCCTGTACTTATTTTTCATGTCCTTCAGTAGCGTCAGTGCTTCCTCGTATTCTCTCTTACAAATACCATTCCCTCCTTCGAGTACATTATCTGGATAGACAACATATTAAAAGATGGAAAAAAAAAAAAAAAAAAAAAAAACATTAATTAATATCATTCTATGAGTAATGATGTGTTTAATATCAGAAATATCTATTCATATTAGTTTGAATAGTAGTTTGGAGGTTTTCCTAGATGACATATCCAAAATCATTCCATTGAAGTTCATGCATGTAGCGCAGTCCTACACACTAGCAATCTGTTAAGTGTTGAAATAATAGAGGAACAGCTGCAAAGCCAAATAGAGCATTTCAAAGTAAACAGCGCTGAACAATCATTATAACATCTCTGCAGTGTACTTGATAGTTGACCTGTAAAACATGCTAGCTTGTGCTAGTTGATGAAATTTATTTGCTGCTCAGTTGGAAAATATTTCCTGCTGGAATAGCATCACTAGGCTTGACTTCCTTAATTACACTGGATTCCATCACGGTTTTGTCATTTTAATAAATAAGTGACTACGTATATTTCAAAGCCTGCCATAAAATGACAAAGGAAGTATCTGTTACCTAATGGAACTTTGCTTATCGTTTTCACCTCCTTTATTTGGGCAAGAAGTTCTTCAACTTTTTCTTCCTTCGACTTCTTTGGTCCCAAAGGAGGCAAATTTTTGATCTGTGAAAAGAATGTTTCTGTCATGTTATTAATAACAGATGCTGAATACACGGTATATAACTGATGAATTACCTTTTTCGCTCTTTCGGTGTACGGCTTCTGTGGAAGGTCCAGATTTGCTTTAGAATCTCTATATACAAGCAGGTTCTTGAGCATGTGCTCCAAAACACTAACGGCTTGTTGAATTCCTGCGTCGAGAGAAATCAGTGACAACAGGAACAAACAAACGGCACTAAATCAAATAAAGCAAGAGGTCAATAACAGAGTTTAGGAAAGTTCCTACCAGAAAACTCAGGCATTTCTAGCTCAGGTGTGTCATCAAGTAAGATTTCATAACCAATCAGTTTTTCTGGACATGCTTTGCTGCCTTTTTCCAGTTCTGTTTCCTTTGAATCATCTGGATCTTCTTGGTATTCAGATTCATTTAAGCCATTCATCTGGAAAATTAAATCAAACAAAAGTTTTCTAACATACATATCATACAAGTCTTGATATGTAGACTTCTAGTTTCTAGGTGCAATAAAATTACCTCTGTCACAAAGAACGGCTCTGCATTTTGATTCGTCTCAAAGAATATGTCTGCACTTGTCAAGTCAAAATGCTCCTGGCCTATGCCAGTGTCTTCCTCGTCGTCAATGCTTGTTTGAGACGAGAAGCCAAATACATGAGTTAACCCATACTCTAAGGGTAGAGGATTATCTTGTCCAGTACATTTCTTGGAGAAGAGCGTTTCTGTAGCATGTTGATTTGCCGTGATCGAAGGAAATTTTGGAAGTGTGGTTTTCACCTGAAAGTTTAAGTAGAAGGTAAATTGTTTCTGAAAGTATTTACTTTAAAAATATGAAGTGCTAAATCCAAACTTGTGCATTTGTGCCACCTTTCTTTTAGGGAGTATATGTCGCTTAATGAGATTAGTTGTTTTTTTGCGTGTTATCTTAATACCCAGCTTGTCTTGAAGAAAACAGGTCAGCATTGGTGGATCGCCTGTATTGAAAAGCACAAAAAGATGTGCATTTTTTGTCAGATTTAGTTGATTTAATGCACTAACAATGAGCCTGCCTGAGGATGTGTGAGCTTACCACTTCTCTGTGTTGTCAAGGGGTTTGAGTGAATAACAAGCTCACTGAGCTTTGGAAACAATGCCACGGGCAACAATGCCTCTTCCTCAGCTATCTAGAGGAAAGAAGTGGCAAATAGCTCTGCTGTCAATGACTTCATTCAGCTGTCTATGTTTGTAGCAAATCAAAAGCCTTTTAACCGCCAGCAGGCAATACACAGACCTCATTGTTGGCCAAATTCAGATGACAAAGTTCTGGAAAAGGTAGACGAAGACCCTGAGCGCATCCATCCTCCTTTCTCTGATGATAGTATTGTAAGGGACCAGAATGCATTTCGAGACATGCTTTGTCCTCCTATTTGAGAACCAAGTAAGACTGTAAAATGCTGATAAATATCTCTGATAAATTGAATTTTTTTTTTTAAATTGATATGATGTTTGTAAACAGGAGAATAAAAAATAAGAGAGAAAATCCTACTTTCAATATTTTTTCTGGTTTTTGCTGGCTCATTGTGATATCAGAGTCTATCTGGCAGAGAACGTAAATAAATGAACATGTAAACAACTTGTTTTCCAACTTAAAATTGGTCTTATTTAAAAAAATAAATAATTTAATATACTAACACTTTGTCCTCTTGTCATTCACTGTGTTCACATTCTGTCCGATGCTCTGTGGCATAATGCCTGTCTGGGCATCTTGTAATGATGCCATCTGTTCTAAGAATGGGACTCCTGAGATGTAATTTCCTTGTAAGTTGAGATGACGAAGTCTAAATGCACAATAAAGTTAAATAAGAAAATAAAAATGAAAGAGAATGAAAGAATAATTTGTGCAGTTTCTTAAAAATAAAATTTCCAATGTGAGCTAACCATTGCCTGTTTGCATTTTCCTCATTTATTAGTTTATAATTTATTACTTCAATTTTCTAAAAACAAAACAGGGCCATTTAATCACTACACATTAATGTTTACAACACTAAGGCTACTGTATTGTTTTGTTTAAAAAAATTAAAAGAACATTTTGTGGCTGTGCCTCAAGAGGGCAATCTATACCTAGAAGACTTGATAGACCACCAAATGTTATACATGCATAAATAAGGTGTTTATGTTTAAGATCCAATTTAAGCACCTGTAAGCCACATGTAATGCAGGCCTAGTGAGATAATCTATCTTGTTAAAAGTGACTTTTATGTTATATGACTGAAATTCCTTTAAACATTCCAGAAATGCCAGAGAAAACTATTTCTCTATATAAAAAAAGCTTACTTACCTCTTTAAGTTAGCGAGGCTCATAAACACTCCTGGAGAAGATAATTTGTTGTCATCAAGCATCAATACCTCCAGAGTTTGAAATAGTGAGACACCTTGTTCTGTGCTGTTGAAAAAGAAAAGATTATATGATACTGAAAACTACAGTGAAATCTATGCACTATGGATTCTACATTTTGTCTTGTGAAGGAACTAGAGTAGTAAACATTTTAATAAACATTTACTTTTCTCCAGGGCAGGTACAAGGTCCAGCCATATTGAGGGGAAGCATCTGCAGTTGGTTTCCAGTCAGATGGAGCACCTTCAGATGTGGTAGCAGGCCTACATTTAATATACTTTCTCCTGTTAAGTTATTGAAGGATAAATCCAACACCTGAAACAAATGAATAATGTCAAACTTCTTTGATCATCACAATATTCTCAGTGACGTCTGCTTAAAGTCTTCAAGGTTGAAATATGATCCCATCCCAGTATTCAAGCAAACTCACCTCCAATTTCTGGAAGTCTTCAGCATGAATTTCCAAATCATGGAGACTGTTCAATGACAGCTCCAATTCCCTCAGTGCAGGAAACCTGGCAAAAGGTTCTTGAAACAAATTATATAAGAATATGTTTTGTATGCAAACAATTTCGACTATAAATGTCATATATAGTCTATAAATATATATATACACAAGTAAATATATCTTAAAACGTTGCAAAATATTGTATTACCTCAAGTTAAATGGTTATCAGAACCTTTTGTATGCATGTTATCAAATTGTTCCAAACGCGCTCAGTTTGACCTGTTTTAAAAAAGAAATGCTTCTGTATGTAATGGCAATTAATTTTTTTACTTAAGAGTATTAATTGATTGATTAATTTATATTTACAGATAATAGATTAAAAAAGTAATTATATTGTAGGGAAATCTATATTTTGTGTGAAATACGTCAAACATGGCTTACATTGAGAAATATTTGATTTAAACTAAATTTTTTAAGCATTATGTGCATCTTTAGGCCCTCCTGTTGAGTTAACGGCACTGGGTTACATCTAACGAAAGCTTCATTAAAAGTAAGCGATGCTTTATAACGGGGGCTTACGCGTTTGCAAATGCTTGCTCACTGATGTTAACAGAACACGAGGTCAGAGCTTATCCACACAATGCAACTGTAAGCTGAAGTATTTGAGAAGTGTTTGCCGTGGTATGTTTCATAAAGAATAAGTAACAGAGAAATGACATCAATGTCACTTTTAAATCAAATGAATGAATTACACACCAATGTAATAGTCATTCTTACTAAAAAGCTTGAGCATCTAAGTGTTGGCTAGTGGCATCTCTCTGTTCGTTCTCTTTCATGTTCCTCCAGAGTGCATCATTCAAACGGTGAATCTGAATTTTTTCCTTTTGATGTCGCTCTCTTCAAAGTATTTCTGTTTGGCTACAAGCCAGTGTCCAGCCGCCTTGAAAATAAAATAAAATTGACAGTGGAACTGTTATAATTTCAGCTGTATTCTTATATTATTTAAAATGTTAAGCGAGTTTTATGCATGTTTTCCCCGCAATAGTCGTAAAAGACTGTTTAAAGAAATACGCACTTTTATTCAGGCAAGGCAGCGCCATCTCACTGATCAAAGGTGACGTTAGAATCTTATTTCAAATTAATTGAATGCTGCATAATACTGAAAAGTAGCTATAATGAGGAAACAAAATATTAGTCAGCAACACAAATATTTTCAAACATATGATACTAATAAGAAATGTTTCTTGCGGCTATTAGAAAGATTTGTGGAAGGGATCATGTGAACTTTGTCATCACATGAATAAAATTGCACTTCGTTTCTTGGAATGAAAAAATGATCTTTTGGGAACAGTTTGAAGGGTACTTTGTCCATTGTCGCAGTTTGTAAATCGCGCTCGTCCGGTCATTCGTCCTCAGGTAGGGCCTTTTACTACTCCTAGACAACTTAAATTGGTAAGGCAATAACAACCTCCGCCCCTCCAGCCCCCCCTTACCCCCCACCCCGCCCCCCCCCACCCACACACCACGACCGACACACACAATAGAATAATACCAAACAAACCGTTAATCACAAAAGCTAAGATTAAGTAGGCTACTTTAGTAACTCTAGAAAAGTAACTTACATTAACTTGGAACCACCGAGTCTCTTCTACTATGCGCTCTGTCTCGAATATTTTTTTACAAACAAGACATGTCTGTCTTGGTGCATGGTATCTCTAGCAACACGCATGTTACAGCGATAATGTAAAATGAGTATTTATACGCAGCGTTAAACTGATGTCTTTTGCGATTTTAACGCAAAAAGGGAATACAATTTGAAAATTATAAATTAATTTGAATGTACATGTTAATTAATATAAGTGAAATGACATAAGTGAGCCAGGGTCCTTGTTAGTTCTGAATCTACATTTCCCCACAATGGCACTGATTATGTTTGCAGCGTGTAGGAAGCTGTAACAAGAGCCTCGCTGGCAGCCTGTGGCACCATTCAAGACAACATAGCGTGCTGGACTATACCTCACTAGCTTAGTGAAAAAAATTATAAAAAGATATTTTTAGCGTCGTGTGCGCTGTAGTGGGTTCTCAATAAATTCATATATTATTTTATTTACATTATATCATTTTGCAGACGCTTTTATCCTCGAGCGCTTAGTCTAACGACTCGGTCTAATAAGTCTTAAGCGCAGTACTTACGTTGCAAGGTTTTTTGGACCTACATTACATATCTACATTATGGACCTACACATAGCTTACAATGTTAAACTTCTAAATGTCCTAAATTCATCCGCGCGATGTTTTCGTCTATACCCGCAACCTATTGGCCTCAAAGCTTATTTATTTAATATTATATTTTTAATACTCTGCAATTCATATGTTATCGCCAGCATGCACATCAATGCTGTATCCATTATTATAAGGATACAACAAGCACTGTAACATGGCCGATATGCAGACGTTGCACTGTAAATAGCTAATTATTAAGATGTACTTCTGTCATGAAAACAAATTCTTCGTATGTGTAAACACCTGGCAATAAAGCTCATTCTGATTCATCACTCTAGCAGAGTTAGTCTAAACGTGGGGGGGGGGGGGGGGGATTCTATCCGTCATGTTTATTTAAATTTAATTGGGGGTATTATATTAATGCCGATCCACGCATTTTGTTTATTTATATTTTATATTATTCTAATATAGACTAGAGTAGAGAGAGGTGAGGCGTTGTCGTTAACTTAATGGATTGTTTTATGTCTTTAGCCATTTATCATTGTTATATCTATCTCCGGGATTTTACAACTGCTTATAGGCCTAAAACAACAAAAAAGAAGATGGTTCATATTTGTGTCATATGCTCTTGTCGCCGACGCTTCGTGTGTGTATTTATTTGTTGGACATTGGATCTACCTGTAAAACGAAACTCAGTATAACGCCGGATAACGGTCTTCATTCGGCTATACGGAACCCCGATTGACAGGATTGTTTTTCTTCTTTTTATTTTTATATGGTATAAAAATTATGTCCGCATATTTTAGTAGGCCTATAACTTTTTTTTATACTCTGTCACGTGAGTGAGAACGAAAAATAATATTTGGTTCATGAACGAATTTTTGACAGAACTATCTATCTTGACTATCAGAGGAAAAAATTAAGACAATAGTTACACCCCATTTTTTTATAAAGAACAAACAAAATTGTAATTAGTAGTTTTATTTCTAAAACGAATCAAACTAATAAAAATAAACATAGCTTATATACCCTTTCATTCAAAACGACGCCATCGTTGCTTAAATAAAGTTTAATACGCTACTAGTTTAAAATCACAGTATACTATAATTTGTGTAAGCCTATGAAACACACCTATATCTAGTAATTACAGTTTAATTTACATTAAACACTAGCTTTAATGACAGCCCCACTTTGCGCATGCGCATTCAAATCTGATCCATGCTATGTCATCGTGCTATCACGGCTGTGCGGACCAATCTCGCTGAGACAGGAGAGCCGCATTACACAGTACCATGTACGTTTAAAGACGGCGGAATATTACACGTTATAACTGGAATGTTCAGTGATTGTGATGTCTTGTAAGTTTTTGTCTTAATACTTTAATTAAAAATGCTATTATTGGCGCCGTATCAGTTGATTATGTATGTCTATCTATATGTCCGGTGTGATCATGACGTTTCAGTCTTTTTAATGATTTTATATGATTTAGTATTTTGATATTTATTTTATAACTTTTATTTATTATTAAATAACAGCAGGGACAGTATTTTCTGAAGACGTCTCTAGACATGAAAATGCCTCAAGTTCAAAGTCCACTTCAATTCATGTCATATGCAGTACCCACATATGTTTACCTAATTTAGTTTTTCTAGGAATGATTGGCAGCATGGCGTCAATAAGCCACCCAGAAGCCCAGCCGCTCCTTCCTGGCACAACAGCATTATTCCAACAGAAGGATGGTAAAACATATCGGATTCCTGCTCTGATCTACATCTGTGATGGTCAGACTTTCCTTGCCTTTGCTGAAGAGCGCAGCACTCCACGTGACTAGTGATGCAAAAGTGTTGGTCATGAGGAGAGGCTCACTGCAAAATGGATCCCTTCAAGTAATTTTCTTTTTTTCATATATTATGTATTATTATTTATCAATATATCTGTAGTTTACAAGATACACTACAGTTAAAATTTTTGTGGTCACTACTATTTTTTTAAATTATTTTTTAAATATATTAAAGGGGTAATATGATGTTGCTAAAACGAACATTATTTTGTGTATTTGGTGTATATTTAAGATGTAATCTATTAGGCTGTTTAAGGTAAAAAAAAAAAAAACACATTATTTTCACATACTGTACATTATTGTTTTCTCCTCTATGCCCCGCCTTTCTAAAAAAACGCGTTGATTTTTACAAAGCTCATCATTCTAAAAAAGCGAGATGTGCTCTGATTGGCCAGCTATCTAGTGTGTTGTGATTGGCCGAATACATCAAACGTGTGACGGAAATGTTACGCCCCTTACCATACTGTGATGCCGTGTCCGGCCGGAGCGACGGGACAAAAACATTCAAACCCATTATAACGGAGGCATTTGTTGCATCCAGTGGGGAAAAAATTACTGATTATAATGACTTATACTAACTTTTTACGCGTTGTGTTGTATCGCGCCGCGTAAACATAAAACCAAAGCCATGTCTGCATTTGTGATCGGAGAATGACAAACAACAAGCCCTACTCTAAACTGCCCAAAAAACTCGCTTTAAATATAAAAACGCTTAAATATAAAAACGTTCTTACAGTCTGTGAGTCAGAACAGACGCATTGTAGTCTACTCTCCCAGGTTCAGTAAACAGTCCTCCATAAAATGTGTTGCACACATCTAAATATTTGGGTTGAAGTGTTCTGGAACAGTGTTGTAAATACAACTTAACCTCTGATTTCTAGTTGTGTCTATTTTTGGAAGACCAAACAAAGTAGATTAGCTTTCACAACGAAACACAGGCGTACACACGGCGGCCAAAATAAAAAAAAAATAGAGTGAGGCGGAGGCCGGGGGTTGAGAACGGCGCGGCCGGCGGATTCGATGAAGGAGCGTCCGTTGGGCTTGCGGCAACCACATGTGACGAACCAGGGCTGGACTCCGCTTCGTCCATGTTGAAAGCTGATCCGGCGATCCACAGCACGAAGTTCTGTAGTATTTCCTCAGCAACCAGCACATATCAGCTCTAGGCATGACGAAGCAGATATCTTCCTCTTTTGGAAGACCAAACAAAGTAGTTTCACAACGAAACACACAGCGCCTTCACGCATGGCGGCGGCGGCAACAACAATAAACAAACAGCGAGAATAAAAGTTATGCCTTTTTCTTTTGGGCTGGAACATTTGGTTGGTGTTATGCAAATCTTCCCACATCTTGACGTAGGTATGTGGGGCGTGTTAGAATGAGCCGTTTTATGTAGGTGTGGCTGACTCTTAACTTTTATAAAGAGATATTCTTTGGGGCAACTTTAGGGCAGATCGTCTGTTATGTCAAGCGGCAAGAGCGTGTATACACTCCAAAGAGAAGGGAAAGTATTGTAAATCTGGCATGCATATGATCCCTTTAATACTTTTATTCAGCAAGTGTGCATTAAATTGTTCAAAAGTGACAGAAAATACTTTTTATTTGAAATAATTGTTGTTCTTTTGAACTTTTTATTCAACACTGGGAAAACAATCTATCAGTATTTCGGCAAAAACCTTAGCAGGCACGAACTGCTTTCAACATTGATAATAATAAATGTTTATTGAGCACCAATTCAGCATACTAGAATAATATCTAAAGGTCTTGTGACACTGAAGACTGGAGTATGACTGGCTGAAGATTCAGCTTTGCCATCACAGGAATGAATTGTATTTTAAAATATATTAAATATAGAAAATAGTTATTTTAAATTGTAATAATATTTTATAATATTACTGTTTTTACTGTTTTTGTGATCAGATAAATGCAGCCTTGGTTAGCATAGAAACTTCAAAAACATTTTAAAAAATCTTACTGACCACAAACTTTTTAACAATTGTGTATAATTTTATAATTCAACATTTATACACAATTTAATTAATTGTCATTGTTTTCAGTGGTCTCCTGCTCAAACACTCTCTTCTGCTCGTTTGCCGGATCATCGCACCATGAATCCTTGCCCAGTCTATGAGAGGAAATCCAAAACCATCTATCTGTTCTTTGTCTGCATATTGGGCAATACCACAGAGTATCACCAGATTGCTACGGGTAGAAACCAAGCACGGCTGTGTTACGTCACTAGTACAGACTATGGCCAAAACTGGAGCAAGTTAACAGATTTAACAAATATTGTTGGAGATGAGATTTGCAACTGGGCTACTTTTGCAGTTGGACCAGGACATGGTATTCAGATGAAAAGTGGAAGACTAATCATTCCAGCTTATGTTTATTACATACATTGTAGGTGTTTTCCTTTTCATTTTCCACTCATAGTCAGGCCTCATGCTTTAGCGTTCTATAGTGATGACTGTGGTGTCACCTGGCAGATGGGAGAAAAAATCCCAATGAAATCCTGCGAATGTGAGATGGCTGAGATCATAGACCATGCTGATCTGAGTCATTTGTACTGCAATGCCCGTAGTACATTTGGCCACAGAGTGGAGGCTTTAAGTGAGAGCTACGGGGCAGCTTTTGGCAACCCTCATGTTGCTCAGAAACTCGTGGAGCCCCATCATGGCTGCCAGGGTAGCGTGTTGAGCTTCCCTGTGCCCGAGCCATTGGATGAAGTGGAGAGGAGCCCAAATGATTGCTTGACACAGTCAGACACAAAAATGTGGTTACTCTATTCCCATCCAACTAGTAAAAAGAAAAGGAAGGATCTTGGAGTTTACTTGAATAAATCACCATTGAAAACGTCTGGTTGGGGCCAACCATGGATCATCCATAAGGGTCCCAGTGGATATTCAGATTTGACACAGTGTGAGGAGCGATTTGCCTGCCTCATGGAGTGTGGAGAGAAAAGTGAGATTGAGGAAATAGCCTTTGTGGAATTTAAACTCAGCAATTTATTGTGCACTTGAAATGATAAAAGTACTTCCTATGGCAAGTTTTTAAATGAATAATTCACCCCCAAATCCTCAGGCCATCCAAGATATAAATTAGTTTGTTTCTTCATCTGAACAAATTTTGAGAAATTTAGCTTAATATCAACTTGTTCACCAATGGCTTCTTCAGTGAATGGGTGCCGTGAGAATGAGAGTTAAAACAGCTGATTAAAAACAATAATTCAAAAGTAATCCACACCACTCCAGTCCATCAATTATTATCTTGTGACACGAAAAGCTCAAAAAAGTGTTTGTAATAAACAAATCCTTCATTAAGATGTTTTTAACTTTAAACCATTGAATCAATCCTCTTAACTGAATCAGAAGAGAAATTTACTTGCAATGTTTACAAAAACAATTCTAAATAGTTATTTAATAAATAAATATTTCATCAGCTGTTTGGACTCTCATTCTGACGGCACCCATTCACTGCAGAGGATCCATTGGTGAAAAATGTATGTAATGCTAAATTTCTTTGAATCTGTTGCAATGAAGAAACAAGCTCATCTACATCTCGAGGGCGAGGGTGAGTAAATTTTCTGCAAATGTAATTTTTGGGTGAACTAGTCCTTTAACGTTTGCTTCTGGGTTAGATTTGCTTCTTTCTACTGGATACTAAAAAAAAATAACTGTGACAAAATAGCTGTGTTTTGAATTCAGATAAATTTATCTGAGGTGAAGTCCGAGCATCTCGTGAAATCATGAAACTGTTATGGCTTAAAAAATTAAGCAGTTAATGTGATAATTAAATCATGACTGTGCTGGTCCTGGCTTGATACATGTAAGGTATGCTTTACCTTGTATTTGCTTGTTGACCTTTGTTATAGGACTGTTTGATGGTCACTACTCATTTGTTTGTCATGTATTTGTATGTCATATAGGCTGCTTAATTTTTATGTTGGACTATGTAGACTTTTTATTTTGATTCATTTAGTTTCACTGTAAAAATTTTGCAATTTTTTTAATATTTTAATATTTTAAGATATTTCTCTCTATTACCTTCTACTGGCTCGGGGTGCAAAGGTTACTTTAGCTCGACATTTGTACATGTATTATCTTTAGTATAGTGTTTTACACTATTTTTGTCATTTTATTGTAAATAGCTGTGTTGCATCTGCAATTACCACAGATTAACTGGAACAGTCTAGTTTTAACAAATTGTTTTCATTTGAAGTAGTTCAAGAGGACACTATCAATATTGCACTGATAAAGACTAGTGTTATTAAAATGTATGGTATGATTAAGTTTAATCTGGTCATGCTTTTAATCAAAATCGACTGATTGTGTTGCATAGATATAATCGGCAGCCAAATAATACTATATTTTTTATTATTAAGTGTGCCTTTTGGCCTTTGCATGACAAGGTCATAGTGGACAGAATTAATGAAGTATTTTCACTGATAAAGATGTATACTGTATATGTATATATTAGTATTTTATTACATATATTGATAAGATCGCAGTGGATATAATATTGAAATTATTTTAAATTGTTTCCCATCTTGTTCATAATTCAGAATAATTTCAGGATTTGAACTCTAAAAGGAATTGTCCCACTTTTATCACTTTATCCTATATTTTGTTTGTCAGTAGGGGGCGATCTTAAATTGTCAGCCCTAGCCATAGACTTGATCGGTGTTGCGTCATCATAGCTGTGTGGGCGGAGTCGGCGTGGGGGAAAACAGTCCTTTCCCCCTCATTGGAAAAGCATGGGGTTAACTCAGAATGGCCTACATAAAATTATTTCTGCCGCTCGACAGAGCAACCATACGGATAAAAACTGAGCCGTATTGGGTCGGACTGTCCATACGGTATCTGTGACTGGACAAACGACCCAACGGAATGGCCAGAGGTGTCGTTTCCCGACATTTTTTGTTAACGTTACCTAATTGAGCAAGAGACGGCTTGTGAAAGTAAACATTTGTCGTTTTGGTTTGCTTAATTTTAATAAAGTGATAAAGACGTGAGTAAACGCCTGTCGTACTTTCTTATTGATATATTAAAAATATTTTTAACATTGACAAAACAGGTAACAGGTCCACTGAAATGCCTTGAAATGCACAGGGTTATTCTATGTAGTGTGTGCTGCGGCTGCCTAATCATTTTCACAAATACATGCCGTAAAATAAAAAGATAACATGAAAATATGTAGATAAAATACCAAAAAACATGGCTATTGGTTACTATAGTTAAACCATGGTAAAAAGAACATGTTTTGCTACACTAACCTTAGTTTAACCATGGTATTTGTAGTAAAACTGGTTATAGAGGCTATAACAAATGTAGATTCTACAGCGTATAATGCTTCATTCATCGCACCAAAAGATAACTGCAGTGCTTTACAACTATAGGACAGGAAGAGCTAAATAAACTTATCACTGCATCTAAACCAACAACATGCCTGTTAGATCCTGTACCCACTAAATTACTGAAAGACTTGAAAGACCGCTTCTCAATATTATTAACTCGTCGTTGTCTTTAGGTCACGTCCCAAAACCATTCAAGCTGGCGGTTATTAAGCCTCTTATTAAGAAACTACAACTAGATCCTAGTGAACTGGCAAATTACAGACCCATCTCAAATCTTCCTTTTATGTATAAAATTTTTGAAAAAGTTGCGTCTGCTCGATTGTGCTCCTTCTTGCAAAAAAATTATCTCTATAAAGAATTTCAGTCAGATGCACAATTAATTAACTTGGGTATAATGTTGAATAGCACAGAAACTGCACTTATTAAAATTACAAATGACTTGCTTCTTGCGTCAGACCAAGGCTGTGTCTCATTGCTAGTTTTACTTGATCTTAGTGCTGCGTTCGACACTATAGATCATGAGATAATCATAGATCGATTACAAAACTATACAGGTATTCAAGGGCAGGCTTTAAGATGGTTTAGATCCTACCTGTCCGATCGCTACCACCTTGTTCATTTAAATGGGGAGTCATCTCAATTATCACCAGTAAAATATGGAGTGCCACAAGGATCTGTCCTAGGTCCTCTGCTATTTTTTAATATACATGTTGCCCCTTGGTAATATTATTAAAAAATACGGGATTATAAGTTTCCACTGTTATGCCGATGATACTCAACTATATATCTCAACAAGACCAGATGAAACTTCTAAATCATCTAAGCCAACAGAGTGTTTACTATTGTCATTTTGCATTATTGACACACGATTTTCCTAATTAATGCTGTTCAGTTGCTTTGACACAATCTGTATTGTTAAAAGCGCTATATAAATAAAGGTGACTTGACAATTGGTAATAAAAACGCCACACACAAAAAAACATGGTTAGCCTTCTATACTTTTACTATAGTAATACCATTACTATATGTAATAATAATAAATGTATTATTATTTTTTAAATAAATGTTTTAATAGATTTTGACATCACAAAATATCATATTTGATTGTGATGCGAAGGAGGGTTACTGTAAGCCCCATCAGAAATGGGTTGCGGTGCAGAGGGACTGACGAACCACAGATCATTGCAGGGTAAGTAGTGTAGCATACGGTATGAGTTTAAATTTTGTGGTCATCTTTTTGCAAACTAAGCAGAAGTCGTGAACAATGACGTGTGAAAAGAAGCGTGACACTGTCGTCGCCCCACTTATCACGTGAGAAGCTACGTGACGTCTGCGCTGTGTGGTCTGAAGTAACCTTGTACCGGAAAAAAGAATACATATGTTTGCTTATCTAGTAGTATAACATATATTAACTAGTATGTTATTGTATTGTTGCTGTTGTTATTGCTGTGAATAAAGTGTAATGGTAGGGACTGCGTCAGAAAAGACTGTTTAATAATTGTCTGTCTGTTATGTGACATAAATATGCAGAATTTTGAGTAGTTAATGTTAGCTGTGTAAAAACATTGTGATATTACTGTTGCTTGTAGGAACTTTCCATTAAATAACAGCTGTTGGTTTAGAAATTTTACTTCAAATAGGACGACCTAAGAATGTGACATTAAGCTGGTATACGGCAGAGTCAGAAAGAAGAGTGAATAAGAAGTCTTGTCAAAAGATTGATTTGTTTTTCTGGATAACAGAAAAATTTCGTGTTTTTTTTTGTTAAAAATCTGAGGTCATATGATGTGTGAACATTTCCATAGTCTGGTGGAAAGAAGTGAAGTTAATAATCAGTTGACAAATATGTCTTACCCAGAGCCCTTGAATATTCATGCTCTGATCTTACCCAAATACACATTTATTCAATAGTATAGCACATAGCATAAACAGTCACATGATGTTAACAGTTCAACAATGCAAAATGTCCTGTATTAAAGACAGTGTATGGCCTCAGTTATGAGTTGTCCAACAAGTATATGTTATTCATAATTTTCTACATAATCCATTGTTTGGCACTGACACGGCAAAAAAGGTGAATTACTGCGCCACCTTGTGGCTATTCGCCAAATACACTTTATTTAACAAACACATGACTGCATTTGTTCTCATAATGGAAAGCCATTCAGATTACACATCATTAGATGTTACATAATGACTGCTCGCAGCAAAATCGAAAATAGAGAGTAAAGGGAAAAATACCTCAAGGAAATCAAAGATGTAATGACTTTGTTCAATGATTCAGGGGAAATATAATTTTGTTTATAGCCCTTGTGGTTCAAGGGTCATTAACAGACATACAAATAAGAGTAGGCCTACCAAATCTTACACAAAGATTTTACAGTTGGCCTACACAACAGAAATTTGATTATTGTACATACAGTAAACTCACTTTCCACTCTCTTTAAATCATGATTGTCATTATTATTTGTACGTTTAGTTACTGTATTTTACCAAATAAAAAAGGCAACGTCAATGTTTCCCAACCCTGTTCCTGAAGGCACACCAAACACTACACATTTTCCAGCACTTCCAACCTCATCCCAATCAGTTCGTCACCTCTTCAGATGAAGGAAATATCAAAAACCTGCACCGTTGTTTTGCCTACAGGAACAGTATTAATGAGATATATTGTCAGATCTTATGCTGGTGCAGTCCAGGGCCTTCCTGGTGCATGATTATGCCCGGCCTCATGTGGCCAGAGTCTGTAGGCAGTCTCTGGATGATGAAGGCATACAAGTGAAAACAAGTACTGTGGAGAGGCAACAGCAAGGGTGGTCTGGGGAGGACCATCCTTAGAGTTCTCACAGACCTCCACATGCTATGAAGTATCGGGATGAAATTGATGCCATTGACTGACCCTCACATTCTCCAGACTTAAATCCAGTTTAGAACCTCTGGGATCTCATTTATCCAAAGCCATCAAGTAGCACTATAGACTGTCCAGGAGCTCACTTATGCTCTGATCCAGGTCTGGGAGGAGATCCCGCAGTACACCATGTGCCATCTCATCAGGAGTATGCCCAGACATTGCTGGGAGTTCATATGGGCACGTGGGGCCATGCACATTACTGATTAACATGAATACTTTTAATGTACTTTACTTGTTACTGTAATTCCTGCCCTGAATGTGTTTATGATTTTGGCTTTCATTGACCATTGTCACATTATTTTTTCCCCCACAACAATAGGCAGAATATATAAGTGAAGAGTTTTAACCTGGATATTTCATTAATTGAGATCTAATAATTAAATCTAAGATTTAGGTGTTCCCTTAATTTTTTATATACAGTTTATATAAACAAATAAACAATTTTTTCTTTATTTCCTAGTGTCTAGTGGATTTATGAAAACAAAACTTTTTCAAATAGTACTTAGTTTGGTATTCATTTCTTATTGCATAAATGTTTTATTAAGATCTTGTTTTCTTTGCATCTATTCAAACTTGGTTTGATAAATATATCAAACTGTGTGTGTGTGTTTTATATCCCGAATTAAAACCTTACTTAGGGCACAACAGTAAGTAAAGATAATAATGATGATAGTTAATATCCAGACGTTCATCCACACGTACGTAATCCAGACGCAAAGTAAAAATATCCTTCAAAGCTACATCCGCCACGACGTCACCGCGCACTTTGAGCGCGGCACTGTCACGTGACCGTGACGTCTGACGCCTGAATACGATGGGATTTTGGCCAGACGGCTGGCTGGCGAGCGTATACACGTTTGTTCTCTTGTCAGTTTGCATAGCAAGAGCAAAAATTGCACAAAATACACCTCATATATCTGTGCTATCGGCTCAGTGCTACCTCCGGTAGTCCGTCTGTTTATTAGTCACATACATCTTCAGATCAGGTTTTTAAAAAACTTATTAGAGGTACAGAACGCCACACACCTACTTTTCGGCATTGCACCAAGCAAAAATCTATCGAAATCATCACAAAAAATAAAGATCAAGCGCCTATTAATATAACTTGATTTGTGGTAGAATAAGGTCTCGGCGCGTTAAGTCGAATGGTTTGTTTTCCCTAAGGATGGGCGTATCGATGATATATCGATACTGAGCAGTTCGAAAGTATCGAACCTTTTTTCTACAGGGTCTATGATCGATAAAAATATCGATACTAAGGTGTGGTTTTATTACACACCGTGATTTTGTTATTTACACACAAAAAAATGCGTACAGCATGCATTGAATTGGACGAATAACCTTTGTTCGCAAGTACTTGTGTAGGATAGAACTATTTTCCTGCTCATCTGACCACAGACAGAACTAATCAATCACAGAGAGCGTTCACTCACTGCTGACAGTGCATTCAAACAGGGCTGCTTTTCCCAAAAGTATCATAAAGCATTAAAGCTTTTGGGAACGGCGGCCCTGAACAATCCTTATCAGAGGACAGAAATCGTGTTTGAGTTTTTTCACAATAAACAAACTGAAATTGTAGCCTACATAGTTTGTGCAATTACAGTTATTTAAATTGAATGTTGAAAGATAATATTGATCATGTTCTATTCTGTAATGTTAATAGAAATCATACACTGTCAGAATAAAATGTTGCATTTTATGCATGCAACAGCCTGTCATGGTTTTACTAAAGTGACCGTAGTTCAACTGTAGTATTTGTAGATTTGAATCATGTGTAAACAAAAAAACATATCTGAACCACGTGTAAACAAAAATATAACCTAATAAGTTACAATTAAGGCGTATTGAATGTTAAAATGAGTTTTAAACATAAAGTTAAGTGCTTATCATTACCCATTTTACTTTTAGTAATTTAATAATTTCATAAATTAAAAGTTTAGTTCAGAAGTATCGAAGCCGACGATACTGCCTTGAAAAATATCGGTATCCTATCGAAAACAAAATAAGTGGCATCGCCCATCCCTGGTTTCCCCCCACGGCATAAACGGTTATGACGTTGTTGTGGGCGTTCCCAGCAATGCCGAACAACTTTGAAAAGTAAACAAATAATTTAAAAACGGGATATTTGCAGAAATAGCATTTTAATAAACACCTTGAGCGAACAAATTGGTGTTTCAAACCTTATAGACATTCATTTAAAAATAAAAAAGCAGCTATTTCGTGGAATGACCCATAAACTGTAACTAAAAACAGGTGTTACATCTGGCCGATTACTCTCGCTGTCGCAGCAAAACAAGAGTCCGTGGAGGCCAGTGGTTAAGTAGCCTGCAGCGCACTTTAACTTTTGGAGCAGAAAATAACACTTTTGTAAGTATAAACTTGCGTCGCACGTTCAGGCTGATGTAAAGCACGTACACGATTTAATGTAACGTAAATAACGCTTTAAGAGGCAGCTACAGGTAGTCTCTAATAAAACAACACGAACAGCTCAAGTTTTGCTAAAAGTTAACAAAGCGGCAGCCATCGAACCATCACTTTCGCTCTCATGTTATCATTTACTTGTATAATCTGTTGTGCATGTGCTTCGTGTTGTGGTTTGCATTGGAACTATGCTTGTAATTTCTCTCCATACTCTCCAACTCCAACAAACGCACACATTGCGCAATTCGGTATCCCTATTGTGACAACTGAGAGAATATAGACAAAAGAAGAAAGGACAGGGTACAACAAAAAATAATCTTTCCTTTATAAGTAACTTAAATCCTCTATGAGACATCCCCACTTGACTTAGTTTATATTGCTTAATCTTGCCTTGTGACTTTTTTTTATTTTTTTAGCTAATAATATAAATCTGCTTATTATTTTTTTTAGGATTTAAATTTAACAATGGACAAAACACATCCAGGAAGCAAATCAAGACCCTTTCCAGTAACAACATTATTCAAACAGGAGCCTCAGAAATCTGAAAAAATGCAGGTGACATACAGAATTCCAGCTCTCATCTATATCAGTGACAAACAAACATTTCTTGCCTTTGCTGAAAAGCGGAAAACTGCAGATGACACGGATGCAGATGTCCTTGTGATGAGAAAAGGAATATGTAAGGATAGTGAAGTTGAGGTGAGTCTTGGTACATTATTGTTCAATGTTAAACAGTTCTCTGGAACTTACATTTTAAAGGAATAGTTTGCCCAAAAATAAAGTGATAAATTTATTCACCTGGCTCAGGCCATGTAAGATGTAGAAGCGTTTGTTTCTTCATCAAAACAGATTTGGAATCATTTAGCATTGCATCACTTCCTCATCAAATGGATCCTTTGCAGTGAATGGGTGCCATCAGATTGAGAGTCCGAACAGCACCTACCAAAATAGCCCCAGTATCCACCAAGCTTGTAAGCAAAAAGTTGTTTGTAAAAAAAATCCATCCCCTGTTGTCCTCTCAGAGTCCACAGACATATTTGTTTAGAACTCTTTTTGTAATTTACTTTTTATGCTACACAAGACATTTATTGATTGACAGGAGTGGTGTTGATTACTTGTGGGTTACTGTGACATTTTTATCAGCTGTTTGGACTCATTCTGACGGCACCCATTCACTGCAGGGGATCTGTTTGGTAAGCAACTGACGTAATGCTTTTCTGATGAAGAAACAAACTCATCTACATCTTGGATGGCCTGTGTGTAAGCACATTTAGCAAATTTTTGTTTTTAATATTAAGCATTTTTTTCGCCTTATTTTTCTTTATTGTTTTCAGTGGGATACTAGTCATGAGTTGCTCACTTCGGCTTGTCAACCAAACCGCCGCAGCATGAATCCATGTCCAGTCTATGAGAGAGAATCCAAGACCCTCTTTCTGTTTTTTATCACTGTTCCTGTTGGGGTCTCTGAACACAAACAGATACACAAGAATAAGAATCAGGGACGACTTTGTTACATAACCAGTCATGACACTGGCAAAACCTGGAGTGATATGACAGACCTGACAGCAGATGTGATCGGTGAGCAGGAGAAGGACTGGGCCACCTTTGCTGTCGGACCAGGACATGGTGTTCAAATGAAGAGCGGAAGACTGATTATCCCAGCATATGTGTATCCTTGCCACTCTCTCAACTGTGAACGCACATCGCGTGCATTCACATTCTACAGTGATGATAAAGGAAGTACTTGGCATTTAGGAAAACGTGTGGATGGTGAGTCTAATGAGTGTCAAATGGCTGAGATCATTGACGACAAAGGTAACAGTAAACTTTACTGCAATGCTCGAAGTATATCCGGCCACAGAGTCGAGGCTCTAAGTGAGAGTAATGGAGATGCTTTTGACAAGCCTTCATCTGCACGTAAGCTGACAGAGACCGGACATGGCTGCCAAGGAAGTGTGTTGAGTTTTGCCCCTGATCGAGCAACTGAAAAAACATGGCTACTCTATTGCCATCCAACCAATCCAAGCAAGAGAATGTGCCTTGCCGTCTACTTGAATAAATCGCCGTGGGATGCCTCAGGATGGGAGGACCGTAAATTGATCATCTACGATGGTCCAAGTGGATACTCCGATCTGGCTCACTGTGGAGATGGAAAACACTTTGCCTGTCTTATGGAATGTGGAGAGATAAATGAGGTTGAAGGGATAGCCTTTGTCCTTTTTAAACTCAGTGACGTCATTTAGGCCAGGGGTGCTAAATGAGACTGCAAAAGTCAACATTTTCTCTTCGTTTGGCAAATGATTAATTTACTGCTAAAAATAATGGACAAGTACTCACAAAATTGATATAAAGCATATTTAAATCATCAAAATATGAAGATCATACACACTACCATTCAAAGCTTTTTTTTAAACCGCATAAACACATTTCATTACACCAAATACACAAAATAATATTCTTTTTAGCAGCATCATATGACCCCTCTAAAACATTACCTTAGTCTGAGACAACTGGGCTACATATGATCTCATAATCAAGTGCTCATAATCTGTCAGTTTGCGTTGAAAAGAGATTAAACATTGAGGACCGTAGAAATGAGTGCAGCTGCCAATATGCAGTTTGCTGTGGAGAGCACAGCACAACGTTTGTGTGTTTCTTTTCACGGGATGCATATGTTTAGCGGATCAAACACTATACCAATGCTAATATGATGCTTACAACATGCTTGGCACAGAAGTTTCTGATTTATAAATTCCTCACCCACAGGTGGTCTGGTTTAATTTGTAGATGATCCGGATTCATTGCTAAAAGACATATTTTCAATTGCGATATTCAATATTTTATTTTTTTTATAAATTGATCTGATTGATGTTAGTTTCACCATTTTCAAATTCAACTCCACAAACGTGCGCATTTTACTATTATATCCTTATGTCGTAAACATAACATGGTGGGTGGGACTAACAGAAATTGACGAATCATCATTTTGACAAGCGTAGACTATACACCTATAGGAAGAGGGAAAATTAAGAAACTGCCTCCAATTGACCATGAAAACTTTTTTATAAAGCTATAGTGAAAAAGTAATATAGTATTACTATATAGTAATAATATTTTTGTTGAATAATTTACATCCATTTGGAAAATGACCTACTTCTTAGTGGGTGTGCCCATGCCCACCCGCTTCACCACTGCACCAAACTTTTGATCAACATACTTCCTGATGTATTACCGTCTAGCCAAAAATGTGCTTTATGCAAAGCAGTTCCATTTTTATTGTAGATTTCAGTTTTTTTTTTCTTTTGAAAAATTTATAACAGCTGCTTTCCTCACTTTCATGACCGCTCTTTCTCCAACCGTGCTTTATTTTTATTTTTTATTTTTTACAAACTTATTTGAAGTAGTCCTTGAGTTGCATGTCAAGCCCTCTTTCATGGACAGCATATACCTGTGTACCTTCATCATACTCAAAGATTATATGAACAAACTTGTGAAATAAAAAGGAAATGCAGCGTCATGTCCCTGGTTGGTATCTTGTCACATTTGAGCATCCATAAGGGCCCCAGTGGAAACTCACAACTTGATACAGTCTTTGGTTCTTTGCAGCAGTAAAATGTGCAAGCTGTAGTTTTATTTCAGATAAGTTTCTCTAATGTTACATTGCCTCTTGAAATTTTAGAAAAAAGATAACTATAGGCAATCAGTATCTTGTTGCACATTCTGCTGTATCACACTATTTTCACTTCCTTTCAGTATTATTTGAGTGCTCAGTAAAGATAAGATGTGTTTTTAAACATTTGCACAGGGCTGTGTAACATTAGGGATAGAGACCATAATTCATTTTTGACATAAGAGATAAAGTTACGTGTTTATAATTCATGCACGTAATATGGCTCATAAATCATTAAATCATTATTCTCTAATTATTCCAGATACTCCAAATGTCACCATCACAAGCTCATTGCACAGTCCTCAAACTCCTTTTGCACTTGGTGATAAAATATTAGTGATAGCATCTGTCAGTGGCCCAGTCCAGTAAACATAATGGATCTGTCTGTATCTACTTGCAGTTCAAATCAGCAGTAACTTGGAAAATCACAGGAATTTTGCCAGATAAAGCAAGCTAATTGGAATATAATAAATAACAGTTATATAAACACAATAAAAAAAAAGCACGTAAAGCATATTTTTATCCAACACAGCCCTTCAAGATTGTGTCAAACAGGAGAACTAATGCGAAATAACACTTTTGCATTAATTGCAGTGAATTGGAGTAGCAAAAGAGAATATGTAAGAAATGCATTTGTATAATTTGCATAATGTTCATAAAATGGAAGCTTAAGGACATTTGAATTAATTTTAATAAAATATTGATGCTTATGCTTATAACACTGGTGCTACTTATGTCTGTGTTGCCACTATTTCCCTACACTGGAGACAGTGACACCACCCAGACAAATTAGCACATTAATAAGATTATATTTATCAAAATTTAGATTAAAATATGCAAAAAAAATTAAATATTGGGGACAGTTTTTTTTCTTAATAATTTTTTTACCTATTTAATAAAGTTGCATGTTTAATAAAATATTCTGTATATTCACAGTATAACTGGTTTTATTTGTATTAAACGTGTTTTTCCCCATTACATCCCAGGATAACTCTTTGATGGTGGAAATATGCAGATTTTGTTAAACATTAAATCTCTCAAACTCAATTAAATATGTATTTTAAAACAAAAATATAACTTAAAACAGTGCACATCTTTTTCACCCTACAGAATGCAAATATGCAAACATTTTTGGTATTTAACGATTTAATGGTATTTAACATTTAATTCACTCACATAAAGAAAACATACTTTATGCTCTCTTTTACTTGCATACTTTTACTTACGGACTACAATAAATGAAACAGATAAAGAATGTTTTTCACCCTGCTCATCATCCTGCTCTTTAACTTAGTAAATGTTTAACTTAGTTTCAGAAATTTCCTGTGTTGATATAGGTTATTATAAATAAGGGATGCTCAGTATGTTTTGGTTAGACCTGATGAGAGGCTTGAGAGGTGGTGATGAACCTGCTGTGTTGCTGCTTCAAAAAAAAAATTGCTGTGAGTATTGCTTCTTATGGGGATACTTTTTGACAAGGACAAAAAAAAATCTAAATGTAATTTATTATTTTTTAAGAATAATATGTTTTTAACAATTGTGAAGAGATCAGGGCACTCAAAGCAGTTAAACTCAAAATACAACATTGAAGTACAAACTTACAAAAACTGTTTATTTGTAGCGCTACCTCTCAATAAAGGGGGTTGGCCAGACTTCTGATGCTGCACAAAATTCAGAGTGCCAACGTAACGAAGTACATGTTTTCTAATAAAAATTACAATGTAGATTGTCCCAACTTGGTGACTACTACACTGATGTTTTTATTTTCATACAGCGTCAATAAATTTGCAGGTTGAAGTGCGAAACTTTCTTATGTAACTTCTGTCTGTACAGTGATTATACTCATTGTCTTGTTTTGGACGTGAGACCAAGTGATTCTTGTACTTTGTCCTAGGTGTGCAGGCGTGCCCCTTGACTCTTTTGATTCTAGTAGTATTTTGCTTTTTGGCAAGGTTTTGATCATTTTTGTATATCAAACCTGGTGTTGCTGTTGTAAACATATACAGAATTCCAGCTCTCGTCAATCTCAATGACGACAAAACCTTCTTTGCCTTTGCTGAAAAGAGAAAAACATTAAGTGACACAAACGCAGAAGTGCTTGTGATGAGAAGAGGAACATTGAAGGATGCCAAGACTCAAGACATTGAGGTACAAAAAAAAAAACTATGAAATATTATTCCTGAGTTTTCTTAACTTACATAGACTGGCATGAACACAGTCATGATGCTTTTTATTTCAGTGGGTCAGTGGTCATCAGCTGCTCTCTTCAGCTTGTCTACCAAACCACTGTAGCATGAATCAATGTCCGGTCTATGAGAGAGAATCCAAGACCCTCTTTCTGTTTTTTGTCTGTGTTCCCACTCGAGTCTCTGAATATGAACAAATACGCACAAACAAGAGCCAGGGACGACTATGTTGTGTAACCAGTAAGGACACTGGCAAAACCCGCGCCTGGAGACTCATACCAATAGGAACTTAACCGACAGATATACTCGATGTAGCATATGAAAGGTGGACCCCCCATTTTGTGCTGGTATATACCAGGACAGTTGTATACAATGAAGGAGCGGAAGAGCTGATTATATCGCCAGAAAAAAAAAAAAATGTCAGATATATCATATACACAGCAAACCTGACTGCACATCAGGCTGCTGCTTATCGTTTTGCTGTTTCACGTCTTTTGCTTTAGCATTCTACAGTGATGATCAAGGAATCACATGAAGGTGAACCAATGGATGTTGAGTCGTGTGAGTGTCAGATGGCTGAGATCATTGACGAGGAAGGTAAGAGTACTCTGTACTGCAATACCCGAACCCGGCTTGGCTACAGATCGGAGGCTCTAAGCTACAACTCTGGAGAGGATTTTGGCACAGTTTTATCCCCAAACAAGCTGATAGAGACCGGAAACGGATGCCAAGGGAGTGTGTTGAGTTTTCTAGAACAGAGTAATCCAACAAAGACATGATTGCTCTATTCGCATCCCTCCAATCCAAAAAATAGAGTAGATTTTGGTCTCTACTTGAATAAAACCCCACTGGATTCCTTAGGGTGGCCAGATGAACCTTTATTGATATTGCGTCAAGGTCCCAGTGTGTACTCAGATCTGGTAGAGTATGAGCCTGGATGCTTTGCTTGTCTCATGGAGTGTTGGACAGAACATGAGAATGAAGAAATAGCCTTTGTGCTGTTCGAACTCCCTGAGAAAAAGCTATGAAAGTGTTTATTTTCCTTTAGTACCTGTAAATGAATGCATCTATCATGACAAATCTATATAAATTTTTTCCCCGCTGAAAACTGCTTTTGTAAATACTGATTTGGAAACTGTGATATGTACAGTATGGCACCAGACAGACTTATTGTGATTAGCATAATAGTCAGTCATTATCAGCAATTTAGAAGGTATATATTATAATTCTTGAAAATATCTAACTATTACACATTAAATGCATATAATAGACAATTTGATGAATACATTCCTTTTTATTTCTGATTAATGCTAAATGTATCTGCTTTTGATGCAATTGTGGCAGTAAACATTCAAATGTGTAACATGAACATGGTATTTCCTCATTTTTAAATGTTAGATAATCAAAATTTATAGTGGGTTCTCTTCTTTTTGCATTTAAGTCCACTGCCAACACAACACCATGCCTCCTATGCTGCATAGATTATTAAATGTAACTAGAGTGTTAACATGCTCTATTGCTGTTGGTTACTGTTACTATTATGGTTACTATTGCTGTTTAGGGAGCGGAGGGAAAGAAAAAAATTCTCAGCAGTTGTGCTTCAAGAGAATGTAGAGAAAAAACAGGATGTTTTAAATGTAATTTGAATATATACTAAGTACAATGTACCGTCAATGCTTATTGTTGTTGTTACTATTACTGTCATAATCAATATTCACTGCCACGGCCATAACTGTAATCATACAAAAAAAATGTGAAAACTGTTAGAAGACAAGGGATGTTGTCAGAGAGAAAAATAAATAATACAAATAATTTAATAAATAAATCGATAAAGAAGAGAAAAGGAAAGTAGAAAAAGAGTGGGAAGAGAGAAAGGAAAGACAGAAAACTGTACACGTTCAGACTGATGATGGAAAACTGCAGAGCACTCCCTGCTTTACATGCACTGGTGTCAAAAGTATTCACATTCATTACTCGGGTAGAAGTATAGATACTAGGGTTTAAAAAGACTTCTGTAGAAGTTGAAGTATCAACTCAAGCTTTTTACTCAAGTAAAAGTGTAAAAGTACTGGTTCCAAAACTACTTAAAGTATAAAAGTAAAAGTAATGTAAGGAAAAAAATGCCATTAAGGACAAAAGCTTAGGCTGCGCCACAGGGGCCTGTTGTGCACTACCCCACCTCCTCAAAAAATTTTTTTTCTAAAGGCCATAATGACTATAGTGTTATATTAAAATGTTAATGTTGAAAAATGTGGGATGCACTAGGCTACCTGTTTCAGCCGCATATATCCCGATTGAAAATGAATGCATTTTAGTACAATGCAAATACATTAAAGAACCATATATGTGTACTACTGAGCATTAACATGTGTTTCATGGAGCGGAAGATATGATGACTAGTTGCTTATAAGTATTGTAATGGTGCTGAAGTCAAACTTCAGAGGCATGTCATCAATAACCTTTATTGGAATGTAAATGTACATCCAAGCTTAGCTGCAGGAATCTGTGAGGGCAACGGACAAGAAAACTGGTGTACCCAGGGCAAGCTTAGTAACAATTACCCTTGTATGGTTGTCTATATACAATAAACATTAATGCTGTCAAAATGAATTATTAATCCAAGTGATTAATCAACAAATAAAAATAAAAAATAACTCATAATCCTGATACCTTCCTGGTATGTACTATGCTCAATTCTATAGCTAATGGCAACAATGTCACACATCGCGTTGTCATCGCGTCTCTCTACCGAACTACCTACTGTAGCTTAATTTGCGGAGGACGAAGAGAAAGCACCGTTTGATAAATGAGCCAGTAGTGGAGAAATAATAACTTTTAAGAAATAATCTTTTTTGAGTAACGACCCCAACACTGGCTATGTCCTTGCTGGAGTGTGACGTGTTTTGTGTCATGTGCAGGTACGATGGATCGCATACAAACCAATAGGTATATGTTGGTATATGTTTATACTTCTCATCCAACCACAATTAAATTCACTCTATCCGGATGGCGCGATTTATCTGGATAGGTTTTTTTTTTAACGATGACAAGCCGGAATGAAAACAAGCCAAAATGAAATAGGAGTAACGAGGGTATTTTTAAAATGTAAGGAGTAGAAAGTACAGATAATTGCGTTAAAATGTAAGGAGTAGAAGTAAAAAGTTGGCTGAAAAATAATTACTCCAGTAAAGTATAGCTACCCAAAATTTCTACTTAAGGTAACGAAGTATTTGTACTTCGTTACTTGACACCTCTGTGTACATGATCCCATTTCCTGTGATTAATATGTCTTTGGCAGGCTCCTTTCAGACCACTGGTGCATGACCTTGTCGTGCACGACTTTGTACATGAACACTATTAACAGAAATATGATGATATGTTTGTTTGAATTTAAAAAAAAGTTTAAACAGAGAAAACAAGCTTTTTTGTAAACTGGAAAATAATTAATTACTGAGACATAGTCCTTGTGACAACTTCCTCATGTGACAACCAGCCCCAGTCTCCCATATTGTTCTACAAAAGAGAAGAAGCAGATAACAAAAAAGTTAATGTGATGAACTGCACCTGTGTGAAATTTAGAGGAACTTACTTCATTCATCCTCTAAAAATCCCTTTTTTTTTAAAAAAGTAGTTGGTAACTGACTAAAATTGCAAAATGGCAATCAAAAAAATAGATTATTTTAAGAAAAGGTATAACATAATTTGTTGGCAAATTCCACTTCATTTGTTTCAATAATTGGAATCTAAAGCAGTGTCTTTCATATATTTTAAAATGTGGCTGAAGTGTATATATGGGGATACTGTTACTTATACTTCTATTTATTCTATCTATAAGGCTAGAATGTAAAAAAAGGGTAATAATACATCTTCAAAAAGCAATTCAATTCCTCTCAAACACAAAGCAACATTTACATTTACATTTAGTCATTTAGCAGACGCTTTTATCCAAAGTGACTTACAATTGGGGAATACATAAAGGGATTTTTCTTAAAGAGGCAAACAGACACAGGAGGTGGTTGTAATACCAAGTTCTTAGACTTTGTTCAAATAAGTACAAGCTAGAATAGAAGGAATTAATAAAGAGAGAGAATATATATATATATATATATTATATATATTATATATATATTAAAATTGTGTGTTTTTTTTTTTTATTATGATGATGATGATGATGAAGTCAATATCTTCGAAAGATATTTGAAATTGAAAATTGTCAAGGATTCAGCATTCCGGATAGGGGTGGGAATATCATTCCACCAGCCAGGAACGGTGAACAAAAAAGTTCTGGAAAGTGATTTTGTGCCTCTCAATGATGGTACCACGAGGCATCGCTCACACGGATCTCAGACTTCTGGAGGGGATGAAGATTCGTAATAGTGAGTGGAAGTAGACGGGTGACTGAGTACCGTGGGCTGTTCTGAATATGCAAGCTCAACAGTAGGTGGGGTCTGAACTTGACTTGGGTGGAGGGGGGCCGGGCAAGACCGGTAGCCAGTGCAAGGAGAATAAAGAGAAGGTGTAACATGGAGGGTCTCGATTTTGGGCTCGTATGAAGACCAGACTCGCATACTAGGCTAGACATTCTCTGAATCATTTGTAGGAGGTATAATGATATGTGCTTGATGGAAGCAGTCCAAAAAGAGCCATTGCAGTAGTCCCGCCTAGAAATGACACGGGCCTGCCAAAATGGTATGTGGCAGCATGCTCCGTTGAGAGGGCCTGATCTTTCCTGATGTTGTGCAATGCAACCTTTCCAGATCGAGCCGGAGAAAAGAAAAAGTTCTTTGCAATGTTTTCTTTGAAGGTCAGCTGGTCATCCAAGGTTACACCAAGATTTCTGACCGATGATGGGATAAGATGGAGAAGAAACCTAGCTGGAGGGGAAATCATACTGGAGAGTTGGCGTGGCAGGGAGAACAAGAAGCTCAGTCTGATGATCAGAGTTAGCTGTAGTGATATTCTTTTTATCATTGCCGAGATGTCCGCAAGGATAAACAGGCAACCTTGAGAATCCTTGGCCAGTCAAACCGTTGATCCTCTGTTTGAAAGGACAGCAGAGCTGGGTATCAGCATAGAATGTATGAGAATCCAATGTCCGATGCATGGGACCCCATGAGTTGTGTATATTGAGAGAGGATAGGGGTATCCAAGAACTGATCCTAGAGAGGACCGCCCAACAAATTATTACAATATGATGTGTTTGGCATACCTAACTCCCCCAAGCCACCCTGAAAAGACCAATACCAACTTGAAAGAAAGGATTCAAAAACGCATCGAAGTGGAATTTCCCCGGTGACCCATGAAGAGCGGCAGACAGGTGAGGATCTGAATGATTGACAGTGTCAAAAGCGCAGATAGATCCAGCAGAATAAAACTGATTATTTGATCCTTTTTCATACCGCAAGGCAAATTACCGTGACTTACGATACGCATCGTCAGTTGAAGAGACAACACAAAAATTATTCAAACAGATCCATTTGATCCAATATTTTTTGGATCAAGAGGCATTATTGCCTGTAGGTTTGGTCCGGCCGTTGAAGACTTAATGATTCTTCTCTTGTCCTGCAACCTCTATATGAGTTATTTTTCTTCCTCGACATTTTACAGCATTTTTAAACATTTGTAAACCCTTAGTACAAAAAAATGTAGAAAAAACACCTACATTTTTCTTTTTAGTATTATTAAGTAGTATAATATAATTAAATCCAGTTAGTATGATAAGTTGTTCTCATTATCAACGTATACCGTTTATTCTCTTGTAGTGTAGGCGCATGGACCACATCAGGGGACACAACCCTTTTTCATTTGATTTAACAATCAATTATTTCATTGTTAACAACATTCGAGCGCTGGATCCGGCCGGAATCACAAAGAACAAGTGTCAGGGGCAAACATAGCTGGTTCGTTCGCAGTTGGTCGTGGTTACACGAGGAGGCCCAGGACCCTGTTACCATGTCAAACCTGAACTTTACTAAACCAATGATTTTACGACCACTGGCATTTTGTATGGGAGTTGTACGTGGGCCCGCGCGATCTCAAACAATACAGTTTTTCCGAGTACGGAAGAAAACAACCAACAGTGGCCGTAAAAATGGAGGCATCTCGCTAATTAATTCAGTAGGAAAACCACATTCTTTGGATGTGAACAGCGAGCCGTTTCCTGTCAGTCATGATGATGTATGTTGGGCTGATATAAAATATACACATAGCGTGTTTAGTATTTGAAAAGGGGGGGTTTCCCGTGGCTTTTGAGTTAGAAAGTCCACGTCGTGTTCTGTGCAGTGCGGTTCAAGCCTAAAGAAAAAAATCCTACCATGTGTTAGTATCTTGAATTCGCCTTCTAATGATCTGAACAGATGGATATTATTATGTTGGTCCCTCTGCGAACATATTAGTGTTCTAAGAATCTTGATTAGTTGTCCCTCAACACCCCCAAGCGAATTCATGTTGCAAATTACCATGCCCTCACACACAGGGTCGTAAAACCCTCCAGCAATTGCAACCTCCCACTTGGAATTTCAGCCTTTCTCATTGGACAAGCCCATCTTGAGAGGCGTGAATCTTCTCAGACCTTAAAAGCCTCACATCAGTGACCCGCCCCGAGAGTCGGTGGTTTGGTTGAATTCTGAGAAGATGAAGATGTGAGCAAACGCTCCAGGACATCCTAAGTTTTGTGCCAGGCTTTCGGCCTCGACTTTTCCATTCCCCAAGATTCTCTAACTCAAACTGGTTCTTTCTCATCAACAAACTTCAGCAAGATCACTTGAACTTCAGCTCTTTGCATCAAACCTCTCTTTCAGACAGACGAGAAGTGCAAGTATTCAAACTTAGTCTTATTTAATTGATGCATTAAGTATCAGTTAATTTTTTTTTTTACAAAGGTGTGTTTGAACTAAGAATCTGATGTTCCCTTCAGGCTGTAAATCTGCTGAATATGCAAATGGCTCCATAACTTCATTCCTTATTTCTCTCCTCTTTACTGCTTAAGCTTTAACCCTTTCCTATACCAACTGTATGTGTGTGTGTGTGTATGTTAGACTAGTTTAAGTTTAATGACGTTGTTCATTGTTTGCTCATAACTGGAGTCCCTAATCATGCAGATTTATGCTACAGGCTATGTGTAGAGTTGTACAGTAAGAAAGTTATTTCCCTTAACCAGGAAACTAACGTTCTTAGAATTGACAGACAGTTGACCCTGAGAGGTCAAGTAAATATCTACAGCGGATCTAAATATTTATAATTAATTATAACTAGTTATGATTAATTATTCATATTTCCCCATGAGCTGATTCGCTACATAGGTCTTACATTTAACAATGGATAACAACACACCTTCAACTGAGCTTACAGGCATAAAAACAACAATATTCAAACAGGAACAATTTCAATGTTGGTGCTACTGGCCAAGTTGGTGTTGTTGTTTAGGTTGGCCTAGATGTTGCAAATGACAGGTGACACAGAATTCCAGCTCTCATTTATATCAGTGACGCTAAAACCTACCTCGCCTTCGCTGAAAAAACGGAATACACCAGATGACACATGCAGAAGTGTTTGTGATAAGAAGAGGATTGTTGGGAGGATGACAAGAATATAGTTCAGGTACTAGACATGTTTAACCAAAATCATAAATTGTTATTCATAACTGACAGTTTTCTTAACAACTACTCCATTTCATAGATTCTTTACCAGTCTAGTTTATAAAAGGCATGACTGTCATGATTTTTATTTTAGTGGGATAGTAGTCATGAGGAGCTCACTAAAGCTTTTCTACGAAACCACCGCAGCATGAATCCATGTCCGGTTTATGAGAGAGAATCCAAGACCCTCTTTCTCTTTTTCATTTGTGTTCCCATTGGGGTCTCTGAAGACAATAAAAAAAGACAAAAAATAACCAGTCAGGACACCGGTGCAACCTGGAGCCAAACTGAAGACTTGACAGAACCTGTAATCGTTGAGGAGAAAAACTGGGCCACCTTTGTTGTTGGACCAGGACGTGGTGTTCAAATGAAGGGTGGAAGACTGATTATCCCAGCATATGCATACTTTAAATCCACAAATGTTCAGCTCACATCACGTGCATTCACATTCTACAGTGATGGCTGAGATCATAGATGACAGTGGTAGCAGTACACTGTACTGCAATGCTCGAAGTACATCTGGCCACAGAGTCGAAGCTCAAGCAGCAGCATGGACAAGCATTTGACAAACCTTCAACTATTCAAAAGCTGATAGAAACCGGTAAGGGTTGCCAAGGTAGTGTGCTGAAAATGTATTACCCTGATCAGGGTACATGGCTTCTCTCTATTCTCATCCATTCGATGAGAAAAAGAGAAAGAATCTCGGAATCTATGTGAATAATTCACCATTGGATCCAAATCAATGGAAAATGTTTCCCAAAACCAATGATGGTCCAAGTGGATACTCAGATCTGGCTGAGTGTAAAAAAGCGAGTACATTGCCCGTCTCATGGAATGTGGAGAGAAAACAGAAATTGATGAGATAGCCTTCAAGTTATTCAAAATCAACGACGCTGTGGATTGTCCACAGCAATGTTCAAGTTCATACTGCAAAACCTTTTTTTTTCTAATGAAAATTGCTGATTGTTACCAAGTAATATGCTTTCCTTACTAGAAGTGCCAATAATTCTGAAATATTCCTTTTTAAAAACTATATTCTATACACATGAATTATTCAATATGTTAAACGGTTAAAATACTTGAATTAGTTTTTTATTCGTAATTTCATAACGCTACATACACATAAAATAATTACATTATCTGACTAAAACTTTTTTGGTAACACTTAAAAGTCTTTATGTGTAATGCATTATAAAGGGTTATTAAAGGGTATAATTCATTATAATTATGTATCATGATCTTGGTCAATACTTAGAACAGATTTAAAAAAAATCATAGTTTAACAATTACTATGTATTCATGAGATCATTATGAAGTGTGTTACAAGGCATAATTAATGCATTAAAACATCTTTTATAATGCATTATACATACAGGCTTTAAGTAAATTGTTACCTTTTTTAAATACAGAAACTGGAATCTAATTAAACATAATACACTGTTTGTCCTGTTATCGGAAGTCCTTTGTCCTGGAGTAGGCCTACCTCAGAAATATAACATGGATTTGTCACCATCCCGCATCAGTGATAATGTGCTCTTTTTGCTTTTGTCTCATCACGCTGTCTGCGTCCAGTGTAGAAATGGTGTTATGCTACTATATTACATTTTATGATGATTATTACATGGCTACTCACCATAAATTCATATACATGGACATGAAATTCCGATTTGAGTTGAAATATCACACTGCTGAAAGCAGCGACTGACCAATCAGAATGAAGTATTCCTGAGAGCTGTGTAATAATAGTTTGCTAAAGATCAGTCAAAATAATTTTTCAATTGTTTAATATTACTCAATGAGTTCACAAACATTGTACTCTGACTGCAAATTATTATGCAAATCTGATTTGCTTGTATCATTACACAATAGTTTTGACTATTAATTATCTAATGAACATCAACATCATCTGTCAATGATTTTATCCACCCAGTCCCACACATGTAGAGATCCATCCGTAGCTGCTGAGAGAAGAGTTTTTGGTCGTGATTGATGCCAAGAATGGGTGGTAACCACAGGTGGGGAACTGCTGTATTTTGCTTCATGTGACATTTCATGACCACGGTGTGAAAAAACTGGCTGAGGGCTCTGTCCCGCTGTACTCCAATCCATTGTGTTGTAGATGTGCACTGTTCCATCAAACCCTTTCAAATTCAAGAAAAAAAAAATTTGTCAGGTCATTGGTAACCAGAGGTCTTCCCATTAAGATGAACATGACATTTTGTATCTAACAATCTTACAAAACTAAAGGGTTTGTTCTTTATTTGAGACAGGAAAAATGGAAGCATTCTTTACTTACCCGACACAGAAAGACATCTGTTGAGAACAGGAGCCCAAGAAACATTCAGAAAGTCATTCTTTGATGTGCTATGTTGGACATTTAGTTTCGTTTGACAAAACGGACTCTGCAAATCTCTTAGATCAGACAGCAGCATGTGACCAGAGGACGAGAGTCTGGCTACAGTACAACAGGAAGGTTCGGACTGAGAGCTGTCACTCCTCAACCCAAATGACCAGTGCAAACCACTCTTACTGTCTTGCAGAGGATAATGACAAGTCGAGGGATCTCTTGTGTCACCCATGAGCAAAGTGCCATTACTCGCACAAATGAGAAATACACAAGCATTCACAAACTGTAAGCCACTCACTGAATCGGAGGACTCTTTCGCTGTAAAACAATAAATAAGTAATATGAAATGAGCTGTACTAATAAAGCACTTAAAAAATTATTTAAAAATAAATACATTTTGATATTACCTACTGTATACAGAACCCGTCCTGTTGCTATCTCTGTCAGCTGAACTTCACTTATACAAGAACCATGAAGGACTGCTGGTTCGTCTGTCAATCCTGGTGCTATTTTAACGCCTTTTGCTGATGTGCTCTTGAGGTTTATTACTCCAGTCCTTTTTATAACATCTGTGTTGCAAAAACAGGTAAGATGCTACACGAAATGTTAAAGGGGTCATATGATGCGATTTAAAATTTTTCCCTTTCTCTTTGGAGTGTTACAAGCTCTTGGTGCTAAAGAAAGATCGTAAAGTTGCAAAGACTAAAGTCTCAAAATCCAAAGAAATATTCGTTAAAAAGTTAAGAGTCAGCCACGCCTACCTAAAACGGCTCGTTCTAACATGCCCCCACATATCTACGTCACTATGTGGAAATATTAGCATAATGCTGCCCAAATGCACACGCAAAGAAAGGCGGCGTGGTTTCAGGAACAGCAGTAGTGTTGATGCAGCATGTCAGGGAGACGCTGTGTGTTTCTAGGCGAAAGCAAAAGCACTTTATTTGGCCTTCCGGAAGTAGATGCAATTAGGAATCATTGGTTAAGATTTATTTACAACAGAACAGCACAACCCAGATGTTCAAATTTGTGCAACGCATTTTATGGACAACAGTTTTTTAAACCTAGAAGAGTACAAGGCTGCTGTGCACAAAGGCTATTTAAAAAAAAAAATGGGTCAATTCCGACTTTGCTATGACAATCTGGCGCTTCTGAATCAGCGACTGTAAGTATGTTTTGTTATTGGTTTAAGTATTTGCTATTGGCTGTTCTAATGCGGAGTTTTGCGCAGTGCAGAGTAGCGCGTCGTGTGTGTGTGTGAGGGGAACGGGTCCCCCCCCCCCCCCCCCCACATCACAGGAGAGGGAACTGCCTGTCAGAAATCATAGCACGTCACCTGTCTTAACCGCGGCTTTTGTACTGCATCATCACTGTGTCTGTCCCGCGACTCTGTTGCCCTTTCGGACTTGAACTGATGGTAAAACTAACGACATTATTAACTGTCTTGATATTTACTTTGAAAGCTGACGCTCGCGATTATGGTAAGGGGCGTTACATTTCCGACGCGTGCTTGTGGTGTTTGGCCAATCACAATGCACTGGGTCAGCTGGCCAATCAGAGCAGACTGCGCTTGTCAAAGGAGGGGGCTTTGTTGAAACGACGCGTTTGATTGAGGCGGGGCATAGAGGACCTACAATAACGTACAGTATTTAAAAATATGTGTTTTTTGAACATTAAAGCATGTCAACATATTCTGTTACACCAAATACACAAAATAATGATCTTTAAAATAGCATCATATGACCACTGTAAGACTTTGCAAAATGCTCCATGAATTCAAAAACATGTCCGATTATTTAAAATAATAAAAAAATTATAATGATTTTCTATTTAGGAGACAATTATACAGCATTCAACAAATGCATGTAGATTATTAGTTTAATTTCTCATTGTTAATTTCATTTGTAATGAATTACACAGACATGAATCCTACCACTGTCATCGCCTCCAATATCCCAAATCTGCAACGCTGAACTAGAACTTCCAGTAGTCACCACACATCTGTAAAGAACCGTATAGCAAATAATCATATCATCTTACAGATGGCAAAATAAATAGGCCTCTAAACTTTTAAAACTGAGAAGAATTGAATATTTCTCAATATCTTGCTGTTGTTGGCATCGTGTCAAATCATACTAAAGCAGTATTTTGCCAGTAAATAGACTGAAATAGACAGCTACAATAGAAAAGGCATTAATATGATCAAGCAGATGAGATTTCACTTCTGAACACATCAAGATCTAGTTTTTACCTTGTTCCAGGGATACGTATCAAACTCTCAATAGGTTCCTCTGAAAAGCCACCATGCTGTACTTTGAAGTCTCTTTCTGCACAAAGACCCTAAAGTAGTGACCAATAAGCAGTTAATTAAATGAATTGCACATTCAAAATACATATGCTAGTTCCTTTATTCACCTGGTTTTCTCCTGCATATAATTTAAGAGGCAGAAGTAACTCTAAGATTTCACTTCTTGCTCCAGTGTATCCTGCAACACAAATACCTGGAATACAGAATGAAAAACAGCCTTTTGAATTTAATAGATTTTCTACTTTAACGATTCAAAATTTTCGGAGATTCAGAGAAGATTTACTTTTTTCACCCGTCCACTCTATTACTTTTGTCGGATGCTCGAGTTGAAATACATGCAGATCTTTATATCTGAAATCAAAAAGGACGCAGATTAACTGGGTAATGAAACACGTGCCTGGAGCTCAAGATAATGCTGTCTAGGTAGGCAATACAATAAGTGTTAAAACACAACCGCTTTTACAGGCGATCAAATGCAACTCACGTGTTTAGAGATTCTATAAACCAGTCATCAGCTTCATCAGAGGATATGTCCATGCTGAATAACTGTTCACTTATTTAATAAATGAATAAATACATACAAAACCGCACTCCTCCATAAGTTTATTCATCAGCAGATATTTAAATCGGTTAATATTTCCGGAACATGTTCTTCTGTACTCCTGATGGGTTTCTAACGTACAAAGTTCCGTTGTCGCCATCTGCCGGCACAAAGTAAAAGTAAAGTAAAGTAAAGTAAAGTAAATACTTTAAAATAATCATTTTAGTTTTGTTTTGGGCTGGGCTAATACATTGAATTCTCCAATATGGTGAAAAAAAATTAAGTTAAGAATTAATATAAGAGCAGGCTTCTCACCTTAAATTTAATATTTAACTTGAACTTGACATTCGCTTCCAGTTACAAACTGGCATTTTAAAATCATATTATTATATTGTATTATCATAGTTATAAACACTATGGTTTGTTGAGCAAATAGTTTTACCATTTATTGCACTTTGTTTGTCACCTAGTTATTTACCCATACAAGTGCTGATGAATCAGAGGTACTTCATATTCAAAGAAAATATCTTTAAAAAAAAGGTGGATATCTTCATACACACAATCTTTTGGAAATCCACCACTATTGCATAATAAAAAGATTTATTTTAACCATTTAACTTTGCATGAACAGCAGATAATGCCATAAAACCAAGCTGATTTGAGCACATAGGGAATGGCTACTGACATGTAAATCATATTCTGGTTTATTGTGTAATAATGTTGGTAAGCAAAACAGAAAATCTCTGGATAGTGAATCAGTAAAAAACGTTTGGCAAATATTTGATTTACAAAAGCAGCATTCCAAAACAGCTATTCGGGTCAGAGCCTTCATTGGATGTGTTATTGTCTAGTGGCTGTACAATGCAGAGCAAAGCTGGCTCCACTTAAACCAGACCATCCTTTGACTTTCATAAACACAGACTGAATAGAGTGAAATGTTGGAAATGTGTGGCATGCCTCTCTTGAAAAAGAACCATGTATTAGTTGTAATCCAGGATTTACGGTGGTGACATGTTTTAGCTCTCCCATCAGCTTTACTCAGTTTGTGATCTGCCTCACTTATGTTGTATGCTAAAATATCATCCCCATGTGTACTGCAATGTTCCACAGCTCATTACTTCAGCTGCTTTTATTTTGAGATTCTCACACACTTCAGATGAACACACTTCTTTTTTTCAAACACGAACCATTTTTACAGGAACATTATTTTCACCTCTAGAAAATCATTGTTAAATGCCAAATGGCTATTTAATATGAATTAGTTATATAATGATAATTAAAAGTTTGTCATTTGCTTCATATCAGTACTGAAATCTAAATAAAGAAGTCACTCTTCTGACGATGTACTTTTCAAATCAATCAGCAGTCGAGGCCTGCTAAGATTGTGACATTTTTTTTTGGTTGCTAAAACCGCACAGCATCTGCAAATAATGAACAAACCATTGTTAAGAGTTACGACCTTTACATTTGTGTTTAATACATCTGAAAGTGTTATATATTATATTATAAAGTTTGGGTTTAAGATTTTTCTTTTGTTATTTGAAAGAAATTTATATGATTTTTTAATTCAGCAAAGATGCATTAAATTGATCAAAAGTGACAGTAAAGGCATTTATAATGTTACAAAAGATTTCTGATTCAAATAAATGCTGTCATTTTCAACTTTCCACTCATCAAAGAATGCTGAAAAAAAACCCGGTTTCCACAGAAATAATTAAGCAGCACAATTTTTTATTTTTTTGTTACTTTATATCAACACACCTGTATCTGCTTGGACAACCATGGTGACCAACTATGTATTCCTGATCAAAACAGAAGCGACGACAGAGTCCTCCATAACCACATGTCCAATTCTGAATCTGCACTTCAGCATGATGCACTGAGACAAAATAATATCCAAAGTTCTGTTGTGCATGTATATGTTGAATTGAAATTTTAGCAGCATCTTTGCACACAAGTTTTAATGCTATGTAAAACAAACAAATACAGTTATGACTAAAAATCCAATATACGGATGAACATTCAGATTAATTTACTTGTCAAATAAGTAAGCAATAAGTAATTCACAAATTAAATACATTAATGAATGTGTAAATTCAGTCTTTTGTTTTCTAAATTCAAATATCGCATCCCCCACTTCCACAAACACACACAAACACTCCACCCATGCAGTAAAAATCTCCTACCATTCCCTGCAAAAAGTGCAAGGAATGCAACAAACAGAATCATGCCAAGCTTCTCCATAGTTTTACAGTCTCATCCTTTCAGGCTGTGTTGATGGCAGTGCCAGTGTTTCATTTATACAACATTGAGTCAAAAGGGAGGAGTCCAGGGTAGCTGAATTACAGCTATATATTTTATAGAAGAGGTGTCTTAAAATTAGGAAAACCAGAGATTTAACAGAGAGTAATTTGAATCTGCTACTGAGGCTCATAGCATCTAAAAACAGTGTCATTTCACACCCTTTTTAGTATATTCCCAACTTTGGCCAACATTCTGAGACGGTTCACTCAAAGTTATGAACAACGTGCATTCAGTAACATTAAAACATTTGTTTAGAGTTATCTGGTCTTATACTGTTCGCAAAATGATAAAATGGAAGAACGTTCCCTTAATGTTAGCATAACTGAGAAGAAGAAGAAGAACATTTTTAAAACAATATTTTCATAACTTGAATGTTACATTCTTAAACATATTTTTGTTAGCTAGGAGATGAAAATTACTGACAAAATTGTAGTGAGTAGACTACCGGATTATCACAAGTATTTTTATTATTCTTCCAAGGATTTGCAATCTGATAGTCTTTCCATTCTAAATGTTCTGGTGTAAAATATTTAACGACTATATTCATTCTGCCAGTAGCCTAAAACTTGTTCTTAATAGGTATGATGGACCTCATGAGGATAAATCCTACAAGTCACTGAAAAAACAAACTAATTACACAGAAGGAATTGCTAAACTTCAAAACCAATTTCAAAGAAATGGGAAGAAACACACTGAATTAAAAGTGAAATTTTGAACAACATTTATATCTTTGAAAAATCTTTTTACAGTGTACTGAAATACCATTATAGGCCTTCGATCTTTTTTTATTTTATCCCCAAAAATCAGATTTATGAATGAACCAGCAGATGTCGCTGTAGCATTAAAAGCCATGGAGCAAAAATCCTTCAATGACACTAAATTATGAATACGGCTAAATTAATTTTCTTTCTCTAAATTCACTTTATGTCTCAGTATGTTTCATAAAATCATTCCTTTATTAGAATACAAATTGCTTGAGTACAAAATATGTTCCTTAATAAAGCTGTATTGATATATTTTAAATCTAATCTTAGCACGCCTTCCATTTCTTTTTCTGCAGGAATTTCAGCTTCCTTGAAGTGTTCATGATAGCAATCAAACAGTCTTATCTGTTATTAAAGCAGATTATTCACGGTTCTCACCTTGTTCAGTGGAATGAGGGTAAAACCACATATCCTTTTAGAAGACAGAGTGCAGCTTATGGGGAATTGTACAAAGCGAGTTAAGTTGGTAAAAAGAGTGAAAATGGGTCATGACATTATTAGCCTTTTTCTAATGTGCGTCATCTAATGCATCACAAGGCCATTATGGAGGGGCCAAATACAAAAACATTCCCCCTGGAAACAGAGGGGAACATTAGAGAGATTTCAAATTAATCTCACTGTATCTAGTTTTGGGTCTAAGGACTGAAACCCATTCAGGTTCTGGTTTGAAACTTCTCGGTGCACATGCATGCCGTGGTTACAGTGGTTTCTGACTTCGCCTTACTGCTGTGGAAAATTATACATAATACAGATAATTATGCTTTGTGACAGGCTTTTAAGCTGTCTGTTTCTGCAAATGGTCACATTTCCGTGTGTTTTAGTCCACCTTTATTTCAGAAGAGAGAAACCATGGCGACTGCATCTGTCCGACATAAAAGAAAAAGAAAAAAATTGAGCCAGTGGCTCCCTGATATACTGTGGTGAAGGTTGACGTGCCATTTGACAATGAGAGCACGACTGACCTTGCTTTTGAACTTGAAATCCCCCTCAAATCTGTGGGTAGATGTTGAGAACAGTCTCATGCAAATGAGGATATTTAAATGACATGTTAATTCATAAAAAACAAAATAAAGAAAGAGAGCTTTTCTGCAAATGTCACAAGGATACCATAAAGTGAAAACAAATCATGATGGATTTGAAAAGGATCATTGTCACTGTGTTCTTTGACAAGATGTCGGATGATGAACCTGTAGGGAGACTGCGGCTGTATCACACAAACACACCACACACACACACACACACCACACACACACACACACACACACACACACACACACACCACCCACACACACAACACACAAATACACACCCACACACACAGTATCCTTGGGAACTTCCATAGGGAATGGTTGTCTACTGTGCAGACCTAGATTTCGTGCCCTACACACCCTAAACAGCCCACATTTGAAAAGAGACATCCCTCCTGTCAATCATGCTGTAATTAAGACTGTATGAAATGATGTAGGCTAACATAATTTTTGTCATATATTGTAGTTTTGGCTCTAGAGCAGGGGTGCCCTGAAGAGTTTAGCTCCAACCCCACTTAAACACACCTGAACCAGCTAATCAAGCTCTTACTAGGCATACTAGAAACTTGAAGGCAGGTGTGTTGAGGCAAGGTGGAGCTAAACTCTGCAGGACACCGGCCCTCCAGGACTGAGTTTGGGCACCCCTGCTCTAGAGCTTCCTGCAGCAGTTGTTTAATGTCTAAACAATGATGAATGGGTTACAGTTCAAAGTTCTCACAAAACATACTTTTATGCAACACACAATAGCAAAATTGCTCTGACGTGTCCTCTCATGATAATTGTCTCTGTTGCTGATTTTCAGTCTTCCCACATTTCATGTAATAATTAATCAAATATTCATTTATCTTTTCAGACTAAGTTTAAGCTGAATTCAGAACTGCATTCTACTCTTACTATTTTTACATATTTATTTCTGTGGCAGCATAAGCTGTAGTATGCTGTCCCCAGTTCAGCATTAATCATAACGTACCTACGTTTCGTTCGACGCATGCGCAGTACATCTGTTTTGTAATACTTCACCTGACCTGGAGAGGACAGCACGTTGCGTCATCTTTCCATTCTTGAACAAACGCCATTACCTTCTGACCTCTGATTTTTAGTGTTCTGTTAAATTTACTGTAATAGTAATCCAACGACACCACACCACAGCGTTGAAGCGACACGGACTGTTACTTACTTCCTCTCCGCCCGCTCCCCCTTTTTCTATGGGTCCCCTTTTGGGACATCTACTACATCTCCCCTCCTCAGGGGCAACATTAACTGTTAAACATCTCTGTAACCATATTTCCTGAGAACAAGTGAACAAACATATTAGAACACTCCAGAATAAAAGAACACTTTTTTTTTTCTTTTCTTTATAATGCTTAGCTCAATTAACAACATAGTCTCTTAGCCACTTTGGTGGATTCACTTGTCTTCTTGTTGGCTCTCTCTCTTTTTCAGTATGTGCTCTCTCTGTTCTTGCTGTTTCAGGAACCTGCTCCACTTCTGCTTCTCTCCTTTGCACCACAGTCTCTGGTATTTCCACCAAAGGCCCTGGTTGAACCATTGTAGTTTCCCTCTGGGCCCCTGTGGTCTCTGGTGCTTTTACAGAGTGCTCTGGTTGAGGATGAAGGTGGGCTTTGTTTCTCCTTAGTTGCTCTGTTCCTGTCTGAACTATGTAGGACCTTGGTGTATTTGCTTTGCCAAGCACTGTTGCTGGTTGTTGTGATTTAGAGATCCATACTGCTTGTCCTGGTTTCAACTCAGGCCTCACAGTAGCTCTGTGTCTCCTGTTAAAGTTCAGTGTTTGTGTCATTTTCAGCTGTTCATCTTTTTCTCTGAATACTCGCCTGTTCGGCCATCGTGGTTTGAGTTGCGATTTTGCCTGTGGTAATGGAGATCTCAATTTCCTGCCCATTAACATTTCAGCGGGAGAGGGTCCATGTTGCAGCGGTGTAACCTTGTAGGCCAACAGTGCACGGTACGGATCCGGATTTTTTTTAAGCAATGTCTTAATTGTTTTCACGGCCCTTTCTGCCTCCCCATTGCTTTGGCTGAAATATGGGCTGCTGGTTATATGAATGAAATCATAATCTGCCGCAAAGGATGAAAACTCAGCAGATGCAAATTGTGGGCCATTATCACTTATCAGAGTTTCTGGCACTCCATGCCTAGAGAAAATTGCCTTCAGTGCTTGTATTACACCTTTAGCTGTAGTACTGGGGATCTTTTCGATTTCAATGTACCTGGAGAAGTAGTCGACGACTAGGAGGTAGGTCTTACCTTTCTGGAAGAATAAATCAGCCCCCAGTTTTTGCCAGGGCAGTCCGGGTAACGGGGATGGTATCATAGGTTCAGTGTGCTGGGGTTGATGTCTCAAACATGTCTCACATTGCGCAACCATTTTTGCAATTTGACTGCTTAGGCCCAACCACCACACTGACTGCTGTGCTCGAGCTCTACACTTGGATATTCCCATATGTCCCTCATGCAGCCGCGTTAACATTTCTGTCTGCATTTTCTCTGGGATGACCACTCTTTGGCCCTTCATCAAGAGGCCATTTGCAATGTGCAGCTCACTTTGATAGACCCAGTAAGGTTTTATGTCTTTTTTTAGCTCCTCCTGTCTTGGCCACCCCATTTTGCATCGCTCCATCAGCTCCCTGCAGATACTGTCATCTTTAGCTTGGTTAAATCAATGCATATTCTTATTTTTCCATTTGGCTTTACAACTGGCACCATGCCGGCACACCATTCCGTCGGTTGCTCTATCCTTGATATCACCCCCATTCTTTCCATACGCTCTAACTCCTCCTTAATTTTGTTTTCCAAAGGAATTGGCACTCTGCGTGGGGTTGTGAGTGCGTATGGCACAGCATCAGCTTTTAATCGAATGCAGTAGTTTCCTTCTAGTTTTCCCAGTCCAGTAAATACTTTTGGAAATTTCTTTTTGAACTTTTCTTCAGTTAATTCGACTGCATCAATCCGTTCAACAAGCTGTAATGCCTCAATAGCTGGAAGGCCCAATAGGGGTCTGGAAAGTGAATCAATTACAAAAACAGTTTGAGAGGTCGAGATGTCTTTGCTTTCCAATTTGCACATTACCTGTCCTTCCACTAGTAGCCGTTTATTATTGGGCCCGCACAGTTTTTTCTTTGATTCCATCAAAGGTCCGTCCCTCCTGTAGTCATATAGTTTTGTGGGGATGGCTGTGACCGCAGCGCCGGTATCAATTTTGAATGAAATGTTTTCCCCATTTAGAGTTATGTCTGTATACCATCCTGTGTTGTGGTCTTTTACTTCACCTAAATAAAGGGAGTCCTCCTGTATATCTTGCTGTTCGAACAGTTCCTGCACCTGTTGCCTGGAACGACAAACTACTGCAAAATGCCCCCTTCTGTGGCAGTTACGGCATTCAGCATCCTTAGCTGGACATTCTTTCCAACCATGAGAGGGGATTCTGCCACATCTTGAACATTTACTCATGTTTGGTACATTCTCTGTCTGTTTCGTCTCATATCCTGCTTGTTGTTTGCTGTTATACGTTGTCTGTTTTCTTTTTACTGGTCCTGAGACTGCATCCACTTCACTTTGCTCATCAGTCTGTGAAGAACTGCCCCGCATAATAGCCTGCTGCTGTTTTACCATCTCGTTCTGTTTCACCTGACCGACAGCTCTGCTTAACGTCAAGTCTGAGTCCAGCTGGAGTTTTTCTGAAAGAGACATGTCTCTTATTCCCACGACAATGCGATCACGTATTAATTCGTCTTTTAAAGGTCCAAAATTACAATGTTCTGCAAGCTTATGGACGGCCGTTATAAAGCTATCAGCTGACTCGCCGGGTTCTTGTTTGCGCATATTAAACTTGGCTCTCTCAAAAAGGACGTTAGCTTTCCCACAAACTGGTTATGGAAACAGTTCTCTCTCGAGCTTTCACGAGACATCACGTAGATATTTCTCCGTTATGGGAACTCCCTCCCTTCCAACCTTTCCTGAAGTCCTTATTGGCTCCCGCCAGTCAAATGACTGGCCAATTGACGCGAAGCATGCAAATCGCATGCAAATACTGACAAGCCTGCAGGCAGTATATAATGCAGTGAGAGCGACAATTGCCTCAGAATCTTCTCCTTCACGCTGGGAATTCCTTGGAAACAATCGCAAGATCTGCGCGGGCAGATAGCCGCCGGATTCAGACGACTACTGCGTCGCCTGCCTGGACCTGGCCCACGCCGAGGCGGCGCTGGACGATTCCAACTGCGGGCATTGCGCGGACCTTCCGGCCCGCGTGCTCTGGACCCGCCGCGATGTGGCTCGCGGCCTATTTGGGATGAGGCCCACTGCCGCCAGCGTGTCTCTGGTGGGCCCTCCCGGTGACGGGAGCGTCGTTTTGTCGCTCCACCAACCCCAACGGTCACACCGTTCCCCGGTCTCACTCCCCGAGGGCTGCTTCCGCCCTCCTTCCAACGTCGCGGAGGTTGTATCCTTTAGCCAGGAGGAGGGGAATGACTCTATGTCCATCTCAGCCTCGGAGAGGGAGGATTGGGCGGGATCGGAGTCCGATCAGCCGGACAGCATGGGGCCCCCAGACCTCCAGGCGGAGCTCATGAGGGTTCTGTCAAGGGCTGTCCAGAAGTTGGAGCTTACCTGGAGTCCTCCAGAGGAGCCAGTCAGGAGTAAGCTTGACTCCTGGTATTTCAGGTCCACCCGGAAAGCTGACTCGAGGACGTCGGTCCCCTTTTTCCCCGACGTACACGAGCAGCTGGTGAAAACATGGTCTGCGCCCCAATCACCGCGTGTCCACTCTGCCACACAGGCCATTTTTTCCCACGTGGATGGGGCGGAGGCCCACGGGCACGTGCGCTCTCCCCCAGTTGAGGAGACCGTCGCTGCGCACCTGTGTCCTGCAGCAGCCAAGACCCTTGGCTCAGACATCAGCCTCCCTCAAAGCCGTGCAGAACCACCGCCCACCTTGCCAATAAAGCATATACGTCTGATGGCGAGGCGGCTTCCGCGCTGCACGCCAGGGCAGTGCTGCAGGTTTTTCAGGCGAAGCTCCTGCAAGCAGCGGAGGGCGGAGCCCTCACGGCAGAGGCCGTTAAGGATCTGCACGCGGCGACGGACTTCGCGCTGATGGCAACGAAGCAAGCGGCCCAGGCCGTGGGTAAGGCCATGGGTTTTATGGTCATCCTTCAGAGCCACCTTTGGTTGAACCTAGCTGACCTAAAGGATGTTGACCGTAAAGTGCTGCTGAATGCTCCTGTGACTCCCTACGGCCTTTTTGGTAACGCCGTGGAGTTCATTACTGAGCGCTTCGCGGAGGCTCAAAAGCGCGCCAAAGCCATGAGTCACGTGATGCCGAGGCGCACTTTCCAGCAGCAGACGGCGAGATCCAAATCCTCGTTGGCACCTGGCTCTTCCCAGCGGAGATAACCCCAGGCCAGCGGCCACAGCGGTAACGGCTAACGTTACTGCTCCTCGCCAGGAGACGGATTTCCGCAGGAAGGCGTGGGGTACCGGGAGGAAACGCCACGGCCAGCGGAAGAGCCCGCGACGTGACTCTCGCCTGCCGCCGGCTGCTAAGCCGACGTCCTGACGGTCTGAAGAGAAGAGGAGAGTGCACGAGCGGCCCGGCTCCCAAGCGCCACAAGTTCATGCGTTCAAATGTTTGTGTGTTGGATGTTCATTAAATAAAAATGCATACATTCTCACAAAAACAGCTATTTCCTCCTCACTCAGTCAATGCAATGCCACTCGCCCCGCCTCAGAGCAGTGCAGAGACACTCGCCCACACACTCGCCGGCGCCTCCAACGACCAAGAAAAAAAGCCGCTATGTCAGTTCCTGAGCACGTGGAAAACTATTCCGTGAATCTCACGCTGGTTACTCGTTGTGATAGAGCGTGGGTATGCCCTTGAATTCAGACGCAGACCACCCCATTTCAACGGCGTGGTGCAGTCTCTAACATTGCCCCGAAACGCCCTGGTTCTGAGACAAGCGGTATGCAGTCTGCTCGAAAAAGAAGCGATAGAACGAGTCCCTCCCAGCGAGCTGCAGAGCGGGTTGTACAGCCGCTATTTCGTAGTACCCAAAAGAGACGGGGGACTCCGCCCGATTCTAGATCTCAGGCCCATCAACAGAGCGCTTTGCAAGCGTCCGTTCAGGATGATAACGCTGAAACAGATCCTGGCGCAAATTCACCCCGGGGACTGGCTTGCGTCCGTGGATTTAAAGGACACGTACTTTCACATTCAGATAGCACCGCATCACAGACACTTTCTGAGGTTTGCTTTCGAGGGCACAGCGTACCAATACTCTGTTCTCCCGTTCGGGCTGGCTTTGGCCCCCCGCCCTTTCTCAAAGTGCATGGATGCAGCACTCTCCCCTCTCAGAGCGAGCGGGATGCGCATTCTCAACTATCTGGACGACTGGCTGATTTTAGCTCAGTCCCGGGACACGCTAGTCAGCCATATAAACACGCTGCTTCGTCACTTGGAGTCCCTAGGGCTATGTGTCAACATGCAGAAGAGCATTCTCGCCCCGAGTCAGTCTATAACATATCTGGGAGTGTGCTTCGACTCGGTGGAGATAAGAGCCCGCCTCTCTCGGGAGCGCTCCTTGGCCATTTTGTCTTCCCTGCGCCATTTCAAACTGGGCAGCTCTGTTCACTTGAAGGAATCTCAGAGGCTGCTGGGGCTCATGGTGCCTGCTGCAGCGGTATGTCATCTGGGCTTACCACAAATGTGCCCCCTGCAATTATGGTTGAAATCTCAAGTCCCTTGGACGGCGTGGACTTTCGGCAGTTTGCGCATCGCGGTCTCCCGCGGCTCCATCGAAGCTCTGAGGCCGTGGCGCAACCCAGATCTCTTCAGCCGGGGGGTTCCCCTGGGCTTGGTGACGTCGCGCGTTGTGGTCACGACGGACGCATCGACTCGCGGCTGGGGAGCAGTGTGCAAGGGTATGCCGGATTTGGGGCTGTGGTCAGAACCCCAGAGCCAGTGGAACATAAACCGCTTGGAGCTGGAAGCAATGTTCTTACCTCTAAAGGATTTTCGGCCGCAGCCGGAACAGCGACATGTACTGATTCGCACCGACAAAGTCTGTGGTGTCGTACATAAATCACCAAGGAGGCGTACATTCCAGGGCTTTGTACAAGCAAGCAGAGAATCTCCTGCTATGGGCGGACCGTCACTTTCCATCAGAGCAGCGCACATCCCCGGTCTCCTTAACCGCAGGGCGGACATGCTTTCGAGGAAAGGGATTCCTCAAAGAGAGTGGAGGTTGCACCCTGAGTCGGTTCGGATGATTTGGACCCGCTACGGGAGAGCGGAGGTGGATCTGTTCGCCACGAGCGAGAATGCGCCCTGCCCGCTGTTCTTCTCCCTGTCTCACTCCCCGCTGGAGGGGGACGCTCTGACATCGCACTGGCCAGCAGCCAGGCTGGACGCGTTTTCTCCAATCAAGATATTGCCACTGGTGATATGCAAGATCAGGGAAAAGGGGGCTACGGTGATACTCATCGCCCCAAACTGGACGAACCAGCCTTGGTTCCTGAACCTGGTGGAGCTGCTGGTGGCACCGCCCTGGCCAATCCCCATCAGGAAGGATCTGCCGTCTCAAACGAGCGGCTCGGTGTGGCACCCCAACCCGGAGTTATGGAGCCTTCATGTGTGGCTGCTTCGGGGATATCAGAGGAGCTGAATGCTCTGCATTCTCGTGTTCTCGACACGCTCTCGGAGGCACGGGCGCCCTCCACGAGGCGTTTGTATGCTCTGAAATGGGGAGTGTTTGTGAAATGGTGCCATGATGTTCATATCGACCCGGCTGCTTTCTCCGTGTCAGATGTTCTGCATTTTCTACAGTACAGACTGGATACTGGATCTCTGCCATCAACACTGAAAGTATATGTGGCCGCTATTGCCTCATTTCGTTCCACGCTGGGCGGGCAATCGATCGGTAGGCACACGCTGGTGGTGAGTTTTCTTAAGGGAACGAGAAGATTGCATCCCCCACGTCCGCCTTCAGTCCCGCCCTGGGACCTAGAGGTGGTGTTAAGAGCTCTTTCACAGCCACCATTCGAGCCTTTAGCATCCGTTGATATGAAGGAGCTATCCCTCAAAACTGCACTACTTCTTGCCCTCGCTTCGGCTAAGCGCATAAGGGATTTACATGCGTTTTCTGTGGACAGCGACTGTATTCACTTCGGACCCGGTGACTGCAGCATCACTCTCCGGCCGAGGCCGGGCTACGTGCCTAAATCACTATCTACCCCCTCAGAGCGCAGACTGTTTCGCTGTCTGCCCTGTCTTCTGAGTCACCGACCTAGGTGATGCGGACGCTCCGACTTCGGTGTGCCCCGTCAGGGCTTTGAGGATTTACACTGACCGCTCGGCCAACTTTCGGCAATCTGACCAGCTTTTCATGTGCTACGGTGGTTGTGCGAAGGGCCGGGCCGTGTCAAAACAGAGACTTTCCCACTGGATTGTGGATGCTATCACGGCTGCTTATACGAGCCAATGTTTGGAATGCCCCTTTCACATTAGGGCCCGCTCAACAAGAGCTATCGCCTCTTCCTGGGCGTGGTCGAGAGGTATGTCTATCCAAGATATATGCTTTGCAGCCGGCTGGTCCTCACAGAATACCTTCGCCAGGTTTTACAAGCTGGACGTTCAGTCCTTAGCCTCCGAGTGCTGTCGGTGAGTGACTGATTCAAGTTTATGCTACCTCTATTCGTGTGTTGCTGCCTCAATTATCATGTTATGTGTTATGCTGCTAACACCGCTATCTCTGTGCAGACCCTGACAGTAATGTTGTTGCTTCTGCCCTGTTCTCAGCGCAGCCGACGTTATTAATGACCAGATATGCAAATTTCGTATGCCTGGGCTTTAGATGCTCATTGGCTTATCTCCACCTATCTGCTGCGAGCCCGCCTAACAAGCGTCGTTATTGGTTGGGAATTGTGTGTGTTCTATCTTCGCCGAGTGTGTAACTTGTACAGGCTGCTCATAGCCTCTCTCACGGCAGGATTGAATATCTTTCCCATAATGGAGAAATATCTCCGTGATGTCTCGTGAAAGCTCGCGAGGGAACGATCCGGTACTGTGCGATCGGTTCCCTGAGCGCGGAAACGAGACATAACGGTGGTCGACGTGTTCCGCTACTCGAACAGCTAGAGCTGCGTTCAGTATCCGATTCTGACGTAATTGTCGCGTGCACCACATTTTATACTGCCTCTCAAGCTCGTCAGTATTTGCATGCGATTTGCGTACTTCGCGTCAATTGGCCAGTCATTTGACTGGCGGGAGCCAATAGGACTTCCGGAAAGGTTGGAAGGGAAGGAGTTCCCATAACGGAGAAATATCTCCGTGATGTCTGGTTCCCGCTCTCAGGGAACCGAGGTTACGACAGTAAACGGAGACGTTTTCAACGGCAGTGTAGCTGAGCTGTTCATCTGCCGTTAAAGTGGAAGCATTCAAAATATCCTCCGCTTCATCACCCATAAAGTAAATAAGAGTATTGACCTGGAATTCGTCATCTCTTTTGTTCAGTCCCGACGCGACACGGTATCTCTGGAAACGTCTGATCCATTTCGGCCACTCTTTGCCGTCAGCACAGTCAAATTTGTCAGGAGCGCTGACATGAAAACTCTCCGTGTGTGCGTGCGCTGGTGTTTCATTCTCGGACATGATGTAAACAATACAAAGTTCGTTGCAATCCGATAAACATTTCTCGTTCGTCAGATGAGTCTTGGGCGTGTACTCACAGTGTCCATTTATCACATTATGAAATCTTCTGACACCATGTAATAGTAATCAACGACACACACACAGCTTGAAGCGACAGACTGTTACTTACTTCCTCTCCGCACGCTCCCCCTTTTTCTATGGGTCCCTTGTGGGACATCTACTACATTTACTATAGCGTTTTCCATCTAATCCTCAGAGTAGGTTTTAAAAGCATCGGTGCAGTTGTTTCCATGCACATGCTCAGATGACAAATGCGCAAATGTGTGCAAGGCTACAGAATTTCGGCTCTACGAAGTGTAGTAGTATGGACGAAGTAAAAATTACTGTAGAAAAACGAATAAGTAGAATGTACAATATGCCTATTATTCCGCTTTACAGTAGCTACTGCTAAACATAAGATTGTGGGGATGTGAAAACATACTACGAAGCAAGATAAAATATCAAAAAGCCAAAAATATCAAAATTGACCAGTGCATGAAAAAACAGTGGTTTAGGGGAGAAAAAGAGGAGCGGGAGGATTTAACGTGGTCATGTAAAACTAAATTATGTCTATTTTTGATTTTTTAAAAAAGGATAGCATTTGTGGACCTTAATTAGGCTATGTGGCAGAACCAGCCTAAGGATTGACTGGGTTGACTCTGGAATGCATGAAGTGAAAATATTTTATCAATCCAGGCAGTAAGACAAGACATTATCATCTTAAAACTCAGTTTTCTTGTAATTCACAATGCTAAAATTCCACACTGGAATTTTGCATGGTTGCATCCATCCTTGTTATGTTATGTAATTTAATTTCAATATCAATTTTTGAAGCACAGTCAGTTTGGACTGTTTTATAATAGAGTGAAATGACACTTTAGTGATCAGGCACATACATAGAGGTGTCATATGCTGTCCTTGCCATAAAACTAATTTAGAGAACTAGAACTCAAGGGTCAAACCTATTAAAACTGGTCACATGATTATCTGATGGACTGCCTGAAACCTGTACAGAAAATGTTCTTCATAGAATAAAATGTCAAGTGTCTATCATGCCATAGTGTTTTCACCGGGGTTACAAAGAACTGCATACTGGAGACTTAAAACTATGTTCAGAAACATTCAAATGGTTTCTAAAAGGTCTATATTTTTGTATTCTTCCAACAATTATAATTTTAATTTCAGTCAGGGCCTCTTTATAAATCGCACAGATGGGAATGAAATGGCTCACTAGGACACACACTTTGGGAAATGCTGGTTACATTTGTAGCAGGGATATTTACGAAACAGTGGGAAATTCAGTTTAGCTCCAGTCCTTTGCAATTTGTAAGATTATTATTAACAAAAGCTGTGTCTAAAAATCCTTCACTAAATATATAAAATAATATTTTCTAGATTCACCAGTAGCAGTGTAAATGTTATAGGATGAAAAGTGTTCCGCTAAAACTGGATTGTCCGTGTGCAAACTCATTCACAAATCAAAGGGAAGGTCTCTGAAAAAAAATTAATATTGCTCCACTTTGATGTCTCACTCTTTTTCTCTCTCTCTCCCATTAAGAATGCGGGTATATTAACAAAGTGAAACTTCCATTCCTTCATCTGCTGAGATTAGCCAGCAAACTAATTCCCTCTCTAACCCTGCTACTTTGAAGTCTTCAAGGGAGCCAAGAGCTTTTGTGCATGATTTACATAATCTGACAACTGCATCCCATCATAGAGATGCCTATTAACAGGAAAGTGTTCTAATTTCTTACCAAGATAGCATCATCACTACTGGTTTCATCTATCTATCTATCTATCTACTCACCAACACACCCATCCATCCATCTACCAACTGTCTGTCTATCTATCTTTCTATCTATCATCTATCTATCTATCATCCATCCATCTATCATCTACCTACTCATCAACACACCCATCCATCTGTCCATCTATCCATCCATCCATCAATCCAACAACTACCTACGCACCAAACACAACCACAATCCACCAGCATCTAACGGAATCGTCTTTCTACATTTATGTATCAGTCTATATCCATTCCTCTACCATCGTTACTATCTATGTCGTCTATCTATCTATCGATCTTTCTATTTATTAGTATGTCTACATCCTCCATCCATATCTACTATCTATTGTGATTAATATGTCTGTATATTTATTTATGTATCTCTATCATCATCCATATATCCATATACCTACCATCCTCACAAAACACACCATCCATCGTCTATCCATCTTTCCATCCATCCATCCATTCATCCATCTTCCTACCTACTGTCTGTCTATCTGTCTTTCTATTTATGTATCAGTCTATCATCCATCCATCAATCCATCCATCATCCATCTACCTATCTACACTCTTAAAAATAAAGGTGCTTCAAAAGGTTCTTCAAGCGATGCCGTAGAAGAACCATTTTTGGTTCCGCAAAGAAGCATTCAGTCAAAGGTTCTGTAAAGAACCATCTCTTTATTACCGTTTTATAATCTGAAGAACCTTCTTTCACCACAAAGAACCTTTTGTTGAAACAGAAAGGTTCTTCAGGTGTTAAAAGTTCTTTATGGAACCATTTAGACAAAAAAAAGGTTATTCTATGGCATCGTGAGACCATGATTTTTTAAGAGTGTATTGTCTGTCTATCTATCTGTCTTTAGTTATGTCTCGGTCTACATCCATCCATCTACCATCTAACCTACCTATTCCCCAACACACCCATCCATCCATCTCTGTAATCCATTCATACATTCTACTACATACTGTCTATCTATCTGTCTTTCTATTTATGTATCTGTCTATCATCCATCCATCTATCCATCTACCTACCTACTCACCAACACACCCATCCATCCATCCATCCATCCATCCATCCATCCATCCATCCACCCACCTACTCACCAACACACCCGTCCATCTGTCTGTCCATCTATTCATCCATTCATCTGTCCATCCATCCATATGACCATCTTTCTATCATCAATCTAATCTATCTATCTATATCTATACTATCTATTATCTATATATCTATTATTTTACTATCAATCAGATTCTACTACTGTCTGTCTATCTGTCTTTCTATCTATGTATCTGTCTATCATCCATCCATCTATCATCTACCTACTCATCAACATTTATTTTCTATCATGTACCTACTCATCAACATTTATTTTCAACATTTAACATCTAATGTCTGTCTATCTGTCTTTATTATCGTATCTGTCTATCACACATCCATCTATCCATCTACCTACTCACCAACGCACCCATCCATCTGTCCGTCCATCCATCCATCCATTCATCCATCTTCCTACCTACTGTCTGTCTATCTGTCTTTCTATCTATTAGGGCTCTTTATCTACATCATCCACCCACGCTACGCAACAACAACCCAGGCCATCCATCCATCCATCCATGTCTTATAGTCCGATAACCATCCACTCTTGATTTGTAAATTAATCATTACATTTAAGCTATTAAGCCACTCTCTTCATTAGCAATGCCTTGGTGGCAGGTCAACAGCAAATGGGACCCAGTACAAATGAAATCACTTTCACCTTTGTAATCCACTGCTCCATCTTGGCCAGTGCTTTTGAGTCTCAGGAATGTTGAACAAACTTCAATTTATGGCTAATTTGAAATAAACGTTCGGACCATTTTAAGGCTTTAAGCAATTTAAGTATGGAGAAATTAGTTTCTGGTTCTCAGAGGGCAGAAAAGAGCTTTGATGTTTCTTAGTGAGCTGTCTTTCTTTTTCCTTTCTCACAAATTAAGGAGGGAATTTGAAACACACAATATGGAGTTCAAGGTGTCAAGGGGCATTAGTCAGAAGAATGCTGGCTCTTTGAGAGGAAGAGAGAGAGAGAGATACTGAAGGAATTAAGCAGTGCTTGGATTCAGAAACTCGGCAATAGAGATATTCTCAGAGGTACTTATTGGAAACTGCCATTAGGCAAAAAATGCAAGTCAGGGCAGAGTACTGGGTATCATTTAAGGGTTTGATTTTAAAAGACATAAATTATGGTTTGTCATAGTGCTAATTAATACAGAACTGAGTCATTCTTTAAATAAAAAATATGAAGGCAAACCCTACACAGATTTACATGCTCCCTTGCAGTTCATGAGTGAAAAATCAAACTGAATTGGCCACACGCAACACTCTTCAAAATAAAGGTGCTTCACGATGTCATAGAAGAACCTTTTTGTCTAAATGGTTCCATAAAGAACATTTAATATCTGAAGAACCTTTCTGTTTCACAAAAGGTTGTTTGTGGCGAAAGAAGGTTCTTCAGATTATAAAAAGATAAGAAAGAGATGGCTCTTTAAAGAACCTTTGACTGAATGGTTCTTTGTGGAACCAAAAATGGTTCTTCTATGACATCGTGGGAGACCTTTAAGCACCTTTATTTTAAGAGTGAACATGAAGTTAAACAGATTGTTTTTCACATTGGTCAAAAAAGTAAATATCTAAAAAGTGAAGGAACTATCGCAAAAATAATACATGATATATAATTATATATTAATTATATCAATTATAACTACATCTATAGGTGGAATTTCAAACATAATATTATTTTTATTGAATTATTTTTATATTTTTTTACATAGTTTTATGTATTTTTAGTTTCATTTGATATACAAGATCATTAAAAAAAAAAATGGATTAATTTTGTCAGGGGCATGATAAATTAAAATTAAAGCTTTTAATATAATAAATCTTTTTAAATTAATCACTAAATTAACATGTTAAAATTAATTTCAACATAAAGCATTGGCAGTATATGGAATTTTATGTTCACACAAGTCCCACATGTTCTTGTTTAACCTTCATAAATAAAAATGCTTAATACACTGTCTGACAAACCGCACGCACCTTTGATTGTCCTCTTGAGGTGAATCAGCTGAAAGAACAAACAAATGAAAATGCTCATTGTCTCGCCGGCACTAGTAAATAGCTGTATTTGTAAAATGGAATGTGGTTTGTACCGTGTCCAATGCAGAGGGCACAGCTCATCTCTGGCTTCACCAATGGCTGCCTGGTGTTTGATAACCCCCGGATTTGTAGGAAGACATGGTTTGCATTTGTAATCAGGCCTCCGGCACTATGTCCTGATTGCTAATTGTATCCTTTGGGTCATGCATGCTTCCTGCATGGTTATTACTGTCCTTACTCCCTCCCTCTCCTCTTTCTCTATCTCTCATGTGTTACTTTTCACTCTTAAAACCCCACACCCCCTACTATGCTTTTTTATTCAAGTAATTCTCACCTATTTAACAAACCACCATGCGAGCTGTCAGTCACACTGGGCATTCCCCATTCAGTAATCAGAGCAGTTCAGCTGCACATGATTTTTTACTGATGTGCTGTAATGGTGAGCTCTCAGCAGGATCTGAGTCTTTCGGTAAGGCGCTAAAAGCTCATGTGTCCCCTGGATGCCTTGGCTAAAGGTGTCAGATTACGTCTTAAAGGATGCTGCCGTTTTATTGACATTGCATTTATTTATTTATTTGCAAGTGAACACATATATATTCACACATCATCATTTTCTGTAAATTTGCATACACTACCGGTCAAAAGATTTTTTAAGTTTTTGAAAAAAGTCTCTTATGTTTACCAAGGCTGCATTTATTGGACCAAAAAAAAAATACAGTTAAAATAACTGTTTTTCTAATATATTTTATTCCTGTAATAGCAAAGCTGAATTTTCAGCAGTGTCACATGATCCTCCAAAAATTATTCTAATATGCTGGTGCTCAAGAAACATTTCTTTTATCAGTGTTGTAAACAGTTTTTGCTTCTTAATATTTTTTATGGAAACTATGATACACTATCAAACAAAGTCTTGGTTGTTTTTTTTTTTTTTTTTTCTGTGGGCAAGTAAAGGTTTTAAAAAATAAGAAAAAGAAAATAATACTTTTATTTAACAGGGATGCATTAAATTGATGAAAAGTGCTAGAAGAGACATTTATAATGTTAAAAATATTTCTATGTCAAATAAATGCTATTCATTTGAACTGTCTTCTATCAAAGAACCTACACAACAAAAGTATTATGTTTCACCAAAAAAAAAATTTTAACAGAAACGGTTTTCAAACATTGAGTAATAACAAAACTATTAGTTATTATTAGTTATTATTTTAGTTTTACTAGTAAGGAACTGGGGCCAACTTAGCATATTATACTTTTTCTGAAAGCTAAATATGACCCACAAGGACTGAGTAATAAGGGCTGAAAATCATCACAGGAAAATTACATTTAAATACTTCAAAGAATAAAGTTATTTTAAACTGTAATATTCACAGTAGTACAGTTTTTATGTATTTTTGACAAAGAAATACTGCTCCTTGTGTGAAAAATAATCTCCTTTTAAAACAAAATACTCCAAATTTCACCGGTAGTGTATTTTTCGCAGGCGACGTTCAGAAAAAAGAACCTGTGGACTACAGATGCATATGGATTACATTTTATTGTTTAAATGTAATGTTTATTATTGTTATTGCGGACATCTATCTAAGCGGCTTTGTAAAGTCTTCCTCCGTTTTCTGTGAAAATGAAGACTGTTATGCATAATAATAAAGAAATAAAGGAACAAACTATATGTGACCCTGGACACAAAACCAGTCATAAGGGTCAATTATTCGAAATTGAGATTTATACATCATCTGAAAGTGGAATAAATAAGCTTTCCATAGATGTATGCTTTGTTAGGATAGGACAATATTTTGCTGAGATACAACTATTTGAAAATCTGGAATATGAGGGTGCAAAAAAAATCTAAATACCGAGAAAATCACCTTTAAAGTTGTCCAAATGAAGTTCTTAGTAATGCATATTACTAATCAAAAATTAAGTTTTAATATATTTACGGTAGGAAATTTACAAAATATCTTCATGGAACATGATCTTTACTTAATATCCTAATGATTTTTGGTATAAAAGAAAAATCGATAATTTTGAGCCATACAATGTATTTTTGGCTATTGCTAGAAATATACCCCAGCGACTTAAGAATGGTTTTTGTGGTCCAGGGTCACATATTAATGTTGTTTAATAATATTTAATATACAATATATTCTCCAATATTTAATATGATAATATTCAACAGACCTGTTTCTTGGATTGTAAAAAGGTAAAATCTACAATTTTCTGACAAGCAACAATCTTAAAAGACAGAAAAATAGTACAGGATAATTGATCGCAGTGAGTGTGAAAGCATGTTGGAGTTACGCTGGAGCGACCCATACAGGCTGCTTATGCGTGCAGTGGGAAATGGGCCTAAATGTTTTACAGTGATTACATTTATAAGGAGCTGAATGTGAGACTTAAAGGATCTGTTTAGGCTAGAAGCAAACTATGGCTAGAAGCTATGGCTGTATGTGCTGATGCCCTGTCTTTTTTATTTACTCCCCCCCTATAATCAGGAGAACATCCAGAAGAAGCATGACAGGTTGGTGGAAACAGCTCCGGACTGCTCAGGGACTGTGTCAGCGTCTTCAAAAGGCCACACTGTGCATTTCCACCGGCCATGCTGTGAAACGCTCAGGCCTCCTCCTTCAAAGTCTTACACAACATTTCTGCAAGACACTGATGCTGTTTGATGCCCCATCAAATCTAACAGAAACCTTTTTGTCCCTCATTTAAATATCAATGGACTACCTTTTCACCACACCTCCTTTGGGAAAGCGGGGATCATTTAAATGAATGACAAGAACCTTGTGAGGTTGTTTATAGGCCATGAAGAGCTTTTGTGCGGTCACATGGTCATAATGATAAATCAGTCTTGGTTCCATAGCCTACACTTTTCAAAAATGAAAGTTCTTTATCGGCATCTATGGTTCCACGAAGAATATAGGTTGTTTATAGATGAAAAAGTTGCTTTAGATTACAGTTTATTTCAATTGCTAACATCCCTTTGTCCAATCTGTAGTCACATTTTCAAGACTCTAAACACAATTGCAACAACTGTCTGTTGTGACCATATACCATTAACACAATTTGTGTTGTTTTCACACAATATGCATTCAATTACCATGTTTCTAAAATGCTTACATTTCCTTTTCGTACAAGCTAACTTCCAGTCGATCCCGCGACCACTGCAAACCGATACTGGAATCAGCTATTTCTAAATATTTCATTGATCTGTTACTTACAGTTTTTTTTGTTTAAACTGTTTACACACATTTTCAAAACTTTGCCTCTTTTTTTCAAAACTTTACACATTAATCCAAGAATTGCAAACACAAAATACAAAATGCCTCACATCTCGTGCAAAATGAAGCACTGCATTCAAAATAGCACAAACACATCTCAAAAGCAAACATCTGCAAACACCTTTGCCCTAATATTACAGTGTTTTTCAACTGCTTACAAAATCTTTATTGTCACACAATTTCTGAAACATGACACTCAAACACCACAACCACACACCAATTCTGCAAAACCATACACTTATTCTCGGCATTTCAACTTCATAAAACACTTTTTGCAAAACACAACACACAAATCTCTATGTAACACAGGAAGAAAAATGTAACATGAATTGATATTATGGAAAAGGTGTTTGCAAATGTTTGCTTTTGAGACGTGTTTGTGATGTTTTGAATGCATTGCTTCATTTTGCAAGAGATGTGAGGCTTTTTGCATTTTGTGTGTGCAATTCTTGGTTTTGTGTGTAAAGTTTTGAAAAAAAAAAAGAGGCAAAGTTTGAAAATGTTTGGATCTTTATCATTGTCCCAGTAGATCCCGAAAAATAAACCAGTAAAATAAGTACAAAAATGCATTATATTTATGGGGTTATATTAATGTATCACTGAAGGGAACTGTCTTGAGAAAAGTTTTGATGGCAATGGCATTTCTCCGTATAAAGCGTAGCTCTGCTTTGTTTACAGCGGTAACCAAGGAAATGCTAAATAAATAAAAGCAAATAAATAAATAACACCTAAAGTCAAGACCATGCTGCTTTTGTTTTAAATCCTGAAATTAATCTAAATCAAATAAAAAACAACTGCCTGTGCAGATCATGATTAAAATGCAGTGGTTGCCTCTAATTTCAAATGGCTAGATATTTTTGTTTAAAACCAGTTTGTTTGTTATAAAGCAAATAGCCAATAAATACATTTGCTTAAAAATCAGTATCAGAATCCAATTTGCTAGTTAAAAAAAAAGAAAGAAAAGAAACTCTGAATCAGCTATGATCGGAGCATCACTAATTAAAAAACTAAGTAAAAGGCCTCAAATTTGAAGTACAATCTGGGATGTCTTCTTCTATCAATTCTTCAATAGGTAGATCTTGTCTTTCATAAAGGCAGAGGTCAGGGATCTTGGGCCTAAAAAGGTTGGTGACCACTGGGTTGGAGGAATAGTCAGGTGTTGAAGCTCTTTCCATTACATCAACATAGAGTAAAGAAGACCTCTAGTAGTTGGATCAGAAAAAGGGAGAAGAAGAGGTAGGGGAGAGGAGTAAGAATATGTGCTAGACTGTGCATTTTTATGTTTGTTTGTTTTTCCGCTTACACATGTATGAAAGCTAATTTCTGCCATGGAATATAAAGTGTAGTAAGGGTAGACTTTTTTATCTCACAATTCTGATAAAGTCTGATTTGCAAGATGTAAACTCGCAATTCCAAGAACAGAAATCTGAATTGTGAGATAAAAAGGTCACAATTACAATATTTACTTTTTTATTCTGTAACGGAAACAAGCTTTAGTAATTAAGGCCATGTATGTTGGAATTTTTGTTGATCACTGGCATCAGCTACCATGGGGGCACCAAACCCCACCCACTGGAAAGCAAATTCAATCAAGGTTTCAATTGAATTTCTGCATAGGGGACCCTATTTTTTTATATTGCGCATTCTATAAAGTAATGACTCATTCAGTTTTAGATAGTATGTTGCCAAGAAAGAACACATTCAACACTTTAAAAAAATGTAAAATGGGTTTCAGTCGAAGGTAAACTGAAGGCTAAATTACAAAAAACAATGGATTTATATATTGTCTATTATATGCAGGTAGAACTGAAACATGACAAGTAATGCAGTTTTTGTAAAGCCATCAACTGTTAGTATTTTGACAGTCGCTGTGCTATGATTGACTATATGTTTCTGTTGGATAGAAACTAGTGCTAATGTTTTGACCGAATGACTTGATTTTGAATCGGGTTTGCTGTGTTGGGTTTGAATAGTAGTGTATGAGAAAAAGATTCATCATTGAAAGGCAGGAGTTGATTTATGTACCAAAATGTGAAAATGTGGTTTTGGCCAGAAAATGAACTACTGTATTTGGCTATTTGTGTGATGTAGGTGGGTTGCTGTGTTAAGAGTTTATAAAAAGTACTTTAAGTATTGGTAAATGTTTGTTAGCTATTGGAAAAAAACTGTAAATGTTCTTCACCCAAAGAAAACATAGGTTCTTAAAAGAGTCTTTAATTTTTAAGAGTGTAGGGGTGGGTATTATGACTACAAACTATACACCATGCACAGTATGAGTATTATTATATGTGTATATTGTTATTTTTTGCAGATTACTTGTATATATTATTCATAACAATTTAATAGCGTCTTAAAAAGCTTCACAAGATGTAATATAACCGTTAAAAAAGACTCAAAACAATAATACATTATAAATATGATTGTCTGCATGTCATGAGCATTGATATCTTCCATAAACTGCTTGCAAATGCCAAATTTTCAGCTTTTGGATGCAACCATTGGAGGCATTGTGTGATCATTCCAATGGTTGCATCTAAAAGCTGAAAAATGTGGCACAGCACAATTGAAATGCTCCCATATCAACAAAAGTGCACATCTATACTTTGGAGAATTACTGTAGTTTGGTTGGTGTTGGATTTTTTTTTAAATCGTCCCATGGATATGCCACTGTATAAACGGCAGAATTTCAGCTGTTTGATTTATTTCACTACCTCACAACACTTGTGTCATACAATCCAGTTCTACTTCGCTCTCCTTGGACATAGCATCACATAATATGAGCAGCAAGAAGGATGAGGATGCAGGAAAGCTAAAGACAGGGGGGAAAAAACAAAGGTTTAATGTCTCACTCGCAGTATACTGCCAAGAGTCTTATGTGTAATTTATTATCCTCGACTACTGAAGTATTTCCTTGATGGTGTTCGGGTTGAATAGGAACAGAAACATCGGTCATGTTGAACCCCTGGTTTGGCACTCTTTCGTCACACATTTGCACCTCCTCACAGGCTTCTGATTTCCCTCTACTGGAGCAAACCAGCTTTTGTTGACAAGCTCTTTGCTGAATCACAAACAGACAAATACCAGGCTCTTTTGCATACTGATTCTCCTTTTCCTTCAAGTTCTGATTCTTTTTTATACTCGCTCCCTGGGGGATAATTATGAGGGGGGGGGGGGGGGGGGGGGGGGGGGAGGGGAGAGCGCAGAAACAAAGCAGAGAAAGAAGGGTAGCACTGAAAGGAATGAAAGGGCATAGTGTTTGCCCTCAAAGACAATTTTACAGTCCTGCAGCCAGGAGTGAGTAGTAATAATTTTATTCTAATTTAAGGGAAGTAATATTTCATAGAAATTTGTAAAATATTGTGTGTATTTTTAACTACACGTCCTCATATAACGAGTCAGTAACAAAACTGTAGGAGTAGGAGATCTTGGAAAATGCTAACTTTAGCCTGATAGCACTGAAAGCGAACGTCCCACACTGCAAGTCAAAATCCAAAGCCGCGCCCCCTGAGCGCATGAATGCACAAACAGACCAAATGACCAGAGACAACATTACTACAATACATCATGTGTTATTAACAGGTGAGAAGACTTTATAGTACAGTTAGTAAAAGTACTACAACACCAGGAAGGAACGTCAGGTTGTTGATGTTTGCCTGCCATTCTCGCTCTGTCTGCACAGCGTACGTGAACGTGCTGATGACATATCCTGTCTGCGCGAACCGGGTGCGCAGAGGTATGCAAATACATATGTTGACAGGCAGGTAGGAAAGCCAATCAAAATGCTCGGCCCAATCATTTTGATTGGACGAACATTTCTTGGTCCTACGCCTTCCACAGAATATATAAATACATATAAATACATTTAGACCATTTAACTTAATGATTGCTATCAGGATGTGAAGAGACTTTCAGCCAGCATAACAGAAGACAATCACCTATTGCACCTTTACACACAAGCCTTACGAAAAGAACCGACTCATAAGAGTCGATTTGTTCAGGAATCGGAACTACACTGCGCTGTAAGTTTGATTCACTAAAAAGAACCAGTTGAATCGTTTGGGAATCGATGAATGTCAGCTTTGTTTAATGTTTCTGATTCAATAAACAGAACCGACTCATAAGAGTGATTAATTTGAGAACACTTTGATGCACTTTGGTTTAAATCACTTAAATGAACATGCTTATTATAATCATTTGTTTGGGAATCGGCTACACTATTCAAGCTGTAGATTTAATTTGACGTTTAATTAAATTTTTTAATTTCATATCAAGACATCGGATTTGAGGATACGAAATGAACAACGCACTGGCCTTTCAGAACACTTGAGTACTCGTGAAGGTGAGTTGTGTACAATCTATATGTTTTCTTCATGTTTAGTATACTAACATACGATTTGAAAATGGTGTTTCCGTCAGTCAGTGGAGTAGTGTTTGTACCTACCAGAAAAGACATTGAGAGAGAAAGAGTTGTCAGTGATGTGTGATAAAATCAATGACGTGAACATTCGTGCATTACCTGCCTACAGAGCAGGATGTTTTCCACGAATACTGGTTCCCCTCCTTTCCTTAAGATTATTATTAAATCACCTCCTGAATAATGGATCTTATCTCACGCAAATTAAGTTACAGCCAGAATCCCCTCAGTTCAGTCATGATGAATGTTTAAGTGAATCCACGAATGTATTAAGAGACTGGGTAGAAAAGGAACAGATAAAGAAGCAAGCCTGCAGCAAATTAGAAGTAGCCATGTTTAATTTAAAATGTGTGCTAGCATGAAATCGGTTCAGTTGCGGTGGTGAACAAGCTTAGAAACCAGCATAAATCCAGCCAGTGTTGGTGCGCCTTGCCAGCCTAGTGTTCCACAGCAGCTGGAACCTGGTGCAAGCAACCGATAAGGTCACAACAAAGCTGATAATAATTTCAAGCGAATCAGTGAGTAATCAGTGTTGCTGGCTAGAATGAAATGCCACTGAAATTTCACAATTTTAAACATTTCGAACGGTTACATATCACATTTCTCATGAATCTCGCTAGTCGAATGACTCAGAGTAAGCACACTGGATGCTTTGGTCACACTCATAAAATGAATTCCCACTACATTATTAGGTGAGAATGAATCCATCCAGGTGGTTTGACTGAATCCAAGAGGTAATGTGCATTGAAATTGATGTTGTCACAATAACAGATTTAAACAAATCATGCAATATGTTCCCTTATTATAATGAGTTAATCATTCCAGCCACTGGCTTATTGAGGGATCTGACTTGGCATTATAACATCTGGCTGTTAGACCAAGAATCAATCCATTTTAGCTGGATAGAGTCAATGGTGCCAACAGCAAACCCCATTGCCACCACAAAAACAAGCCAGTGATAGATTCCAGAAAAAATTTATGTCAAAAAATTCATTTTCCTACATTTATTCTTGGAAACATTTAGAAATACTTGCATAATATGTTTATAAAATATATTTAATAACATATATATAGTATACACAGTTTTGGTCTCTGATAATGTATGTGAGTGCATTGAAACTAAATGAAAAGCCCATTTTTAGATGTAACTACCGAACATAGAGCAAATATACCATAGTATAATTCATAAAATGATTTATTATTTTTTTCCCGAGCTTTGTGTGACATAAACAAATATATACATAATATAAAAATTGTATATAACAAATAAGGAATTTCTTAATGACACAATAATGTATGCTTTTTCTATGCAAGTGACTGTTTACGTTGTTTTAGGAAGAAACTGCCCCTAATCTTCTACCAAACATCTTATTTGTTAGAATTCGTTATCTGCTCTGACATGATTATTCATGTTTTTTAAAAAGGTATTCGGTTCGGGCACATGCCTAGTTGTGATAAATAATTGAGGATCTGCTAGTTTTATAGTATGTCAAGTATTAGAGTAATACATTATTGATTAAGGTACTTGCAGATAAACGTGCATATATATTCTAGAAACTATGTCTTCATAAATAAAGGTCAAACGCTTTGTGGTGTAACTCACATCTGTGGTTGTTGTCCTGACCTTGGCGTTCATACTAAATGTATTGCTTTTAAATATACAATATTTATTGAGCTTGAAACATCTATGAAGTACAACAGAGGACTACTAAGAAAATATTCACTTTTTTCTTCACTCGTGCATTAACATACAGAGCAACTTTGCATAAAATTCATATTCATATTTCCTAATGAACTTCACAGCTGTGCAGCAAGTTCAGCTCAACCTGCGTGTGTATCTGCAGACCGTGGAAGTGATGATTTCTCCAGGCTACAGTTACTCAATCATTACCCATACTGCCACGGTTTTAACGAGGTTGGGATTGTTGGGATTTCTCAGAAGTGTACATCCCCTTGAGGCAGTACAAACCTTTCCAACAGTTTTGTTGTCTCGGGAGACACAGAGGCACAGCTGTTTTATCTCAACAACATGAGCAAAGCGGCAAGTGCAACTAAGCTCAGAATAATCAAGGTCCGACTTACATGGCGGGTCTGGTGTCTCCCCCAGAGAGAGAGACATTTTTAACTATTACTGATCTTTCGGCGGGACAGTTCACACCTCCCTGTAGAGATTTAATTCTGGGCTGTAAGTTGTGATGGCTTACCTGATCTGTCGGTTCTCCCTTTGTGAGCACTGCCGGTGTGTAATTGGTCCATCTGCTCATCGTGTTTGAGGTATTGCTTCACCTGGCAGGAGACTCAAAGTTAGTTTTTCCCGACGCTCTACTGGGCCTATTTGACTGACAGTAATGGGAACATTTTGCGACAGTTTAGGACTGTAATCACACTGTGTTTGAAAGTTACCTATATTTAGACATTATAGAAAATATGTATAACTGCTTTAAATCCATAGATGTTTATTAATATGCACATAAATCTGTGTATTTAATTATTTAAATTAGAAAAATAAACATTTTTGTAGGTAGAGAATCTAAATCAATCAAATCACACTTGGGCAGTTATATATTTACATACAAAATGTTTACTACCTATCATTTTTGTAGGTAGAAAATCAAATCTAAATCAATCAAATCACACTTGGCAGTTATATATTTACATACAAAATGTATACTATCTATCTGTCTATCTATCTATCTATCTATCTATCTATTAGCTATCGGTCTATCTGTTGTCTGTCTGTCTGTCTGTCATCCTTAATATTGAAAGACGATGGCATTTCTCAAAACAATTCGCACCAACAGTTCCACACAATGGATTACCTTCAAAAGCCCATAACTTACTCAAAATCTTTATAGTTAATCTCTCAAAAGCAAGTATTTATGTCAATGAACATATCAGTGCCATTAGAATGAAAAGTCCTTTTGTCATTGTTCACAAACAAGATAGTCAAAATGCTTAGTCATGTTGCCAATATAATAGTGCACTCTGTATTACCTGATGTAAACTATGCCAGCACTTTGGATGACAGTTACTGTATTGAAAAGTATGCCATATGCTTATGCTTACGCATGCCATATATCCATTTCAAAAGTACAAATTACTGTATGTGGGATATTGATTGAAAGAAACTGTTTTGAAATTTTTGAATTATTGAGGATATGGTCGATCTCCCAATATTTGACTGCACTCTTTGACCCACCTCAGCCATTGTAAGGCCGTGAGTGACAACATGGTCCACATAGTGGCCCTTATTTCATCTGATTTGCACCTCTGTCCTGGGCCTCTTCTGCCTCTTCCTCTGTTTTGCCTCTGTGCCTTCCAAAATGATCCTTACTCCCCCCCATCTTCTTCCTCTCGGCTGTTGCTCTGATCGTTTTCTGGAGTTCCCATTGTCAGAATTTGTAAATCTTGTGTTGTCCTCTGTCTATATATGCTTCTCAATTGAAGGTTCATGAGATGCACCTTTGATCTATTTCAGAGAACTGGCTTATCATTGATTGATCTACATTCTCTTCATTTGTGAAAGTCAAGATTCACCTCCATGGCAAATTTACCAAAATTTTTATAGAAATGTGTAGAAAATATGCTTGACAGTTTATGACAATTAGATCCATCATTTTACATTTGATGACTTATACGATGAACTAATGACTAGATGTTTTGAGGAGTAAGACTATTGCACAGAGAACACAGTATACAGTGGGGGAAAAAAGTATTTAGGCAGCCACCAATTGTGCAAGTTCTCCCACTTAAAAAGTTGAGAGAGGCCTGTAATTTTCATCATTTGGTATACCTCAACTATGAGAGACAAATGAGAAAAAAAAATCCAGAAAAACAAATTGTAGGATTTTTAAAGAATTAATTGGTAAATTCCTTGGTAAAATAAGTATTTGGTCACCTACAAACAAGCAAGATTTCTGGCTCTCACAGACCTGTAACTTCTTCTTTAAGAGGCTCCTCTGTCCTTCACTCGTTACCTGTATTATTGGCATCTGTTTGAACTTGTTATCAGGATAAAAGACACCTGTCCACAACCTCAAAACAGTCACACTCCCAAACTCCACATGGCCAAGACCAAAGAGCTGTCAAAAAACACCAGAAACAAAATTGTAGACCTCCACCAGGCTGGGAAGACTGAATCTGCAAAAGGTAAGCAGCTTAGTGTGAAGAAATCAACTGTGGGATCAATTATTAGAAAATGGAAGACATACAAAACCACTAATAATCTCCCTCGATCTGGGGCTCCAACGCAAGATCTCACCCCGTGGGGTCAAAAAACACAAGAACTGTGAGCAAAAATCCCAAAACCACACGGGGGGACCTAGTGAATGAACTGCAGAGAGCTGGGACCAAAGTAACAAAAGGCTACCATCAGTAACACACTACGCCATCAGGGACTCAAATCCTGCAGTGCCAGAAGTCTCCCCCTGCTTAAGCTAGTACATGTCCAGACCCGTCTGAAGTATGCTAGAGAGCATTTGGATGATCCAGAAAAGGATTTGGAGAATGTCATATGGTCAGATGAAAACAAAATATAACTTTTTGGTAAAAACTAAACTTGTCGTGTTTGGAGGAGAAAGAAAGCTGAGTTGCATCCAAGAACACCATACTACTGTGAAGCATGGGGGGGAACATATGCTGTTGGGGCTGTTTTTCTGCAAAGGGGAACCAGGCCGAGATCCGTGTAAACGAAAGAATGAATTGGGCCATGTATCGTGAGATTTTGAGAGAAAACCTCCTTCCATCAGCAAGGGCAATGAAGATGAAACGTGGCTGGGTCTTCAGCATGACAATGATCCCAAACACACCGCCCGGGCAATGAAGTATTGGCTTCGTAAGAAGCATTTCAAGGTTCTGGAGTGGCCTAGCCAGTCTCCAGATCTCAACCCCATAGAAATCTTTGGAGGGAGTTGAAAATCCAAGTTGCCCAGCGACAGCCCCAAAACATTACTGCTATAGAGGAGATCTGCATGGAGGAATGGGCCAAAATACCAGCCACAGTTTGTGAAGACTTACAGAAAACCTTTGACCCCTGTCATTGCCAACAAAGGGTATATAAAAAAAAAGTATTGAGATGAAATTTTGTAATCGACCGAATACTTATTTTCCACCATAATTTGCAAAAAAAAATTCTTTAAAAATTCTACAATGTGATTTTATGGAATTTTTTTTCTCATTTTGTCTCTAATATTTGAGGTATACCTATGATGAAAATTACAGGCCTCTCTCATCTTTTAAGTGGCAGAACTTGCACAATTGGTGTCTGACTAAATACTTCTTTTCCCTCACTGTAGTAAATTTGAGCAACATGACAGTAGCAATTGATAATGTAGGAAACCGCAGACAAATATACATAATAATTTGCATGAATGTACCAAAGTAATTGCAACTTGTTCAAAAGAATGAGAATTTTTTTTTTTTGATGTGCACAAGTGACTAGATGAAGTGGAGGTTGAACAAGTAGTTCGAATTTTAAAAGTAGAATTTTATTTCTAATCTGAGAAATGCACCAAAGCGACTGAGAAAAACGTAGCTCAAATTGTGAATACATTCGTGTAGGCAAATAGTTTCCATTTGTGCACTTTGGTATCTTATAATTATTGTGTGTATGGTGTGTGTGTGGTGTCATACGGTACCTACACTTTCCTAATTTCAATGTGTCATGCTAGTCCTATTTGCATTATCTTAACGGGAGTAGAAGGGAGTTTAATAAATTAATTGTATCTGAAGAACAGTATAAAAACTGAAATGAGCTATTAAAATATAAACTCTGATCAAACTTAGAGAACACTATAGATAACTCCTAGTTCTTGGTGTAATTGGCACTGGTGCTAATTCCTTAAAAGGGGGAATTGATGTGAGTAATGACTGTTAATGTTGTTTGAACATTAAAGTGTTTTGGCCGTGGGTACACAACCAACTATCATGCAAAAATCACCCAGTGTTTTTTTTTTACTCCCAAAAGTATTATCCTTTCTAAAATCAAGCCGTCCTCAGATTCTGTCTGTGGACGTCACACAGACCCAGCGCTCCCACGATTGTTGATTGACAGTGGCATCAGTCTTTGGTTTTATCACAGCCCCACCCTGAGTGAGCTGTCATCAGTCATTGTTTCACCGCCGGAGCAGATGTAAACAAGAATGTCTCCTAAGCGATTGAGATGTTTTGCTGTTGGATGTAATAATGAACATAGCAATCGTAATACTAAAGACCTATGAGCCGCGAAGTGAAAGGGTGCAGTGGATATGATTGTTTTGACGGGAAGTGTACCCGCGATCTCATCCTAAATGTGTCTATGTTGCGCGAAATCTTGGATCCAGCTTCACTACAGAAGAATGAGTATTGAGGTTTTTTAATTGAATCTTTGCAAATCGCCTTTCCTAAAAATTTGCTAATTAGCAAGTTTCACGGGGTAAATAAGCAGTATGTCGTTACCACGGAAAGAGAGGGGCGGGTGGGTAGAGCTCATTAGCATTTAAGCGACACGCAACAAACGGCTTGCTGCGGAAAAGAGGGCGGTTTTGGCAAAGAGAAAGGGGTGTGTTCATACATGAGAAAAAATAACCAAGTATGTTATAGCAAGTTTCATTAAAGACCTAACTATCATATCAAACGTGGAAAAAAGGCATCGATGACCGCGGTAATATATGACAAACCCGTAGTTACAGTTTTACTCGTCGTTCCCCCCAATGCATTTCTCGAGTCATTCTTAATATTTGCAAAGAAGTATGTGCATTTCTCAAAACAATTTGTACAAACAGCACCACACAATGGATGACCTGCAAAAGCCTGTAACTTACACAAAATCTTTAGTTCGTCTCTCAAAAGCAAGTATTTATGTCAATGAAATATCAGTGCATCAGAATGAAAAGTCCTTGTGTCATGGTCACAAACAAGGATAGTACAAAAGGCTAGTCATGTTGTCAAAGAATAGTGCACTCGTTAATGACTGATGTAAACTATGGGCAACCGTTTGGAGGACAGTACGTATTGAAATGCAGAAGACTGACTTTCTATGTATGCATATATCCATTTCAAAAGTACCAACTTATCACATTACTGTAGTGGGATATCGATGCAAGTTGGACTAGACAGGATAACAGTTTACACTGTACTAGTGGTCTGACAAAAAAAAAAAACATTACATCATTGTGATATAAAAAAGAAATATGGGCACAAAGGCGAAAAAAAAAATTAGAAAGGCAAACACAGGAAACACCCCTTAGGTAGAACTTTGCTTTTGCATGCAGCACTGGATGAAATATTTCAGTGCAGTCTGTCTACACCTCCTGACCTGCAGATTCTCATCTACATCACAACTAATATCTTCCCTTGCAATGCAATGTGGAATTGGAATCAATTGAACCATCTCACAACTTCATATATGTGTATGAGGCTGGCTTCAACCTGACCAAAAACAGGAGGCGTGGTTTGGAATGTCATTGACCATAGAGCTGCTGTTGATTTGCCAGGCCAACGGGGAGGAAATATCCATTGTCAGAATTTGTAACTCTTGTGTGGTGCGTCTCTATGTATGCTTCAAATTGGGTTGGTTGTCAGTAAAGGGCTCGGTGCCCCGGCAAGGTTCATGAGATGACTTTGAACAATTTCAGAGACAGGGTTTATCTCTGTCACGGTACGTGCGGGGAGATGAAGCGAGGACTCAAGTGCAGGAGGAATGGTTCTTTCTTTAATAATAAAATTAAACAAAAAACAAACTCAAACCACCCCGAGGGTGAAAAACAGACAGGCAGGCTAGGAACTGCACTACATGCAGACATAACACACACAGTGAAAAACGACAGATCAGCACAGGATTTCAGACACCAGGAATATAAATAGGAAACCAAATGAGGAGGCTAGCAAGGGAGACACAGGTGGAGCAATTTAAACAATAATGAGGTAACAAGATGGGTGGGTCAAGACAATAGACAGGAGAGAGCACACGGCAACAGACAAACACAACACAAGCCATGCTCCCAGAACACAGTCATCTGGTGACCCTCCTGGGCACACCCGCTGAAGACTGTGACAGAACCCCCCCCTTAAGGAGCGAATTCCAGATGCTCCACCAGGAGCAACCCCGGAGGGAGGCGGAACGGAGGTGGATCAGAGGGAGGGATGGTGGGCCAGGCCCATGTAGTGGAAGAGGCCCTGGGGATAGAGGTAAACCAGGGTGCCAGGGCGGGGCCGGCAGGGCAGGCAGCAAGAGCGGAGCCTGCCTCAAGAAGGGAGCCTGCAGGGCAAGGAGCTGGGGTACAGCTGACAGAGAGCGGAAATTAAGTGGAGCCGACAGGGCGTGAATCTTGAGCTTGGGCGGAGCCAACAGGGCGTGACGCTTGAGCTTGGGCGGAGCCGACAGGGAGAGGAGCTGGGAGGCGCCGGCAGGGCGCGGAGCTTGGGAGGCGCCGGCAGGGCGGGAGATTGGGAGTGCTCGGCAGGGCGAGGAGCTTGGGGCGGCACCGGCGGGCACCAGGCTCTAGGGAGGCAGTCGGCCTTGAAGGACGAAGAAGAATTCTTCCTCTCTCCCGTTTCTGAGAGGGTGGTAGCAGCTTGTCTACCGACTCTGGGGGGCGCTGCAACCCCTCTCGGCCACCACGGGAGGCACTGCATTCATCGCCGCCTCCGGGGGCAGTGCAACCTCTTCGGCCACACCAGGAGCGATACAGCTTCATCAGACCACTTTGGGGCACTGCAGCATGTCAGCACATCGGGGGCGCGCAGCTCGTCAGCAACCTCCGGGAGCGCTGCAGTTTCATCAGCTGCCTCTGGGGGTGCTGCAGCTTCGTCAGCCACCTTCGGGAGCGCTGCAGCCTCTTTGGCCACCTCTAGGAGTGGCGAGGCAGACCCATTCTTCCTCCTCCATTTCCGAGAGTGTGGCACTGCAGCTTCATCTGCCACCTCCGGGGGCGCTGCAACCTCTTCGGCCACCACCAGGAGCGCTACAGCTTCATCTGGCAGTCTCTGGGGGAGCTGACCATTTCGGCCACACGAGGGCACGGCAGTTCTCGGCACTTCGGGGGCGCACTGCAGCTCTCGGCCACCAACCGGGAGATCAGCAGCTTCATCAGCGCCTCTGGGGGCACTGCAGATTTCTCTCAGCCTACCTTCCGGGGGGCGCTTGCAGCCTCTTTAGCCACCTTAGGGGGCGAGGCTAAACCCATTCTTCCTCTTACCCCTACTCAGTTTCGAGAGGCGGCACTGCCAGTTCGTCTGACCCCTGGGGCGCTGCAACCTCTTCGGTCACACCGGGAGCGCTGCAGCTTCATCGGCTGCCTCTGGGGGCGCTGCCACCTCTTCGGCCACCAATGGGGGCGCGGCAGCTTCGTCGGCCACCACTGGGGGCACTGCAGCCTGGTCGGCCATCATAGGAGGCGCTGCAGCCCCCTTAGCTGAAGAATGTGCCACGACACTCACCACAAACCTCTCAAAGGATACATGCTTGCACCCTAGCATGCTCCAGGGGCTAATGGGCTCATCAAGGGCATAATTTAATAAGTCCTTTAGTGCAGAGTCATTGTAGCCCAGCCCCTCTGCAGCCTTCTTATGTTTTTTTTCAACTGCCCGGCAACACTCTCATACTCGGTACCTCGTTGCCGGAGGGAGCTCAGGGTCTCCAGCTGGAGCATGCGCTATTAGAGGGGGCTGGAGAGAGTAGAGACCGGTAGGCTGTGTGAGCCCATTCTCCGCTGAGTCCTCATGTTGGCTGATCCGTTCTGTCACGGTACGTGCAGGGAGATGAAGCGAGGACTCAATCACTGGAGAAATTGTACTTTTATTTTAGTAAAAAATGAAAAAAAAAAAAACTCAAACCACCCCGAAGGGGAAAAAACAGACAGGCAGGCCTAAAGCTACACACATGCAGACACGAAACACACACAACGAGAAATGATGGATCAGCACAGGATGACAGAAACCAGGAGAATAAATAGGAACCAAACAAGGAGGCTAACGAGGTAGACACAGGTGGAGCAACTTAAACAATAACGAGGTAACAAGATGGGAGGGGCCAGACAAGAGACAGGAGAGAGCACATGGCAACAGACAAACAACACAAGCCATGTGCTCCCAGAAAACAGTCATCTGGTGGCCCTCCTGGGCACACCAGCTGAAGACTGTGACATTTAGCTGATCCTTATTCCTCTTTAATTAGTGAAGCACGATCACCGGAACAATTCATGGCAAATTACAAAAAGTCTACGAAATGTGAAGAAAGCATCGCTTTGACAGTTATGCAACCGCGGCAACCATTGCTTTGAATGACTTATCGAGAACGAAGAAAGATTTGATGAGTGGTCAGTCTATGCACAGAGAACTATATAATACATTTGGGGCAACATGACAATAGTCAAATGAACATGTAGCAAACCACAGGTGCAAATGTTACATACTAATTGCATGAATCTGCCTAAGCAATAGCAACTTGTCAAAAGAATGAAAACTGCTTTATGCTGTGACATGACCAAGTGAGATGATGTGGAGGTTGTACAAGTAGTTTTGAATTTCTTTTCTGATTTGAGAAATGCACCAAAGTGACTGAGAAAAACTGCATATTGACAACATGACTAAGCATTTTGTTTGTGAACAATGACACATAGACGTTTCATTCTGATGGCACTGATGTGTTCATTGACATAAATACTTACTTTTGAGAGATGATCTAAAGCTTTTGAGTAAGCTACAGGCATCTGCAGGTTATCCATTGTGTGGTGCTGTTTGTACAAATTTTTTGAGAAATGCACATACTTCTTTGCAAATATTAAAGATGATTCGAGAAATGCACCAAAGCAACTGAGAAAAACTGTAAACAAACCTCACCACACGACTAGAGAACACTGAAGAAACCAGGCAGATCGATTGTGCCTTTGCTGCTTTTCCAAGGTCTCTGTTGATGCACCGTCATAAAATGCTGGCAGTTTTGTTATACTGTCATTCATAAGAGATCTTCGCTGTCAATGTCACGTTTTCTCCACAGGCAGTGTGATGTCTGAAAGCAACATGGCACTTTGATAACTGGGTGTCACTGTCTTCATTTAGTGCAAAGATGAAATTTCAGATGAAACAGAATATGAACTATGGTATTTTGCCTACTCTGTTGCCTCTCTGAAGCGTCCATCTGTTCTAAGTGCAGTTTTTTTCTGAGATGCGAGCCTGGGAGAGCATCATACCAGCAGTCAGAGCCGCTCGTTCATTGCTGATTACACAAACGCAGGGCTCGGACCCCCTCCGCAGAGCTGTGTCTACTCATCAAACTGCAACATCTGCTTGCTGTTGTTCCAATCATACTGGGATTGAATGAAAGCTTGGTATGCGCAAAAGGAAAACAACTTCATTTTTGTTTAATTTAGCTTTTTATACAGTTGTTTTACAAAGCGCTTTTTATCGGGCATAATAAATATCGCATGGTCATGATAATTGCATCACTTGCTAAACAAAACATCTATTTAGCTGAATTCGCCTCTACTCAATATTTGCATGAACAAGACTGCAATTTTAGCTCTTTTTGATGAAACGATTTAAATTAATCTCTTTGTAATCACACAGTAATGTTCTGGATAAAGCATTTGAAAGTGAGATTTATTGGAAGATGAAAGTTAAATAACCTTTCAGTCCTGCTTAGATTAATCAAATGTAAGCCCTGAATTACACAGAAAGTTTACATTAGCATTAAGTCAGCACCTCTGCTATCTGATTATAGAGTCTCTGCTTTGAAAGGCTTTCTCTGCTGTGTTGCCATTACCCAGGGCCAACTGCAGTCACAGCTCTATTTAAAGAGCGGCACAGTGCCCTGGCAGTGACTATTGATTTATGCCCTTGAAAACCAGTGCACTTGCAAGGAATTACTGCATGTGACAAGTGAGCAGGATTAGTGTTATGAGTCATCTTGGGAATGTGCAATTTTAATAAAAGAAATCTAAAATAATAGCATAAACACTCCATGTGACAAAATGAGGTAGAGGATCATCAGAATCCCTGTCTAAATGGTTACAATGGTTAAACACCCAAAAGGAGTAGCTCCTTTTAAATAATTACTGAAAGGACTCAAAGTAGCCTACCTTTTGCAACCAAAAATGAAAATTCTGTCATCATTGCACTCGTCTTCATGACATTGTTAAACCTGCATGTTTATTTCGCTGTCGGCGTGAAAAACTGTTGTGTATTCAAGGCTTCAAAGCTAAAAACGGAAAATTTGTATCAATTATCCCAAAAGACAAGTACTTTGTATGTTTCAACAGATTAATTTGGTGTTATTCAGATAGAAAGAATGCTTAATGCTATCATCAAAGGGCAAACAAAAGCTCAAAACATACTAGCGTGTTTCTGAAAAAACGCAATGGTGCTTGTCTTTGTGCTTAAGCAAGTAAGATGGCTTCCATTCTTATTTACTCTATCCATTTATGCGGTATGTGCGTTGATCAATGTTTATTGGTAAATAGAAGCTTAAATTAAATCTGTTCATCATGTAAAGTGAATGTGTATCTTCAGAAGAAATTCATTAAATTGATTCATTCATATTGATTACTTTTACTATTTCTTCATGAACATTTTAAAGCATCAACATTTTGGTTGCGTTGACTTTCAGTAGAGGGCAGTAACGTGCTCAGGTTTAAAAAAAATTAAAATAAATAAAAAAAGGTCATTTGTGTTGAAAGTCTGTGGATTGGACATCATGAGAGTGAGCTATTGGTGAAATATCCTTTTAAACTTGAAACTTAGGTGCTGCCAACCAAAGCGTTTTTTTCTCGAGGCTAGCGTATTTTTTCAATTGTTTTCAATGGGAGTGCCGCGTTTTTTAAAATGGCAACGCTAAGCGTCTTTTTCACGCTCAGCACTCGTGCATTTTTTTTCTTGGCGCCAAGAGTTGAAGAATGTTCAACTTTGGGTAAAACGCAGCGCTCATCACGGTCACTTTTTAGTCAGCTAACCAATCACAATGGAGGAGGGGCGGGACAAATACAACACCGACCAATCATCCTACTTGTACAACAGCACACGATGACAACAAGAAGCACACACAATGGAACTAAGCATTTAAAACAAGGCAGAGCAAGTAATTTATATTGTGTCAACATTTTTATATTCATAAGCTATCTGTGAAATCAGATGCTAGTTACACTTCCACGGTTATTTAACTGAAAAAAACGCTGCACCTCAGAAGCGCTCTCAAGCACTAACTGCTAGGCATTTTCAGCAGAGCGCCTGGCATCTTCAGCTGGCTACAAAAAAACGCTTTGGGAGACAGGACACACAGCCTAGAGTTGCAATTAGTGCTTTCCGCTACAAAAACATGACATGATCGCATACCCAAGTGGTCAGGGTTTGGTTGGTTAGCATGGCTCTGAAAGCCTCTTCTGGTAGTTAATGTGACTACAAAATCTGACAGGAAAAAGCATTCCTCTCTATTGACGGGCATTAAATATTAGCCATGTTTTCTGGTGGCATTTTTTCATTCAACACTATATATTGCTAATATCTGTAATATCTATTGAAGTTTAATACATGTTTTACCACAGTGATTTTTTTTTTGTAAAGCTTGAAATTTTTCCTTTTCTGTTATGCATTCTTGTGATGCAATCAGTCGGTCAGTATTGTCATTAAAGGGATAAGGCCTGTATCTGTTCCAAATATAAAAGAATAGCTCAGTCTATGCCACAACTATAACAATAATGCTACAGAGGAATAATATCAGAATCACTTTCATAGCGATTTTTTCCCAAAACCCATCAGAATTCATGCTTACAATCATCCAGCAGACAATAGATCTGCAGTGTGTGCTTATAATAAACATAATTGTATTGTGTGTTGGATATAGTTGTCATTCTTGTTGTGAACAGGGCTATAGTCCACCCAAAAATAAAATTTCTGTTATCATTTACTCACCCTCATGTTGCTCGAAACCTGTATGACTGTCTGTGAAGCCAAACTGTTTTGATTCCCATTTAATTTTACTGAATTTTTTGTCCAAATAAATGGAAGTCAAAGGGAACTGAAATGGTTTGGTTACCAACATTCTTCAGTATATCTTCCTTAATGTTCCACAGAAAAAAATAAAGTCATACAGGTTTGGAATGACATAAGGTTGAATAAATGATTACAGAACTTTCATTTTTGGGTGCAGTCAGTTTCCAGTATCTCATTAAGTCAATATCTCACCTCAGTATTTATTTCGAGCATGTTGAAATAAGGTGAATTCAAGTGACCTTTTCTGCCACGTGGTATCTCTTTATGTTACGACAGCTTTGTGTAGCCTTGCATCATGCCAAAATATCCAGAAGCAGTGATAATCAATCTTTCTTAGAATAGAATGGCTAGGCGGCTCTTAAGATCCGTGGGAAGAATCTGTTCTTGTGGCTTAAACTGTGAAATGAATGGCTTGAATGGTTACTGTCTCAAGGGATGATTACAATAGACCTGGAGGATGTGTAAGTGAAAAAAGAGAGGGCTCTTGTACAGTGTTACAAGCACACTCTGAAATGTGATGTTTTGTCTGCCTGTCTCTCTGAGCTTTAGGAACTGCACTGTGCATAGCTGTCAACATCTTTCTGTTGAAATCCTTTCCCTCCTTTCGGTACAGAAACTTGGAGGTTAAACAGAAGAGAGGGCAACAGCAAAGGCACCAATGTCCCCTGACAGGCTAAAATTGGTCCTCAGAATGGGCTGGCACTAGCCACAGAGCCTTTAGCTTATTAGAAGCTTTTGATTCGGTTAGAAGATATTTATAATTGGAGAAAGCTAGCAGCTCTTCCTTACACTCTGCCACTCTTGAGCACTTCATCCTCGAGCAGACTTATTGACTTAAGTTGTTGCCTCTGGAAAAGGTGGAAAGCTTTGTAAACTCTTAAAAATAAAGATTCTTTATTGGCATCTATGAAACGAACCTTTAACATCCATGGAACCTTTCCATTCCACAAAAGGTTCTTTAGATTATTAAAATGTTCTTCGAACTAAGAAAAAATTGTTCACGCAAAGGTTCTTTGGGGAACCAAAAATGGTTCTTCATCATTGACTGCTTTTGGAAGCTTTATTTTTAAGAGTATACCTGGCAAGAAAATGCTTTTTGTTTTTTGAGAGAGAGAGGAGAAGAATCTGCAGTTTATGTGCTTGTTATGTCACAGATTGTGTGCTGTAACCAATAAACAGGCTTTGTTCCTTTTATGGCACATGTTCAGACAGTCATCGTGAAACTGAAGGAGATCAACAAAGAACACAGATATATCCTTTTGTACTGTGACAAAACGGGTTTCATTATGAAATGCATTAATGCAGTTTAATGATGTACATAGCACACTGCAATATGATTTTCTTGAGAGTATATGCTAATGTAAACTCTTTTATCGCAGTTTTTTCATTTTTCATTATGTACTACCATTTAAAAGTTTGGCTTTTTTGAAAGGTTTTAGAAATAAATCCCTTATGCTTACCAGAGCTGCATCTGCATTTATTTAGTCAAAAGCACAGTATAAACGGTAATACTGCAAAATATTATTACTAATATTAATTTGTTTATTAATATATAATAATTGTTATATTATTTTAATATGTTATCATGTCATTTATTCCTGTGATTGCAAAGCTGAATTCTCAGCATCATTACACCAGTCTTCAGTATCACATAATCCTTCAGAAATCATTCTAATATGCTGATTTGTTGCTCAAAAACATTGTTGAAAACGTCCCAGGTACGCATGTAACCATGGTTCCCCAAAGGGAAAAAGACGCGGCGTCCGAAGACGCTATGGGAACGCCCCCAGCGTGACCATGCTCTGAATCACATGTGTAATCATTCCAATGGAAGGGCGGGTGACGTCATGACCAGGAAGCTTAAAAGCACGTGCGGCGGAGCCGGCATCAGCTTCTAGGAAGGAAGCAAGTGCTGGCAGGGATGCCGGAAGTATGGCTTCGAAACGCAGCATCTGGTTCCCTTCGGGGAACCATGGTTACATGCGTAACCTGGGACGTTCCCCTTCAGGAACTCGAGCTGCATCCGAAGACGCTATGGGAACGAGATGCCCACGCCACCAGACTGACAAATCCCTGCCTAGTGTATACTAGGATGAAAGAACAGGAGAGCCCGGAGTGGCTCGCATATCAAGGCAATAGAACCTCATGAACGTTAAGGGCGTGGACCATCCCACAGCGCTGCAGATGTCCTGTATAGAAACACCTGCCAGAAAGGCCTTTGAGGCCGCCATACTTCTCATAGAATGAGCCTTGACTCCCATCGGCGAGGGGAGATCAGAGGACTTGTAGGCAATGTTAATGGCATCAACTATCCATCGACTGAGGGTCTGCTTTGTAGCAGGAAGACCCCTCTTGGGGGGACCATAGCACACGAGCAGTTGGTCCGCCCTTCTCCACAGGGCAGCTCTGTGGATGTACGTGTCCAGTGCTCGAACTGGACACATACAGTTAAGCTTCTGCTGGCTGGGCTCCCTAAAGGGAGGAGGACAGAAAGCCTGCAGTATGATAGGCTGTGGCGTGATGGAGGAAACTTTGGGGACATACCCTACTCGGGCGCAAAGTCAAGATGAGAAGGGGCCACTGAAAAGGCATGGAGATCCCCAACTCTCTTCATAGTGGAAATAGCCAGAAGAAAGGCAGTCTTAATTGTGAGATGTCGATCAGATATCTCTTCAATGGGCTCGAAAGGAGCTTTACAGAGAGCCTCTAACACCACAGCCAAATCCCACAGGGGAACACGGGACCGTACCGGGGGCCTCAGCCTCAGCGCATCGCGGAGGAAACGTGTAACTAGGGGGTGTCTACCCACTGACTGGCCACCAACTGGGGCATCGTAGGCCGCAATGGCCGCCACGTAAACTTTTAAGGTGGAGTGGGTCAACTCTGCGGAGAATCAGGCCTGCAGGAACTCCAGAACTGTACCAATTGGGCAGTTAGCTGGATCGAGCTGGCGGTCTCCGCACCATGAAGTGAAAAGTTTCCACTTCAGGGCGTACAGTTACCTCGTCGAGGGAGCTCTGGATTGGAGGATGGTCTCATTAACCTCGGTTGAGAGACCGGAAGCTATGAGCTGTGCCCCCTCAGGGGCCACACCCACAATTTCCACAACTCTGGGCGGGTATGAAATATCGTACCCCCTGCCTGTGAGAGGAGATTCCTCTTGACAGGAATCTCCCATGGAGAGCCGTCGAGGAGTGAGATCAGATCTGAGAACCATACTCGGCCCGGCCAGAATGGGGCTACTAGCAGTAGACGGACCCCGTCCTGGCGTACTCTCTCCAGAACTCCAGAAAGGAAATGCGTATAGACGAAGCCTCGGCCAATAGCATCCAGTCCCAGAGGAGCTGGGTGAGTAAGAGAGAACCTGAGGGGATATTGCGATGTCACCTGAGTCACAAAGAGGTCCACTTGAGCCTGGTCAAAAACTCTCAATATCTACATCCACTCCCCGGGCCTCTGCCCCTGTCTCGACAGGATGTCTGCTCCCATATTGAGATGCCCAGGAATGTGCACTGCTCTCAGCAAGAGGAATTTGCCCTGGGACCACACAAGGATCTGGTGCGCCAGCTTGTACAAGGGTCGTGAACGCAGCCCTCATGGGTGTTGATATAAGAGACATGGTGATCTCTTAGGCCTGGGAGAAAGTGTTTCAAATCTAGAAACACGGCCATCTCCAGTCAACTTGTGCGCCATGTGAGATGGCGGCCGCTCCACAGACCGCGGGCTGGGTGGCCACTCATGACCACTCCCCAAACGGTGGGGGATGCGTCCGTCGCTAGCGTTACATGGCGACAGGGAGCTCCCAACACCGGGCCCTGGGACAAGAACCAAGCTTACTCCTTATGTCTAAGGCACGTAGGCATCGCCGTGTGACCTTGATCATGCGATGCGGGTTTCCCCTCGGGGAGAACCCCTGGTCTTGAGCCACCACTGTAGGGGTCTCATATACAGCAGGCCAAAAGGTATCACGTTGGACGCAGCTGCCATCAGACCCAGCAGCCTCTGAAACTGCTTGACAGTGAGTAACTGGCCTTCTTCACTTCTTGGACTGCGCGAGGACGAAAGCGTGCCTGCATCGTGGTGAATCCCACACCACGCCTAGATAAGCGGTCCTCTGTAATGGAGAAAGCACAGAAAGACACTTTTCTTGGCGTTAGTCCAAACCCAGCTCCACCATATGAGCAAGAAGCACATTCGTTGTTGAACGCCATATGTCAATTGAGAGAAAATATCAACCAATCGTCGATGTGGTTGAGTATGCGGATGCCCTGGAGTCAGCCAGAGCAGGAGGAGCCAGAGCAGCTTCCACACACTTCGTGAAAGTGCGGGGTAAGAGTGCATGGCCGAAAGGAAGAACACGATATTGGTACGCTGTGCCCCCGAAAGCAAACCTCAGGAACATCCAGTGTTGAGTTGGCGAAGGAGGGAGACGTGGATAGTATGCGGTCTTTTAGATCGGATCATGACATAAACCAGTCCTCGGACCTGATCTGAGACACGACTTGTTTGATAGTAAGCATCTTGAACTTCAGTCGCATGACGTGAGCTGGTAAAAATGACACAGTCTAAATCGGACGCAAACCACCATTTCTTTTTTTTTCTTTTGGCAAATATGAAGTACTGGCGGTAGAACCCGGAGTCTTTCTCGTGAGAGGGACCCCTCGATGGCGTCCTTTCTCAACAGAGTGTTTACTTCCTGTTCCATTACCAGAGCCTGCTCGGGGCCGACCAAAGTGGACACAACGGTAAATAGTCTACTAAGGGAATCAGTCTCTCGAGACTGACCTCTGGTGTAATAGGGGCAGCTGATTCGGTGCCATGGAGCGGCGCACCGGCAGGGAACAGCCAGTCTGACTGCTGTAAAGACCTCCGAAGAGGTTGCGAGCCTTTCAGCTCCGCTACATTTCCGGGCGGAAGAGACTGAGAGCAACGCTCGCTGGAGACCGCTGTGCCCTGAAGCACCGTAGGTGGCAGGGCTGACAGACCGATCTCCTGACGGCACTGAGGCGAGACGGACACTGTGTAATGCGGTGTACACCGCTCCACCCCAGTAGGGTCAGCCCTCAGAAGTCCCGAGGACTTCTTAGCTTCGAGGATAGCTCTCAGGTCTTGTCTTTGCTTTGAAGTCCCTGGCCCAGAGCTCTGCTTTTGAGCCTCCCGATATGTGGAGCTGGTATGTGGAGGGGGCTGCTCCCACCCAGCAGCCCCGCCCCCGAGATCGACGAGGGAGGAATCGCTGGAACGCCACCATTTGTTTACGGGCCTCCTGGTACCTGTTGATGACCGAGTTGACGGCGTCACCGAACAGGCCAGAAGGCGCCAGCGGGGTCTCCATAAGGTATAGCCTGTCTTTTTCTCTCATATCTGACAGTGTCAGCCACAAATGCCTCTCCGCTGCCACCATTGCTGCCATGGACCGCCCGATGGCACGAACGGTCTCTTTGGTGGCACGGAGGGAGAGATCAGCGGGCCTTCTCAGCTCAGAGATGTTCTCAGACTTGATCTCCTCTCCCTCGTCTAAATCCTTCAGCAGGTTGGCCTGGTACGCCTGAAACACCGCTATAGTGTGCAGACACGCACCAGCCTGACCCGCTGCCGCATACCCCTGATCCGGGGCCTGGTGGCAAAGCAGACCCAGCTGAGAGCGCGGAGAGTCGCGCTGGAAACATCCCAGGCTGACAATCACAAGTCCGGGGTAAGTATACAGCACACTGCTAACACTCCCACCACCTCTACTCCGTGTGTTTCTCTGCACAGGCCCGGTGCACCCAGGACGCGATCTTCCCAGATGTCCTTCACTCCGGCGCCGGGACACCACGGACCCTGGGTGCAGCCACAGCGGAAGACGCGAGCCAGGTCCCGGGCGACGACCTCTCCCCCTCCACCGCCTCCGGTCTTCGAGATCTCCACCCGGAACCGCTTCGCTCCCCTCCGCGAGACGGAACGCGACGCTGTGATCATCGAAGACTCCATCGTCCGGCACTTCCGTGCTACGTTAGCTGAAGGTAAAATGCACACTCACTATTTCCCTGGTGCTCGTGTTCTCAATGCTTCTGCGCAGATACCCGCGATCCTGAAAGGCGACAAGAGCACCGGAGCGGTCGTGCTTCACGCGGGGGCTAACGACACCAAGCTGCGGCAGACGGAGACGCTGAAGAGGGACTTCAGGAGACTGATCGAGACGGTGCGCCGCACATCGCCCGCGACGATGATCATCGTGTCAGGACCGCTTCCCACGTATCGAAGAGGACATGAAAAGTTCAGTAGGCTTTTTGCTTTAAATGAATGGTTATTGTCATGGTGTAAAGAACAGAAACGGCTCTTTGTTAATAACTGGAATCTTTTCTGGGAGCGTCCTCGGCTTTTTCGCGCTGATGGCCTGCCACCCCAGACAGAGATGGTAGAGTGAGATCATGTCGGACAACATCTCCAGGACGATGCGCTCCATGTGACTAGTAAGCCAAATCTCAAATAACTGCCCTGATGACTTGTGTTCTACCCGCTTAAATGATAGAAGTACTTGTGCTGTCCAATCTATAAAGACTGTGTCTGTTCCCCGAATAGTGAGGTCAAAATATAAATTTAATGCAGGATCTAGAAAAAATCTGATCGTGATTAAACCAGAAAAATTTAAATAAATGAACAAAAACAATTTTTAAAGTTTGGGCTCCTAAACATTAGATCATTCTCACCCAAAGCAGTTATTGTAAATGTAATGATCACAGATAATAGTTTTGATGTTCTCTGCTTGACTGAAACCTGGCTAAAGCCTAATGATTATATTTGTCTAAATGAGTCTACTCCACCAAGCTACTATTATATGCATGAGTCCCCTTAGACTGGTCGTGGCGGCGGTGTTGCAACAATATATAGTGATATTCTCAATGTTACTCAGAAGACAGGATACAGGTTTAACTCATTCGAAATACTAATGCTTAATGTTACACTGTCAGATATGCAAAAGAAATCTATGTATCTCTTGCTCTGGCTACTGTGTATAGACCACCAGGGCCGTATACAGATTTCCTAAAAGATTTGCAGATTTCCTCTCAGACCTATAGGTTACTGTTGATAAAGCGCTAATTGTCGGAGATTTTAATATTCACGTTGATGATACAAATGATGCATTAGGACTTGCGGTTACTGACCTAATAAACTCTTTTGGAATCAAGCAAAACGTCACCGAGCCCACTCAACATTTTAATAATACGCTAGATTTAATTATAACGCATGGAATTGATCTTACTGATATAGAAATCGTACCTCAAAGCGATGATGTTACTGACCACTTCCTTGTATCATGCATGCTGCGTATTACTAATATTAAATATATGGCTCCGCGTTATCATCCGGGCATAACTATTGTTCCAGCCACCAAAGACAAATAACCTGCCTGATTTATCTCAAATACTCTGTGTACCAATAAGTACACATGAAATAGACGAAATAACTAGCAACATGGGCACTATCTTCTCTAATACATTAGAAGCTGTTGCAACCATCAAATTGAAAAAGGTTAGAGAAAAAGTACTGCACCATGGTACAACAGTAATACCCATTCTCTCAAGAAAAAAAAAACTAGTAGTCTTGAGTGCAAATGGAGAAAAACAAACTTGTAAGTTTTTAGAATTGCGTGGAAAAACAACAGTATGTCTTGGGGTTATGCACTCGTCCTAATAGCAACCAGAAGGGCCGGTATTTCCCTGAGAGGTCTGTGGAAATGTATATGCAGTATTGTCAATGCAGTTTAGTGACGGTAGCCTATGTTTCTTGTTATTGCACGCAGTTAAGCTCGGTGCCTGTGGGTGTCTACAGTGTCTAAAATGGATGAATTCAATGCAGAGTGCCCTCAGAATATCAGTAAGAGAGTCGCTGTGAGTTAGAGGGGAAAAACAGGGATATCTTTTATTGATTTTATTTCAGAAACAATTTAACCATGAAACTCTTAGCTTTGCAATATAATATTAATAAATATAAAATAAAAAAATCTATTAAACTCATAGTACATGTAATAACATGAATTTTCTTCTAGTCAGAACAACCGTCATGGTGACCCATAAACGGCTACTGATGCCAAGTTGATTCGAAATGTTTGATGCAAGAAGTAAAATACAGTGAAAATCAAGTCAAAACAATTAAAGCATGCTTGCACACTGCAATTCATATAGTGAACACAATGAAGAATGATTATTTATGCACCAGTGTGTGCATAAATATAAGTCATAATAAAAAGCAACATTAACATACATTATCACTGTTATGTGATAAATGTGAATCTTACATTTATTACATGCATTTTAAGTATGCAGATAATCCATCTATGATAATGTACGTTTAATATATAATATATATAAAAATAAATACGGTTTGTATTATATGACTAATTAAAAACATGTTAAAATAAAGTAATTATGTAACCTGTTTATATAAAACATTAAATGATTATGTTTAAAATATGACATTGGAGTTTTATTATTTAAGTATGTGACGAGTTATATGATAAAAAAATGTTATAAATGTATAATAATTAATATATATCAAACGATTAATTGTGATAAATCAGCATCCCAAATAAAGGTTTTATTTAAATAATATATGTTATGTGAATTGGTATATTTATTATTATTATTAACATAAAAATAATGCATGTATAGATTAAGAAAAAATATGTGATGTTTATATATTAAATATATTTATGTATAATATAAAATATAAATATATATAAATGTATATATATGTAAATATTTTCAAAATATATACGGTATGTGTGTGTATTTATATATACATAAATAAATATACACAGTTCACACAAATATATTATGTAAACAAACGTTTATTTTGGATACGAGTAATCGCGATTAACATTTGACAGCACTAAATATATCTTATTATATATCAGAAAAAATTATATATGTAATTATGTAAATTCTGATAAACATATTTAAACATATGCAATAATTAAAAACAACATTTACATGTAAGAATGCACACCAAGATATTATTATTTCATATTTACAATTGCATTTTAATGAATTTAACACTATGACAGTATATCATATATTATATTTTATAAAGGGATAGTTCGCTCCTTGATTCTGATTGGTTGAGCCGCGTTTGAAGCTGTTGTAAATTACTGTAAAAACATACACCTTGTTTACGTTTGTGTGTTGCTTGGCAACCACTTTGTTGCAACCAGAACTGTTTCTGAGGAACTACATTGTTTAGCAGAAGAATAATGTTTTATTAATATCATTACACTTTATTTTGCTCTGTTTTATTTTGTTTATTTTGCCTCTTTAAGAAAGGCCGTGTGGTCCTTATTTCAGTTTGTGGTGTGTGTGTGTGTGTGTGGTGTGTGTGTGGGTGTGAGTGCGTGCGTGCGTGTGTGTTAGTGTGTGCGTGTGTGTGTGTGTGTAAGAGAGTATAGGCCAGGTGAAACACAGGGGGTTTCTCAGCTCTGCTGTCCAGCGTTTCTGCCTGGGGTTATGCACTGTTGCTCACAAGAAGGATGCAGTATGTGTTGATTGAGTGGAAGAGAGAAATGAAGGAAGCATTTGCATATTTGCATGAGATTTGAATGAATAGTTCAAATGTTTTAACACAAAAATTTCAATATAATCATTTAATCACATGCATGTTGTTCAAAACCCCTTTGACTTATTTTCTTCTGTGAAATGTGTGCATTGCTCTTTTCTGTGCAGTGAATGTGAATGTGGACTGATGTTGGTGAGCTCCAAAAAGAAGTAGTCTATATGACTATATGATAATTAGTCCATTATTTCATTGTATTTCAAGTCTTCTGGTGCTTTTTAAAAGCCTTTTGTGAGAAATAGACTCAGATTTAATGGTTCTGTGAATGATTTTGTAATCCCATGCACACAGTGACATGCATGATATAAAATACGTTTTGTGACAATACAAACAATCAAGCAGCTGAGATGCAGAGGTATATCACCCTTTGCAGGTATGCACTGTAGACTTAGTGTAGGATTTACTTTAAAATGATTTCCACTCAGAAATTGCTAGTTTTTTACTTATTATCTTTGTTTCATTTACATCTTTGTAAAGCATACTCTAATGTAGTCTTTATTTACATCTATTTAAAACAGGTATAGACTTTGTTTTATAGAATTATGAGATATAAACTTTGTAATTTGTAACACAGAATTACAGGGAAAATAAATCAGAATTGTGAGATGAAAAGTACAAGCTAAGTGGTTAAGATTTGTTACAGTATGCCCCACATGAGTACCCTAGTAAAAAAGTAACATGTTTAAAATACATTTATCATGATACGTATAGTTCAAATCTATTAACTTATTTACTGACATATCGCTTGAGACTTTCTGATATAAAAATTTAGTATAATTAAATTTTATTTGGAGTTCTACTTGTGCACAATGCACATTTCTTCATATTAAGCCTAAAATGTGTTTTAATGTCACTATTGATGAGGATTGTAGGATCTCGGAATAATATCAGTTTTTAAATGCAAGATATTTAAAGTGTACCTGAAGGGTACTTGCAATAGTTCCACTTCAGCACATTGAAATATACTTCAGCATATCTTTAGTTGAACTTCAGCACTACTTCCACACAATTAAAGTGCATTAAAGGTTAGGTCACCCAAAATGATTGATAAATGAGCAGGCCAAAAAAGTATGGGATTACATTTCTGCCACAATTCTGCGTGTGAAAGATCATATTTTGAGAGTGCAAAAGTGTGTTTTGTACGCACGCGAACAAAAATCTATTTTGCATTTAAAATAAGTTTTTGGATGTGTGCAGACCTTCTCTGTTGCGCGTGCAATGTTTCACTAGCTTGCTCACCTGATGCCCGCCCTCAGTGCTCGCTAAATGCCAACAGCTCGCTTGCTCAACACAACACAGCGTTACAATATGCCATAATTCCAGCCAATCAGAGATGAGGCTGCTAAATTCTGATTGGCTGCCTTGACAACCAATCACAACATTCCTTGCATTACCTCGACAGCAGAAGAGGAAAAATACAGTGCATGCATAATTATTATGCAAGTTTATATTCTGATCATATTTTTTTCCAAGCACATTTGACCAATTCCAAACGACATCAGTCTTAATAACTACTATTAATCTTGTATTTAATCATTTATAATTGATATATAATTATTCATGAAGGCTGGAAGTGACAAATGTCTTATATTCTGGTGTGCATAATTATTAAGCAGATTTTATTTACAGATAAAATAAACCAAAAACGAGATTTAACTCGGACTGAAAGTCAAAAAATATTAAATGCCCATGAGAAATATTAAAAACTAATACAATACTAGAAATTGCAAAGTTAATGCATAACCATTGGACAGCAAAATGCTCAGTGGGTCAGCAGGGTCAGAGGCTTTTGTGCACTAAGAAAATGATCTTTCGCACGCAGAATTGTGGCAGAGATCTAAGCCTATAATAAATTACTCACCCTCAAAGCATCCTAGGTGTGTGTGACTTTCTTCTTTCAGACGAATCGAGTCGGGGTTATATTAACAATTGTCTTTGATCTTTCAAGCTGTTTACTGCCACTCAGCGGGTGTTGCATGCATCAGTCCAAAAAGAAGTTAAATAAAAAGCGCCCATCCATAAAAAAGTGTCTCACAAGGCTCGGGGGCGTGAACAAAGGCCTTCTGTAGCGAATCTATGCGTTTTTATAAGAATGAAGGCTTTCGATATAAGCCAAGAGGGGACTGGTTTTCCTTTGCTAAAGTAAGGAAACTTTGCTTCATTTGCTCCTGTAAACAAACGTTGGTTTTCATGAGACTCACCGGCGTATGCGCAGCGCTGAACTCATACGTCATCAGCCCGGAGAGGTTCTGGGTACAAACTGTGAGCGAAAAGCTACACAACCTTTAAGTACAAATTAGTTGTTCCAATTTAGCAGACTTTAAGTAAACCAGTTTAGTGTGTAGGTTGTAAAGATACTATTGCAGGGTATTTTTAAGTACATAAATATGTAAATGTATTTGTTGTTTAGTTAGCATGAAATAAATGTATTTCAAATACATTTCAGTATATTTATTTTTCACTAGGGTATGCATGCAGATAAAGCTGGACATATTTTTATATCCAACTTTCTATATAGAGCTGGGCAGCAATATGGTTACATTTTGCAGTGATATAAACAGTCAAGAAGTTGAGATTTGCTGTGTATGTAGTAAAAGCAGAAACTGAATCAGCACTTAGTGCTGTGATTTATTTATTTAACACACATACTTATTTACTTTTCAAAAGTGCACATAACATACCTGTACATACTAAATTGTCTATTTTGTATATTGTGTTTTTGCTGTTTTGTACATTGTCTATTTGTATATTATTATTTTATTATCTGTGTCTTGTCACCGTGGAGCTTCTGTCACAAAAAAAAAAAAATCCTTGTATGTGTAAACACTCCTGGCAATAAAGCTCCTTCTGATTCAGATTCTGAAAACAGCCATATTCAGCTCTAAGAATGAGCGCTGTGTGTGTTTGAGGGTGTTTGTGAGCACTGGTGCGTCTTGGGGGCTGTTCATCTGATGCAAATGTAAATACGGGCTGTAGGCTGGATCCACCTACTCTGTGTCTCGGCCCACACACAATAACAACACTCTGGAGGAGGATGAAACCAGAGCACACGAAATGAGCCGTGCAAACGCAGGGGAATGTTTCTTTAGTGGAGGTGATTTGCACAAACCCCTAACCCTAATTTAACCCTGAGTGAAGCACAAAGCAGTTTATACTGTAGTTCTACATATCTTTAGATTGCATGCAGAACACAAGCAGAACATTGATCCTGATCACTAATCAGTGTACCAGCTGTTCTTAGTCCATTATCCCGGAATACAGATCAATATCGTCTCAAAGCAGCGGTCAGCGCGTCTGCTGTCGGGTAACAGACGGATGACGGCAGCCACGGGAATGAAGCGCTTGTATCTGTCCCGTTTGATGGATTGCTGACAAGCAGCGTCTTGTTAGAGGGAAAATTGCCGCTTAAATGTGAAAAATCGCTTTTAATTCCAGTGTGACAACAAATCAAAGGTACTCGTGGCGTAAATGGTGATTTGAGGTAGTTGAAAGAATTGAGCTTTTCACTGGCAATTACTCAAGCACTGTCTCAAGACCACGATGCATCTGTGAGACAGATGCTCAAACATCATATTTGTCAAAATAAAGGGACAGGGTTAAATAACTGCATTACATTTCTCAATATAATGCAGTAATGCAGACTCTCAAATTTTGCTAATAATATACACTTTCAATTTTTTTTAACTCACAAATACTGTAAAAATGCTACAGTAAAAACTGGCTACCTTACAATATACAATGAAAAACAGTAAAGGTTTTAAGATGGCATTATATCTCATTTTAATTTAAAATACTGTGAAATTTTTTGTTTTTGCAGATAAAATAATTCATTAACACATGAGGTATTATTATAGTTTACTAATATTTTGAATCAGTTTTTTCACTTAATTTATTGACATCTATCGGGATGTGAAGAGGCTTCCAGCCAGCATAACAAAAATGTTTTTGAACCAAATCACCTACCCTGCCTATAATAAGACAGTCAGTTATTCACTACATATACAGTATATATGTGTATATATATGTATATGCATATATACTGTATATACACACACACACACACTGATAATATTTCATCTGTTTAACTGTGTCTTTGTAAGCCTGAGCGAAAGATAAACCGATATCAGCGGCTCGTCCAGCTCATTTCTGTTCTTTCTTTCTTCTCAGGGTTTTTTCTGTGAGCGTGTGAAGCGCTGAACGTTGGAGTAATTATGCTCAAATGCTGCTCTGCTGGCTTGCTGAATTTCACAGGCTTCCAGGAACAAACCACCACGTCCTTCTCAAACACAAATCCACAGAGGTTCTTCCTGAACTCGCTAGACAACTGCACTGTTGACGGTCTCAGCGGCCTTGAAAGGAGCCTGCTGTCTACAGAGAGTTTAGAAGAGAGTATAAGTTCCTTTCGCTGAGGATATTGTCAGCTCTGAGTCAGGAGAGCTTCAGAGAGTCTTCTACTGTTACAGATGAGAGCTGCCATATGTGCAAAAAAACGTTAAAGAAAGTGTGTTTGTGCAGCGTAACTCTCTAGGGGCCCTAATAGGGGAACTAGAGCACAATGACTGAGGTACGTGTTTGTGTGTGCATGAGACTGCATGCTAATAGGTGTCCTAAATGTCACGATGGTTAATGAATGGCTCGTTCACGGACCGTCACATATTGCACACTGATGCATACTGCACTATAAAATGGCAAGCTGAAATCACCTGTTCCAATCTGATTAGCTTTATGCACTTTTCTGGAGTCGGGGAACACAGGTTTATATCAGTCCACTGCTAGTTGAGTTTAACAGTAAGGCTACAACTTTGTTTTGCTAAAATTTTGTTATTTAACTTTTTTAGACTTTGCAAGGTTTCAAGAGACCACTTGAAATTTCTCAGTTGGTCTGGATTTACTGGATTTTACTAGGTATGGGTATGATTGAAATGTTAATATTTGTTTTATTCTATAAAGGTCTGATAACATTTATTCCAAATTTAAAATAAAAATCTTGTCATTTAGAACATTTAAAAAAATGTTTTATTTATTTAGCGGAAAATGCCAATAAAATGTTCATTTGTTATGACTGTAAATCAGGGTTATTCCACCAAATACTAATTTCTTAACTTGCCTAAAGTTAAAACATGGGTATTGTGTTGTCTAAAAATTCATATAAATTTGTGTCTGAAAAAAATATAATATAAATATAATGTCTGAAAACATGGCATCTTTTTTTGCTATTTTGACCAATTGTCATTTTATGCAAAAAAAACAAAACAAAACAAAAAAAAAAAACTTGTAAAAGACAACATTTTTATTTAAAAATGGAAAGAACAGAAAATATCAATCAGTAGGTACAAAATAAAACAAAAAAAATATGTTTTATTTTTTTTTTCCTTGAAACACATAACTATAAATCTAGGAGAAACTGAGAATTTTCAAAAGTCTTTTAATTGTTTCATGAGCTATATGTTGCAGTATTTTTATTTTGACTTCATATTATAGAAACGTTTCGATTGATTTTGGAATGATTAGTTGATTTTATTCTGTAAAAAATATATTCAATCAAATCTTCAAAATCATACTACACACACACACAACACACACACACAACACACCAAACACACACACAACACACACACATACACAATCGTCAATACTTAACTAATAGTTTATAAATAATAAAACATTATAGTAAATAAAATATTATTTATTATTATTATAATTAAAAACATTGTTTTCCTATTTAATTTTTTTCTATATGGTCATAGGTTGTTTTGGGAGGCGTTGCTTACAGGTTGATTCATGATGCATTTCTGCTTAGTTTACAGAGCTATGTTCAGATTTATGAAGCAGATTCCTTACGCACTTATATCAGGAAATCTGAGTAAGAAACAGAAAGCGAGATCCACCGTAGTGCAGCAGCTTCGGTTCACACAGATACTGATAGACTCACACACGTTCAGAGATATGAGTCAGACGCTTACAGAGTTCAAGTTCAGCTGGAGTTTGTGACAGATACTGAAGACCAAAGCTTGAATGAAGTAGTCAGTCAGTGCAGATATCACAGCTTATGTCCAAATAGAAGATTTCTCCATCTCTGCTCAGGAGTCTGTATTATTTCACGGTATCCACTCTTTCTGTCGCATTCGATTCAGAATGAAGCCTCACAACTATCATATCTTTGGCCATGGAGCTGGAGATTCAATTACATGCTGGCAGTCGACTGCCTGTGCTTTAGATTCTCTTACAGAAATAAGGACGCAGGTACAGCTGCTTTGTGTTTATTGATGTAAAATCAGCTTTGTTTATGCATCCAACACTTTCTTTGTGAGAAACGACGTCAAACGAGCAGCCGCAGAACTAAATAAAACTGAATATGAATGTTTGAGTGGGGTCAGTGATTAACTTTTTTATTGAAGAGTTTTTTCAGCGCTGACTAATCTAAATGCCTCTGATTGGCCATTGTGTTCACAGGCTCATCTTAAATGTGCGTGATTGGTTATAATGCTCAACGCTGCTAAAAACAAAAACACACGTACACAGCTATCTAATTCAATGTTCTTTTAGATGTAATGGACCATTTCACCAGTCGTCAGCATTGTAAATCCTCAAAGGTTTTTTATATTTTGATTAAAAAAAAAAGTGTGTACATTTATAACACTATAATTTGTATTATATCACATTTGCATCAAATTACAAATAAACTACTTAACGCTGATGCGAGAGTGTTTCTAATGCGTCGTGAAAACACTATCGTGCAGTTTTTCTTTTGCTATTTGAGCAAATGGGAATGCAAAAAATATATTTGTGCTAGTCTCCCATTCATTGCTCTCGAAGTTTACTCAACTATGACGACTTCCGCTGCTGAGAAACCCGGAAATGTGAAAACGGTCTATTGACCCTTCGCGGGGAGTTTGATTGACAGATGATCTGACCAATCATAACGCAGAATCCACCATTTTGTCCGACAAACAAACCAGAAAGGAGAGTAGATTAACATCCGTGTGGGACTTCTAATGTTCATTCTGTTTATTCGGCTTCATCTATGAAAAGACGATCAGTTGACGTGCGCTTGAACAGAGGCGCTACAGTGATCTGTCATGACACATTAAAGAGCCACAAAACAGTATTTATTGTTTGAATTTCTTACTAAAAATGACAAATTGTGAAAGCTGAGACTTTGTTTCATTCCTAAAGTAACCTGCTCTATCTTGTCTGTCGGCGTGTTGTCACTTTGTTTTTACTCCACGATGTATTTTTCGCGTGAGAACATGATGTGCGGCGTGAAAGCGTCATGGCTTGTCGGACGTAGCAACAGTAACTAATGGGGGCAGGTCTTTGCAAAGGGTCAGTTCTTCGAAATTACCTTTTCACGAATTCACATTAAAGCACAATAAAGCCACAAGCATAAGCTCAGCTTCGAGCGGTGTGTTAGTAAATTCACTGTTCAACCAACAGGCTTTCACTGCTGGGGCTTATTGCTTTTATAAAACAGTTATTCCCATACACGTAGTAGGTTTAACAAAATGAAAACAGAGCAAAATAAAATGTAAATGATATAAATAAAAACAGTAATCTTCCACCAAACAATGTAGTTCCGCAGAAACAGTTGTGGTTCAACAAAGTGATTGCCGAGTAACACACAAACGTAAACAACGGGTTCGTGTTTAAATATACAACAGCTTCGAACTTGGCTCAACCAATCAGAATCAAGGACCGGAACTCTCCGTTTTATAATTTCATTTTCATCGCGACAGCTGCAATAGATTTAGTTTAATCATGCAGGGGCATTTTTTGCCCTTTTATCTTGAATTTGTAGGGAATTTTTTGCCACAAGCACCCGTTAATTTCTGACCCTGATGGTGATGCGTTTTGAGCGTCTTTCTCTTCCTCTGTGTTATAGATTTAGGGTTCGGTGGGCTGTAGTACATCATCTCTCAACTGCAGTGCAGCAGATCCAGACCTGCCTGTGACGTACCGACCGCTGTGACTGACACAAGACATCCCAAATCCCATTATACCCTCATCCGTCTTCTGCTTCTGCAACATCCCGCTGTTGATCTGCTCACAAACGGCACCATCACGCAGATCCTCAAAGATACATGCAAGCATTTAACATTTTAGGTGAAGAAAACAGCTGCTTATTTAAATGTGAGAAGATTTCATCATGTTTTAAAGGAATAGTTTACATTTTGTCATCCGCTACTAGCTCTTATGTCACTCCAAACCCATATGATTTTCTTTCTTTCATGAAAACAAGTGCAGTATGGTATGATTATGGCATATGATAGCTTTGTGTGATGAATAAACCTTTGTTATTCACTGATAATCTTTTATTCCCTTTATCGAAGCTCTGAAATGGATTTTAAAAGTTGCACGGATTACAAAAATGACACGACGACTTCATTTGATGTTCATTTGACTGATTTGACTTTGGTTCTCTCTTGTCTCATCAGCAAATGTCATTTCAACCCTGATGCAATGCATCTAAAATTTATCTGAACTTTATATTTGATTTAGCTTCAGATTTTCAGAGCGCAATGTCTCATACACTGTAAAAAATTACCGTGAATTTAACGATAAAAGACTGTAAAAATGCTACAGTAAAAGCCTGTTAAATGGTTAACGGTAAATTCCCCTACTATATACGGTGAAAAACCGTATTGGACATTACATGTATTGGACATTAATTTTACGGTAGTAAAAAAAACTTTTTGGAAGTGAAAAAACAGTATAATTTACAGTGAATAACCGTAAAATTGACATTCCCAGAATTCCCTGCAATACATTTCAAATTTGATGTTTTTATGTTGAAATAACTATGTTTCTTCTTAGTTTTTTCTTATAAGTTTTGTACATTAGGGTTGTATGTTACACATAATGTTGTTAAATAAATGTTTATTGCATTATTTCAGTTTCATGTGTGTTACAGTGATGGTGTTTAGTGTTTGTGTGAAACACACTGTGCACCTTCTATATATGTTAACATGTAAATGCTGCTTGTGATGGGCTTTGGTTCATCATGTGACTTTCTCATCAGCTCCTGCATTTGGTGGTTATCAGTGTATTACGAAGGTACAAAACAGATTTCAGTACTTCAATAGATGGGATATAACATTATATTCACACCCCCCCCCCCCCCCCCCCCCCCCCCCCCCCCAATTAAATTACGGTATTTACTGTAAATTTAAATTAAAACCTTAAAACCTAAAATGTTGCTACTGTATTTTTTTACGGTAAAATTCCGGTAACCACAAGCTGCCGGTTTTGTACCGTAAAATTTACGGAATTTTTTTTACAGTGTGTAATAGGTCTGCACACATGCACAAGTTTGGGGTTGGTAAGATCTTTTTAAAAATGCTTTGATAGAAGTCTCTTCTGCTCATCAAGGCTGCATTTATTTGATCAAAAATACAGTAAAAATTGTGAAATTTTATTACAATTAAAAATTGCTATTATCTATGTGAATATATTGTATATGTAAATATATGTCATTTATTTCTGTGAAATTGTGAATTTTCAGCATCATAACTCACATGATCTTCAGAAATCATTCTAATTGACTCGCAGTGGCTGCTCAAGAAACATTCGATTATCATCAATGTTGAAAAACAGTCATATTGCACCAACATTGTTGTGGAAACTGTGTACATTTTATTTTCAGGATTCTGTGTTGAAATAGGAGAACGCATTATTCGAAAATAGAGACAATTATTTTTAATGTCACTTTTGATCTAGTTAATGCATCCTTGCTAAATAAAAAAATAATACTTTTATTTCTTTCAAAAAATGAAAATGCGTACTGACCCCAAACTTTTTGTCATTTTGGGAATTGACAGGCCCATTTACTTTATATGCATAAAAAAGTTTTGTATATGCTTTCAACATTCACCTTTTGTGTTTCACAGACAACAAAGTCATATGGGGTTTTAGCAATATGAGGGAGAATAAATAATAAGAGAATTTTCATTTCTTGTTGAAATATTCCTAGACACTGACACCTGTGTCTCATTCAAACACTTCATTTGTCTGAATGCACATTTCCTGCATGCGTTATCATATTGTTTCCTCTTCTGCGGTAATGTGCGGTAACCATGCTGGATGAAGTCTCAGGTGTTTCATCTCATTCTGCTCCTTCTGTGACCTTTAAAACAGCAATCTTCTCAAATGCCAAAGAGATGCATTTCTCCGATTCACATGCAGGCATGTTTGAGAGCAGTCGTGAAACAACATTATGCAAAACATTACATTGCATTAACATGTAATATAAATATTTATTTTCAGTTATTAAAATATAAATATGATGCAATTTATAGTCTTTGTAACCACTAAAAATCTATTTGATTCCTGCTCACGTTTGGCAAGTAACTGGTTAACAGAGTTTTTACTGAAAAATTACAGAATGAAATGAGACATCACGGCCTATAATGAAACCTGGAGGAGGGGAGACGAGAAATGATCCTAAACGATTGTAATTTACCGTCTAACAACACACGCGAATGAATATTCCCATGGTGGCGAGCTTCTATTATGTTGTTAAGAATATTATAATATTTCTGAGCATCGCAGCTCTCGTGATGAATCACCTCCGGTCAGTGGTGGACGAAGTACACAAATCAAATACTTGAGTAAAAGTACAGATACCCTAATAAAATATTACTCAAGTAAAAGTACTCCTTTTTCAATTTTACACGAGTGAAAGTACAAAAGTACTCGATATTTTATGTACTTAAGTAAAAAAGTACTGATAGATAGATTTATTTTGCAATTTTATATACTGTAGGCTACTTAATTTAATTTTATATTAGCACATATTTTTTTATAATCTTACTGCTCAAAATACCCGGGATTTTCCCAAAATAACCACTACATGAAGTCAAGATATATTTTTGTTGTTGATATGGACTACGTTGACGTGAGTGATGTGTATGTCAGCTTGGAAAGCTTACACTGCGATGTACCTGAGAGAAAACAGATTTCACAGTAAGTGATCTAATTTTCAACAGTAAGAAAAAAGTGTTTTAAAGCTTGTTGTTTTGCAGAGCATCACAGTTATATATGACATGAGAAAAAGGCCTGAAGTTAGGAAGAACATTTTTAAGGAAATATACTTATATTTTCATAATGATTTTTTTCTTCTCAAACCTTGTCTTGTAAAAACACCCCTGGCCAAATGCCACAGAGGGCATCACTACCCACTTTGATAATAAATGTAGTTACCATGTTCTGAACATCACAACCTTTCTTTTTCCCTCAGATGTAATCTAGGTGATTGAATAAAAATATTTGGACTTTATATCTAAAAATTACCTCAATTTAGCACCAGCAAGCTTGTTAGCTAGACATTTAGCATCAGCTAACAATATTTACTTTCAGTATGGGTATGAATAAACATTCATATCTGTCTACTGGCTA
>JADLZN010007143.1:0-16486 GCA_018155175.1 Sinocyclocheilus anophthalmus
TTCACGGTGGCAAAGATATATCGAGGGACCAAATTGTTATTTAATTAACAACTATTTACAAAATGATCTTTGAGACAATTCTTGAGGTGGTCTTAAGTTTTATTCGATTGTTAATTCAACATCGGGTTATTGAGGTGTGGTGGAAAGGCCTTGTGTCATTGCAGGCTTGGAAAAAATGTAAAATTGGAATCAATTTCTCTTGTTAATCCAGAGTTTGTCCTCTTACAGATCTTAAAACTAGACAAATTATTTAAAAAACTATGAGACTGTGTTACGTGACTTTTTTTGAATCTAATGGTGTATATTTTTGATTCAACAAGGAAAAAGTGCCATATAGTTGAAGAAACGGCCCATATATATATATATATATATATAGCTCGCTTTCATTTAATTGCTGCACACCCAACGCGCCTTACGATTGTATGAGGGGATCTCTCTTCAACCACCACGCTATTACAAGAGAAAGGTATTGATAATCACAACATGTTGGACGTGATCCTTATGTTTAAAGAGGAGCGATTTTTAAACTAAATTGAAATACTTGCCTGCCATTAAGGCGATGGATATAGGCTAAGCAACTAACCCTGATTGTAAACAAGCTATTTCTAAATTGAATCCCGTATTTATATGTGAGGGATGTGGGATATATGTCACTCCTGAAACTGTGCTGCATGTAAGTTACGGGGCATGTGGCTGTTGTTCCTGTTAGCAGCACGTAAAACAACTTATTTAAATTCTGAATCGATTATAGCCTGCCTAGAAAGCGAGCAAATAGCGCTTTCATCTAACGTTAATCACTAAAAAGCTGTCACTCACTTCAATTTATTGCAATCTTAAGATTCCGTGAACTGCAAACAATATCTTATTTACATCGTGTCTATGTGTGGCATTTAGTGAATTCTGACAGTGTCACCCTGTATCTATTTATATATTTCTTTATTCATATTTTAATATATTATTGTCTTACATTAACCATTTGCACACACAAGCAATATCCGACTTGACTCCTCCCGACTGCAGACGCAGGTTTACAATCCACTTTTTCCTGCGTTTTTCAACCAATTTCTTGACTTTTCCCCCTTATGAACAACACATTTTCAAGCTCCTTGGTTGGGTTTTCTTCTCAACTACGGAATGTTTGTCCGATTTGCAACTCCATGACTCAAAACACTGGCATTTTGAGTTTCTGCTAGTGATTTCTATGGAGAAAAATCACTTCCTGCCCTCCAGCTGCAGTTCGCGCGTCATCAGAATCACGTGATTGCAAACAACCGATTCCCGAAGGAAGATGACCAAAGTCAGATAGGTAAAAGGCAGAGATAACTCCGGGTAGCGCAGGAACACAATGAGCAGCCAATGATCGAGGATCCGTGCAGAGGGGAGGCGGAAACGCCAGGAACTGGTCAGAGAACAGAGAGACACAAACGGAACAGGGTGACGCCATAAAACGATCTGACAACACAGGTCAGAAAACACAGACCTTAAATAGGCCAGCTGATCAGCCACAGCTGGTGCTTAATCAGCTGATGGCGCTGATCACCAGCACACAAACCACACCCACAATGACACGGAGAGGGCTAGAATGAGTCAGTGAGCCCATGAACCGTGACATTTATACTTACACATACAGTATAATTACAGTACAGTACCAGTACATTAGATAATGGAAATTTCACTATTCTACATGTACAGTAAACTGTAGCACACGTTGTACACCTTCAAGCGTGTGATTGTCAAATTTTATTTGTAACCATTTTTATGTGTATGCAATTTTTGCAGAACTGAGAATGACTGCTAGAGATATACAGTCTTGTTTCAGGAGACAAGAAACCACCTTTTAGTACTGTATAATTTGGCCACATGTGCAGGTATGGCTAAATTTACTTTTTTATTGTATTGTTACTGTAGGCCACTTTCTTGTGGTTGGCATGCCAAGTTCAGACAATTCCTTTGTTATTTTAACTTTTCTAGTGCTTTTCATCTACCTCAAGATTACTTCACAGTAGTAAAATGAAAATTTATTTTTTCCCAAACATTCATTGCTGAATTATAAATCTGTATCTGTAATTTACTTTATGTATACTGTATAGACATTGAGGCTGCAAAAATAATTCTGAATCTTAGCAGTTTTTTGTTTACAGTGTTGATTGATCTCAGTATCTCTGGGCAGGAAAGTCTCTGGTATTGAATTGTGTGTAAGCATTTACAGTTTTTTCAACTGCTTACACACAAAATCTTTAATTACTTCACACACCAATTCTGAAAGCTGACACTCAAACAGCAGAACCACAGACCAATACACAAAACCATACACTAATTCTCGGCCTCTGACTCAGTTTTCAATTTCATAAAACACAACACACAATTCTCTATGTGACACACAAAAATCTAACAGGAATTAATATTATGGCAAAGGTGTTTGCAAATGTTTGTTTTTGAGATGTGTTTGTGATATTTTGAATGAAGTGTTTAATTTTGCAAGAGATGTGAGGCATTTTGCATTTTGTGTGTGCAATTCTTGGATTTGTGTGTAAAGTTTTGAAAAAAAAGAGGCAAAGTTTTGAAAATGTGTGTATCCGTTGAAACAACCCTGTAAGACAACTGTCTAACTAAGATTGAAAAGCTTGTCTTAAAGTCTTGTTTAAAAACGTAAATGGTTTGGTCAGTTAGATGTTCTAGACATTTGCTAAAGTGTTGCTAGTTGGTTGCTAGGATATTCTGGGTGGTTGCTAGGCTCTTGCTATGCAGTTGCTGGGGTGTTGCTGGAGTATATGGTTGATAGAGTTTGTTCTGGGTGATTACAGACATTCCCACCTCTGTTATTAACAGAAAATCAAACATTGTTTTCAAAACTGATCCAGTTTCAGTGCTTTGAAATTATTGTATTTCTTTCTAATGTCAGGAAATTCAAAAATATTTGTTGCTCTTAAACTTGCACTAAACGTGATTATACCATCTAAGTAGCCTATGTAATTTTAATAGAACCGCATGTCTTCTTTAGTGATACAAGCTCAGAAACGTTTATAACCTGTTGAAGTTTTTTATGTTGTGTATATATTGTGACTTGGTGCCATGATGGATATTGAAATGTTTTTAATTTTTAACAGTATGGATGATTACTTAATGGTAATACAATATTTGTGAACACAACTGTGTATGTCAGACCATAAATCCCCAAAAACTATGCATGGGGGCTTGCTTTGGTGTTGCCACCCCTCATAGACCCCATGCCACCCCTTTGCCACCCTAAAAATTATTTTCTAGATCCGCCCCTGCTTGTGACCCATGACTCTTAGATGTCCTAAGTCCGGTGGTCGCAAGAGAGCCATTCGCTCTCCCTGTACTGGCAATGAAGGCCATCCTTTTCAGCTCAGACAATATCTGAGCAGACTGTGCCACCCAATATCCATGATCAAGAAGGATATCCCCAGCCGATGGTCGAGGCTGAGTCATAAAACGGACAAAAACAATTTTGGAGGCTGACTGCTGTCTGAATGGTTGGCCATGAATATATAATTTGTGTATTCATGGAGACAGCAGATTTCGGCTGATTTCTGTCTAAATGACTCTCTATCAGTGTAGTATTTGAGTATAATTATTTTAAGATAAAAAAAGAATAGATTAGACATGTGGTACATGTAATAGCGTCTATAATAGCCTTTTCTAGTCCTTTGATCATTTTGTTGACCAAGCAGCATTTTGGAACTGCATGTGGCCATTATTGTAAAACACTAATCACTAGGATGCTTATCAGTAGGATCCTTTTTTTTTATATCATCCTCAAATTTGAAACATAACATATTTACACTTGTGGCTTTGGGTCCATTGCATTTATAGGTGTCACATGCAATTTATTATTATTATTTATTTATGATACAATGATGTTCATTCACCAATGGCATTTGAGTAGGCCCATACTTTATATATAGAGCAGTGTTACTTTAGATTTTTTCTCCTTCAGTCATCGACTTCACTCAACCTGAAGAAGCCTGAAAGCAAACAGAAGAATCCTGGTGTACCCCATATTTGGCTCATGCCTACTTATCTGGATTCCCTGTGTTTACAACACTGGATGGCATTGGCAGACTTCAACCCGAGCTGTGGAACCTGCTGGTGGAGGATGAGTTATCACAATATGTACTAAACACTATTCTGGAAGTTAGAGCTCTGTCTTCCAGACATTTCTATGCTCTAAAATAGGCTGTGTTTTCCAATTGGTGCACAGTGAGGATGCCGTAAACATCAGAGTGTCTATTATTTTCTCTTTTTTACAAGAATGTTTAGATGACGTCCACATGCTGTCAGTGCTTAAAGTGTATGTGGCAGCTATTGCAGCTCTTCTCTGGGTTCACCATTTTCAACTCGATGTTAATACACATACCATCACCAAAATGTCCAGTCTATAATCTTGAAAAATCTATTCTTACAGATAACAGAAACACAGCTCCACCTCTGCTCCATGACAAAGTTTGCACCAAACTTCACAACATTGACTCACATGATAGAGATGAAGAATTGTGTATAAAAGTGATATAGTCACGGGTCAAAAGAAATGAAAATAGGCACATCACAACACGAGGGTTTGTGAGTACGTCATGCCCTCGGAGCGTGCTTTTCATATTTGACAAATCAAATCTACAATCAATAATAATGTAGTCCAGTGACATAGTGTCCAAAATAAACAGAATCTGGTGTCCCTCGTCGTGCTGGCGGTGCTTTCGTGCAGGGAAGGGCAGTGCGCAGTAAGAGGGGTCCGGTAGGGCGGAGTCCCGGCGCCGCAACAGCGCTCTACAACCCCTCAATCCCAGTCCGCTACGCAGGGAGCGCTACGTGTAATTTGAATCCAGTACGGCTTGTGCATTCCTTCTCATATGCCATTTGTGCCCCGCATGGGAGAGGGCTAGACGAGGGTCACTCGAGACAAAAATCCTTGTCCACGATCATTAGCCGGACAATATAGATCAGTGTGCAGGTAACAAATCCTCTCGTCGCGGTAGTGCAGTACCGCGGGTCCTGTATTCTGTACAGCATCGTCGAGGCCGGCACAGAGATTTCTCCTGCATATGCTCAACCCCTCCTGTACCCACAAGGACACCACTTGGCTGTCGTTATTGCGTAGAGCTATAGACCTGTATTTAAAGAGCAGACCAAATTTGCTGTCCCGTCATACGTAGTGATTCAGTCGCGCGCCTGGCATATTAAACAGCGGCGGTAGATGATCAGCTCCATTGTGGTAAGGGCTGTGCCACACCATCATCACTACGCGCCAGCCCCGGTCTGCTTATCACAGACCCCTCCTTGACTCTCACTCGTCACAACCCCCACTCCTGGCGGGAGCCGGGCGAAGGGCGGCGATTAAGGGACGGGGTGATGCTGATAATTAGGGGGCGGCAGCCGACTCGTCACAAAGAATCTACTATATATATTTTTTTTTGCTAATTAGGTTTTTGATATAATACACAATGATTACATAAGCTACAGTAAAAAATATGCCACCTACAGCAGTGAGTTCATGTAGAAAAGAATTACAGGAGGCAAGTATGCAGCCAAGACACCCCCCTCCACATTGAAAGATAGATCAGACATATTTCATCTGTTTTGCAGCTCTGAAAATGTGAAGTCATGGACACGTTTTTTTGCGTTTTTATAATACACAGTCTGCAAGCTATACACTATCCAAGTGAAAGATATACAGAACATACCCTCCACCGGGAATGTCAAGCAAAAAAACAAACAACTGACAGAATCACTATTGGTTGACCAACACGTCTCACTATGGGACGCGATAAAAAAGTTCAAGCGCTGTACAACGCATAACTTTTCGTATCGGTAGTCGTAGATAATCAATGCGATCATCACACGGATGCGGTGTTTTTGGCAGTCGAGTCGAAAACGACAACTATCGATATGGTATTAAGTGTCTGGAATATCCCGGAAAAAGGGCATCCACAGAGTGGAATAACAGCTCTGAAAGTACCGCCAGTTTTCAGCGCTTTTGCCGTTTTCGTGTTGTGCCGCGGAGGCGAAATCTGGCCGTATACATCTATTCCTGATACATTCTGAATGGACGCATGACGGATCCATGCTACGATTCCCACGTCTCACGCCCCTAGTTCCGACCAGACTCAAAAACGTCAACACTGTAACCCAGCAGCCAAAATAGCTAAGATACTAGAACCACTAAACGATTGTCTTTTCAATCTACACAACATTACCACAGCTCCATAAATGTATTCGTTTTCGCGAAGCTGCTTCAGTTGATCACAGACCCGGTGTCACGGGGATACCCATAGCGGTGGGGCGGGATAACCACGCTCCGGCAAGAGTGCATGATAGGCACTCATTAGTCCCAGCTCAGTATTACCTATCTAGCCTCTCTTCGTCTGAGGCCAGCATCTGTCCAAGTCGCTTCAATATCCCCGGCCAGTGAGAAAAATTGATCCTGTGTCCTAGAAGTCTTGCTGTTTCGCTGTTCTGTCTATCACTCTCCAAGTCTCAAAGTACTTCTTCGCTAGTCGACCGAGCTCCATGTCTCATTCTGACCGCTTCTTCTTCTCCGTTTTTAGTGTGTCTCTGTGGCAGAATTACAGCACCACATACGGGTCACCCTTGCAATGTGCATGTCCCTACTGACGCTTGTATTTTGTGTCGGTTTTGTGTGACCCCAATACTTTCTTGAGGACGACGATGGGGAACAAATTATTGGAATAGTCTGGAATTAGCTCCTGGCTTTCGGGTGGACGTAGCCGATAGTTTTTGAAAAGACGTCATCGACACCCCCTGACACTGAAACAATTACGTTAGGACTTAAACTCCAGTCAGTAGCGATGTCATGCTAATCACTTTCTCGAAGATGGCACATAACAACAGCCGATTCAGACATTCACACATATGCAATTATGGAATCATATTGTGGTCATTTTTGACTGACAGGAGTCTGTCCTGGAAGCATTTCAGAATCCATCATGCGTCTGATGACAACTGAGAAACAACTCGACGATGGGTGGCAATCGCGATCCTGTTCACAAATGATCACTCGCGTGTGTGAGGGGTGAATATACGGACCATCCACCGCAATAGTGCGGAAGGGCCAGTTAGGAACTGGACCGTCAAGGGGAACTCGCGTACCCTAGCGTAGTAATACCATCGAGCCCCCACTAAACTCCTGCCAGATACCGTCGTTAGCAGGTAAGCTGACACACACGTAGAGATGCGCATGGAGCGCACTCCCGGTACAGATGTTGCAGGACTCATAGCTCTCACCGGGAGATGGGTCGTCCGTGAAAACAGCAGCTCCTGCCCCGGAATAGCAGGGCCAGTCGTGGTTAAATCACGAATAATCCTATTGGTGTCTTCCTTTTGGTTTTCTTTCTGCCCCGCTGGCTCTCGGAGTCCGTATCACCAAACACATTTTCACTATATCTCTGGGTCCTCTATGGCGGCGTTGGCCGATGTGAGCACAGTGTCTCAAACACCGTAATTGCCACTTTTGCACCTTTGCCACTACGCCTTCTCGAAAAACAAGAGGTCTGCTTCGCCACCAGGCAGCAGTGGTGTGGGTCGATGACTCTACCAGAGCCACTTTCGTCTACACAACGTCGCCCTCAGCATTGGTTTGGACCCTTCTGACTCATGCCATTCACGTTCCCCACACCCCTGGCACCAGGTCATAAGTGTAGTGTAGGCGGCTGAGCACTACGTCAGGGGAAAACAAAGGGGTCCAACTTTGGTAAACGGCCGATGGAGTATTGATTTATACTTCCCTTTGTTTGAATGAGTTTGGGCCAGCCTCATGATGCCTGGCATCAGCCCGAGTCGAGTGCCTTGGTTCAGGCACCATCGGCTGCGAGGGTGACAGCCTACCCCGGTACCGATCCATTGATGTGTTGCGTTGGTCCCTGCTGCTTGCGACGGTGTCCCTGGGAAGCCTGGCTAGCACTCCCGCCCTCCACATCGCGCTGGCTCATCCATATCTCGGCAGGGTGCTCTAAACATAATAATCGCATGATGCGATTCATTTCTGCGCGGGGCCATTCCGGCGCCTGCCCTAGTTGCTATAGGGTACAATTGGTAATCTGCACCTTCACCGCTCTAGTGCAGGAGTGTAGGCGATTCCTTGCCATTTCTAAATCTCGAACTCAGTGATCGTACATATGCACTCCTCACGGCGAGGACGCGTCATTGCTTCGATGGCCTGTGTCCCGATTGTAGCCTGATGACCTGAAGGCAGGGTTCTATTACCTTTCTACGCCACTGCTGGCACACACACAACCTAACCACACTCATTGTACCCAAGAAAGGCAGTGGTTTACGGCCAATCTTGGACCTGCGAACCTTGAACTGGGTCTGCACAAGCTCCCGTTCAAGATGTTAACGCAAAAACGCACAACGACCTTTTTTGAGACTGCACTCCGTGCCCCATACCTTGGTTTTTGCACAGCAGCGCTCACTGAATCAGAAATCAGAATAAGACCAGAAGAGCTTTAGTACCAGTATGAGTTTACACCACACACAAGGAATTTGACCTTGACTACCGAGCTTTCCCGTTGTAGAAGGAGTACAAACGTAAAGATGTAGACATAAACATAGAAGGAGTTCGCACGCACAGTAACTTAGGAATAACACAGTATGGATGTAATATAAAACTAATATAATAAAAAAAAAAATTGAATATGCAATAGCTCGATACTACAATGTAATAGCGCTAAATACGGGAAACATAAAGTAGAATGTAATCTGTTTAGATAAAGGTACAGAACTATTCCGTGTTGAGATAAGGATCATTTGTGCACTGCAGCTCTGTATATTTACAAGTGTGGCATTTTTAATATAAATATAACTATGTTATTTTTGTGATGGACCTTGTGTACTTATGAAGATAATTGTTCCAGAGCTGAATATAACCTTTGGGAAAAAAACTGCTCCTTGTGCCGTGGCTGTTTCGGGTGGCCCATGCGTCCGTATGGTCCACCATACGGCAACAGTTCCCAGAAGAGAGAGTGGGCTGGGTGTAGGGCCCGGCCCAAGGTTGATTTTTTTAGCCGTTTCCTACACTCTGGGATGGTAAAGATCTTCGGAGGCTGGGCATCCACTCTGGCAACCCTATAATCACTTCCTAATCAGCGTGTCCCATAGTAACTGCCTAGTAACTGTAGTCCTCTATGACATGGTCTGATTTGGTAGCCTGAACCAAACCGAAGGTTTAATGAGAAATCAACCAGAGACAAGACTCATGATATCAAGTACAACTGATTTCAGCACAGCTACCGTCAGTCAGGTTCATTTCTCAGCTTGGCGTGAGGAAGGAATACGAGAAACCTCAGATGGCGTACACTTTAGTACCACTGAGTCATATGTTGGCAGTGACTCCCTTCCGTCCCTGCCAGTAGATTGTGGCGCCCAGCACGAACCACTGAATGACGATCCACTGCAGTCACAAGTGCTGATCGCAGACCATGATGGCGAACGAAAATGGATGGAGTGCATGGGGTTTTCATCCTCACTAGAAGCAGACTCCACCGCACGATCGAGACTCCTTATTCACTCTCAACATGTTCTCATGAGCGTATAAGTTTAACCCCCAGGGCATTTTTTTAAACAAGTAGCTATGTTATAAAGATAGCAACCCAGTACAGGCCTAGCCTACTTTAACCTCCTGTCGTGTAGCAGATAAGCTACGCATTACTGCATTTCACTTGATCGCTTCCTCACATGACTGATAGTCATTCCAGTACTGCGAACTATCAGGAGCACTATGAACTAGAGAGGGGTCCTTTAGAGGTCGCAGTCAAATTTTGTCGTAGAGAAGCAGGAGCCGTGAGTTACGATAACACAACACCCTGGGGGGCGGCCATTTACTGGACCATAGATTCGTGCCATGGTACAAGGTGGTGAGTTTTGCCCATCCTCTTATGCATATAGCAGGCATGTCGACACATGCCTAGATCCCTGTCAGGGACGTGGTGAGCCAACTGGCAGATGGAGGGGCACGGGGAGAGCTTGGTGATTTTTGTCTGAGTACTAGTAAGGTGCAGGGCGCATGTGTATTTGAATGCCGAACTGAAGTCCACCAATAGGATCCCTTGACCGTAACTTCTGGCCCTAGGGCATTGTTGATTCAGGGTGTGTAGTAACAAGGATTATACTTACGTAACTAGTTTCCCCGACGTTTCGACGCGTGGCTGTGCGAGCAATCCACTAGACCGCAACTGTTTTGCTTCTGTAGGCAAACCGAAGAGGATCGGCAGCGACAGAGTCCTATAGTGACTGATCCATAATACATGGCTATTAAGTCGAGGCCAGGATACCAGAGTACTCTACATGTAGCCTAGGCATCTCATGACACACTACGCTGTGGAGAGCGCAGGTCTGTCAGTACTTATATTAAGAAAATCCAGTGATTATTTCTGGGCCTTTCTATCTAGGGACCGAGGATGGTCTGGATATCGTTTGAAGCAGTCAGTGGAACATTTACACAGTACTCCAATGATCTGATTGACTGCCTCATCGTGTGCAGTCTGGACGGGGAGCTCGTAGTTCGGTCGCGGATACACATAGACTTTTCATCGCTAGTGCATGTTAGGACCTAAATTACTATCCCTGCTTAGGCCTGAAGCATGTTATCTAATGACATTTCCTGGCTTCCTACAGAATGCATGACTAGTAGTTTCGCAACAATGCCTCTCACACAGACCCCCTATAACGACACAGGTGCTAATGGCTAGGGCTTTGAAGGGAAGGTGTCATGAGTAGATGGTTACGATCTACGCAGGGCTGCAGTTAAGGTGCGGTGTGAAAGTACAGATACCAAGCGGATGGGGGGTGGTAGACATCCTTTATCATTGCTTCCTACAGATCTGGCCACTAAACACCATTTCATCTTAAAACCATCATTAACTAGACAGAAAGCCTGTTGTCGGTTGAAGACTATCTCCAGCAACCTGATGAGGGATGCTTGTATGTCCTTGTACAATGGCATTGATAGTTTCCTCAGGAAAACCAGTTTACGCATAACTGAACGGCTTAGGATCGCTTTGCTTGCAAGCCCTTTTCTCCGATTTTCTTAGTAGGTTTTTTTTATACATCATGCAAGCTTTTTATTACCTTAATAGGCAATTCTTTTTTTAGCCTACAGCTCACTCTGATCTCAAACATTTGTTATTCTGTTTCCTACCAGGCCTAGTATATCACACTATTTGCATATCCCCACTTCTGCTGTAAGCATTCCAATACATAAATCCAAATAGGTACGTAGAACGAAAAACTATATCTTGAGTTTACCCAGTAAGCCGACGGTTTATCACTTAAATATACAATGAATAAAGAACTGCCAGTCCTGGTAGGATGCCACCTATGCTCATGGCTCATCAGAAACTATACTATCTAACGACATAAATCAGAATTCTACAAGCATCATGCTGATGAGACATACGTACCAACAGTAAATTACACTAGCGGCATGTGAGGACTAACAGTCCCAGAGTCCATACAAATCCGTGAGGTCAATAACGCACAGGCTTGTAATCCTCGCTGCATTAACACTGCGCTTCATACTAGACCGATCTTTTAACGTCCACTACATAACCGGTTTATCTGATTTCAGTTTTTGCCTGTAGGTCGGTATAAGATTAACTAAGCAGTGATCAGAGAGCCCCAAAGCGGCTCGTGGAACAGAGTGATATGCATTCTTTATTGCTGTGTAACAGTGATCCAAAATAGTGCTGTCTCTGGTGGTACACGTAATGTGCTGCTTGTATTTTGACAGTTCACGGGACAGATTTTATTTGTTAAAATCTCCAAGAATGATTAAAAATAGAGTCTGGGTACCTTTGCTCAATTTCAGTCATTTGTTCGGCCAGCTGCTGCATTTTGCATCCGGCACGGCGCTCACACCCGGACATCGACGGCGGCCCGTACACATTCCAAGAATGAAAGCAAAAACTCCCCGTCGGATCTGGCCAGAGTCAAGAAAGGTCTTACAGAGTTGGTACTTATTATGCAGCAAGGGCTCATAAATCGTACAACAATGACCTTTCTCAGATTGTAAGCAGTATGCTTTACAAGGGGCAGTGTTTCCTTCATCATCTTAAATCGACCTAGACTTTCGTTTGGACTTGTACGATCACCATCAATCGGGCTCTGACTCGGACTCCCGCTGTACATGGTATTTGGCGTTAGACTTCCGTTACTCCTCATCGTCTTGCGTGAATCAGCCGATCTTATGTCGCTCTGAAATAGCGTGGCTATAGCCCGAGCAAATGAAGGCTGCTGTTTGTCCTGCAGAACTGGCTCACGCCACTTCATCACTCAGGGATTGTGTAGAGTGAAGACGTCGTCAGCTAGACGTACTTCATGAGCAAATCATCCCTCAATTTCATATGTATCAACACAATCTACTAACGGGCCCGCGTGGTGCACGCCGACGAAGCTTGGTATTATCGATCCTAGTCTGGCCGCTCTCCCTGTTTTTTGTCTTAGTCGCAATGGGAACTTGACAGGTCACCTAAAATCCTCCGCACCGCTCATAAATGTGGGGGGGACGTTGCGCACTCTCACACATCAAAGATCTCCGACCAATCCGAATGCCGCGAAATCCACGCGGAAGGCTTTCAACACAAGATTTGGACAGCTAGCGCAGCTTTCCCTCTTCTCTCCTCGCCTCTTCTTCGTCTGCTCCACATTTTTGAAAACACACCCCGCTGCTATCCTTTCTTTCCGAGCTGTGTAGAATTGGGTCAGACAACAAATAATCAACTGCCGAATAAGATCAAAAACGCGGCCGTAAAAATAATTGTTCTGGGGCTTTGCTAGCGTTAATTTTAAGTGTATCTATTCGTTACACCTCTGGTAACTCACGGTTAATAGAAGATGACATGCAAAACCAGAACCAAATACAGACAAATATACGAAGTAGCATAATCACGGAGCTCATCGTCCCTGGTCTGCTGCCATTTGCGGCGCCATCAGTGGTCCTACATACTAATATCGACCTGGTTAACATGTATGGACTCAAGTTCTGTTCCCCTGCTACCAGGCGTGCGACCGGTTGCCATCTCACAACGGTTTGCCTTTCGAAGGGTCGGGCTTTCATACAAGGTCCTAGCCAACCCTTGTGGAGCTGCTCCCTCGTCAGCCTCACACGCTCGCGTCTTGAACGAACGGTCGCAAGAGGCAGCCAGTTGCTATCCTTAGTCTTCACGCAAAACGTGGCGTTTTCCAACATTCCGTCTGTAGATGAAACATGCACAAATGGGGATATGACTTGGCTTTGATAACTGAGCCTACGTCTCCAAGGAACCAGTTTTGGCGAATACAATCTCGGGACAATGGTGCTTCTCATCTGTCACCCACGGGGAAGAATTTGAGAGATCAAGCCTGTGATGGGCACAGGTACTGTGCTCAACCTTAAGCAAAAAAAACAGCAACTCCTCTCTACTCTCGCCCTGTGCATAGTGATTACTTCTTTTCTCTGTATGGGAGTTGTACTTTGTGGCTCCACCAGACCTCACGAATCGAGCGCGTCCAGTCAGTGGTTATGCACGTGAAGCTTGCGTCAGTTCGATCCTTTGTAAGCGGCAGCCCACTGAAACGAACTTTTGATCACAAGAGAAAAGTCTTTAGCCTTAGGGGCATATTGCATCCGCTCTTATTAAGGGATAGTTCCCCCAGGCTGCGCGCAGTCAACGCTGTCTACAGGAAATGAAAATGCCTGGGGGTTGCTTCATATGAGGCTGTATTCAGCCTCACGGCACTAACATCATTCATCCTCACGTCAGAAGTCCTCGAGAATGGCTATTGGCATAGCATCTACGCATTCTACTCTGCAATAAACCTTCATCCCGTGGTCACTCATTAAGACCCTCTTTCTCTACGATGGGTGTCCCCCTTAGGAACAAGTGTCCCCCAGGAAGCATAGACGTGTGGTGTTTCATGGATTCCTTCATGGATGCCTCGGCCACAGGCTAGGGGGGCTACGTACAAGGCAATGCCGGTGTCCCTGGTCTGTGACCCCCACTGGCCTCAACCTTGCATTGCACAACAACTACCTCGAGTTGCTAAGAGCAATACTGATACTCCTCTTGCTTCAGAATGGCGTCTGAGAAGGCCAAACCAGTGCCGCTCACATAGGCGCATACATTTGGCAACCCGTCTGGTCCGTACAGACGATACGATCTATGCTAGAAAAACCAATACTATATGGAAGTTCAATGGCTAGCGTACAGCCAACCGACCGCAGGGTTGGGGTCGTACGCTCCTGCTGCATGCCCTCGCTAAACTCGCCCGCGCCGCCATCATCCCTCTCCTCCTCTGGAGTCCGACGCTCATCTGAGCAGTCGCTTTCGTGTGCTCATTCGATCATTCACCGAGTAGATCTGTGCTCACCGAGTCCAGCCTACAAGGACGACTCTTTCAATCCTTTACGACAGCCTGCCTTCCCGGGTGAGCTAGTCGTGCTCCATTCACCAGGTGGTCACATCTTATTTGGGACCTCTATACCTGACATTGCCGCAACAGGTAGACCTGTTTGTCCTCCTCCAGACTCGCCCCCCTTGCCCACCAGGCCCTTCGCAAATATGCGTTTACATTGTCGCCCCAAGTGGCCATTCCTCGGCGAACAGTACAGACGTGTGCCAAATTGCTCAGGGAGTGACAGAGGAAAGCAGTGATCCTGCTGTGTTGATATGCGCCATACCCTAGGCCCAAGCCGTTTCAGAACATCAGTCTCATCTGGAACTACTCGCCTCATTAGGGAACTATACGAACCCAATCACCCGATTCCTGTGGCCCATTCCTTCTGAGGAAGGATCTGCGTTTCTCAGAAGACATGGCACACCTATTGCACTCCTACGCATGACCATCACCTCTGGAACCTATTCATTGTCTGTATACCTAGCTGTGACGCAGAGGTTCCACGGTGAACTCTACCAAACCAGATCTGTCACGACCCCGATCACTATATTGGTTCGTCCAACTTAACTTGAGGCCCCTCTCTACGACGGACCATCTTGTCTTAATTGAAGATGTGACATGCCTTGCATATCGTTTATATGGAGGTTCTTGACAAATCACACTGGTAAGAAGTACCCGCCCGATAGATGATCCTGGGTTGCACAGTGAATCAAAGTCGTCACAGCAGCTTCTTCCTTCCTGGCAAGATAGTTTGGTAGCTAAGTCTGTCTCCCCCTACAAATGACACACACCTAAATTGTATGTTTGCCCGCCAATTCTAGAGCCGTTTAAACATCCAAACATACGTATGCAGTTGATGTGTAAAGTCTCGCTGGAAGCACGACTCTTGCGAATCGGAGGTAGACAGGATTTCCTTAAGAGGGGAGGCGAGGATTTCGAATCCATCCTCGTCCTAACGCTCGGACCCTCCATTGGGACCTGGTTGAATACATCTGCCTTTTCATCTATGAGCACCTGGCAGATCCCTTCTCTATAATGAACTTCTGCATCTCCAGCAGTGAGTTGCAATAATGCGTCTGTCCACATATTAAAGTGCTGCTATACATCCTGACATGTACATTGGCTCCATAAAGCACAGGGTAGGGCGCCTGATCGTCCTTTTTCATCGATGACTGGTCGTGCCTCGGTACTTCTGAGAGTTGTCCAGGACCAGACTCACTCATGTTGTCCGAACACCAACCCATGCCTGGATTGGCCCAAGGTTTCTTACACACTCCCCTTCAGGGACCAGGTAGTGACCCCAAGCCACTGCCGTCGGAGGATGCAGACCCCCCACGATTTCCATAATCTGCTTCCCCCGTCGCACTCCCTCTGCGGCTTGTAATTATGAGCACAGAACACAAGCCTTCAGCAACCTCAGACATCAGACCATCGCCAGATCATTGTACCGTTACCGATGACAGGCTCCACCGGAAGGTCTGCAGCTGTCCAGGCCGTGTCACTAGCTCGGCTCCTCGGCAGCGTACCCAAGCAATATGACGTCTGGCACATCCGCGGCTTCTCAATCAAATTGAGCTGCCCAACCACGCTGCAGTTCAGCATAGTGCCTGAGCTGTGGACAATGTATTTACGATGCCCACACTGTGCATTAGGCTCGTTTTATCTTTTACACGATTGAATAAGATTGGTCTCCTAAAGCCGCTCCCCAATTGCGTCGTCTTTCCGCGTATGTCCTCCTGTTCCCATCCCTTTCAGGGCACGAGGGTTATAACGTTCCCGACGAATACATCTTTTTCTGTCTGCAACTTGTTCATATTCCACAACATCATGCTGCATGTGGACCTCCTCTATGCCAAACTCCAGAAGAAAGACATAGATTCAGTTCACATTACAGCAGTCCAGTAGTTCCAGAAGGACATACAGAAGATCAGGTAGCAGCTGTATTCCACCTTTTGCATTTGTTATTATTGTTATTTTTATTTCTCATACATTTTCTTACTCCTCCTTTGCAGAAATTCTCTCCATTCCCTGGTTGACCAAAGCAGAGAAGGTGGTTCTCAACCGAAGAGGCGGCAGT
>JADLZN010007144.1:0-272754 GCA_018155175.1 Sinocyclocheilus anophthalmus
TTGTTATGAAACCAGAATCTCCCTGCTGCCAGGTTGTGAAGAGGCTTGCAGAGAGAGAGTCAGTACAAATGCAAAGACTAGAAAGTTCAGGTGTAAGGAGAGAACACACATCTGGACCTCTACCACCATGTTTTCAGTGTCCACAACAGTATGCCCAATATAGCACAGAGCTCTTCACCCTTAAACTTGACCAAGCCAACAGCCACGTCTACATTCAGGGAAAGGTAGCAAAGATCAGGAATATAATTGTTGAGAAAGAGGAGGTACACCTGGTCTACTCCACATTTGCCCATCAAGAGTCCTTCTTTGAGTACCCCACATCTTCTTCTACATTTGGCATACATTTAGTAGATGGCCTCTTGGACATGACACAGCACTGCAGTATTGGACTGGTTGAAGGGAAGGTTTTCCTTATACCTTGTGGGAGACAGTTTGTTGCTGTACCTCTATTACATATGAACTGACAATTTAAACCCCATCCAACCACACTGTCACAAATTCAGTCCATGGACTTCTGTTTATTCACCACCAGAGGTCACCCTTTCCATTACATTGACTATCGCACTACACAAACTGTTGCATATCACCCCTGACTACATATCCTATCATTCATTGCACGATTTGCACACTTCACTGTTTGCACTCATTGCACACAGCTGTTTCTGATTACCTCATTCACTATATAACACCCTCTCTAACCACATTTCTCTGCTGAGTATTTTTTAGCCTGTACCCCTTTCTGAGTCTCCTTGGTTTCCTTGTTTTGCCTTGCCTGTTTTTGCGTTTTTTGATCTTTGCCTGTTTTCCTGGATTTTCCCCTGTTGTCTCGCCCCTGTGATTCTGTCTGCTTTTCGGTGACTTATGCTAGCCCTGTGACTATTCTTGTTTTTTGCCCGCCATATACGTGTTTGCCATTGTTTTGACCCTGCCTCTTTACCAAGTCTCTTTAATAAAGCCTGCAGATGGATCCACTCGTCTCACGTCTTGTCAGCCCCGGTACAGAATACTCAGCCCAACAAGGATCCAGAGGCTTTTCCAGTGGACTCTGGCCAGGTATGGACCCAGTCACCCATTGATATGCCTAGAGGCTGTGGGGCAACGGTCTTAAAATCCTCACTGAAATCTGGCCTGGCCTAATGGTCCACTTGCGGCTTGCACTTTCCCTCTGAGTGAACTGCAGAGGATTGAAAAATGTGTGGTGGATACTGACCTACCTTAAGGCAGTGCAAAACCACATCCATATGCTCACTGTACTTCAACACTCTTACACACAACACTGTAATGTTCTCTAATAGTGAAATAACTAATGCTGCATTTTAAATGATGTCTTGAAATATAACTACAATTCTGTCAATCTGACAATCATGAATGCTGTTGATAAAGTGGAAAAAAAGGAGCAGATTACATACCAAATATTGTCCTAATTCCTCTGGCATGTTCGATTTTCCAAACAGCAGCAGGACATGTAAATCCCACAGCTGTGTGTGTGCTTACCTCTATTTTCTCTGGAATAAATATGGATTTTCATGTTCCCCGCAGTCAAATCTTCAGGGTTTTAAAATATTCAGCATTTTCACGGGCATAAATGCAGTAAGATTTGAGCCATAAAAAGTTAGTGATTTCAATCAATTTTTTAAATGGTGCTTAGTGTTCTTTGATTGTGTCTTCCTACTGTACAAAAACTTATATATGGGCCTAATACACTCTTAAAAATAAAGGTGCTTCACGATGCCATAGAAGAACCTTTTTTTCTAAAGGGTTCCATAAAGAACCTTTTAACATCTGAAGAACCTTTCTGTTTCACAAATGGTTCTTTGTGGTGAAAGAAGGTTCTTCAGATTGTAGAAAGGTAAGCAAGAGATTGTTCTTTAAAGAACCTTTGACTGAATGGTTCTTTGAGGAACCAAAAAAAAATGGTTCTTCAATTGCATCGCTTGAAGAACCTTTTGAAGCACCTTTATTTTTAAGAGTGTATAATTTGATCTCGACTGTTGAGGGTAGCCAACTTTTGGAAAATAGGAAATTACGATTTTTTTTTTTATCCGGCATATATGGGCGGTTGCGTTGTTGGAAACAGAATTTAGACCTTACATTATTTACCTTCACTGTGCCAGATCCCTAGAAAGTTGACGTTATATCCCGGGGCCATTTTAGACTGCAGGGAAGCAGAGTGCACTGACCCGCCTTACTGTTCGGCGGGTATAGAGGGAACAGTTCCTGCTGAATAAACTCTCTTTATTTACACTCAGTTTGGTTAACAGGAGAGATCCAAGAGTGTTTAGAGTGTAAATAAAAGGGGATAATTATTTTCATGGTCAGATAAGATAGCTAGAAAAACAAATAGACGTTTGATTTGACGACATTTGCGTCCATGATATTGAAAAACAGGTATAACTTTCGATTTAAAAAATGTGAGATTTTGGTAATTCATCATTGCTGCAGTTGATTATAAATTAATTTAAATAAAAAATAAACCGTATAAATCGAAGAGTGTTCAATAAATTTAAATATGACATGCATTTCTCGGGCTGTGCAATAAATCGTTGAAAATGCTGACAATCTATATTGTCTGAAACCAAATGAACAAATACAAATATTCAAAATATAGGCTACTTCGAGCGTCAGATATAAAAAAATTTTTTAATGAATAACACAACCAGCATGAATTATTCTTGGTTTTCAATTGATCTATTTTGTGACAGTGAATAAGTATGGCTACTGAGATTTTATTGTATTTGAGGACATAAGACTAATCGATCATCTTTATTTTTCCATGTTTTCTCTTCCCTTTCCTTTCTAATATAAAATAATTCTTGATTTCGCATTAACCTATTTATTGGTCCTTTCCAATAAGTTTCTCACCTTGAAAATAGACCGATTGCGAAAACACATTTGGAATTTAACACAGTTGTTTCGAATAAATCATTTGTAATTTTTTTTTTTTTTTTAAAAAAAAAACTAAAAGTTAATGAAATAATGGATATTTAAAATAATGAAATACTTTCATTTACAATCATGAAATGAAAAAGCCTCTGCTTATAGCTCAAGATAAGTTATTCGTTGCGCGCACTATAGAGATTTATAAATCTGTATGAAACACTATACAAACCTTGATTACACAAAAAAGAAAATAACACACACTCGAAATATCTCTCCGTATAATCTTTATTCCGATAAATAGTCTAAATGATATAAAACAATTTAATTGTATAGACATTCGAGTTTTTATAGGCTATATTTCTTTATTTACGCTAAAGAAAACGAATCTAAATAGAAAAGAAAAAACATGATGAATGGAAAGGCTTCGACAAGTTGCCAAATCACTTAAGTTGGGCTGTAGTACACAAACAATTCTTTTATTGATGAAATCTCGCAGTCTATTGTAGTGCTTGTTTTGCCAGCACTCGCTTTGCAGCGTTGACAACAAAGTGACATTCTTGTGAGATGCGGTGATTTTTCTCTCCTTCAGCTGATATTTTGGGTGATACAGTGTCCTTTCTCGCGGCGGTTATATTTCGTCCCTGATTATTTTGGTGATAATATTTTGGGTTCAGACACGATGCCTGGCATGTCTCTGAAGCGGGCTATTGATTCGGATCAAGATACCCTGTATAACATCACCATGAAAGCTGCCAGACCTGCTGGCCTGCTGCTGACTCGTAGGCAAATCTCACAAAGCACAAACAGCTCTACAACGAATGTAAACGCTATAAATCGCCTTCTCTAAAACACTGATTTCAGCTTATGTTTTATGAATGAGCATTTGTAGCTTGTTAAATTAAAAAGACTATTAAAGTCCCAATGGGTTGTCCAATAGTGTTGGGTAAAGTCCTGAAGTGTTTCCTCACTTCAGTCCGTGTTGTGTCTCCTTGTGTCTTCTTAAATCGACCTTGCGCTGGAATCCTCTGCCGCAGAGGTCACATACAAACGGCTTGAATCCGGTGTGTTTTCGACTGTGTGTTATCAGATTGGAGCTCTGACTGAAAGCTTTCCCACACACCTGACATTTGTGTGGCTTCTCCCCTGGGAGAGAAAATCCATACGTCAGCGTTTTTCTCCAAAGGTCTATAGATATAAAGTTCTTTAGATTGAGCTTACCTGTGTGGATGAATGTGTGTTTCTTCATATCTGATTTCTGGTGAAACCTCTTTCCGCAGTACTGGCACGGGTAGGGCCGTGTATCGGAGTGTATGAGGAGATGCGTGGACAAAGTAGATGATCTTTTAAAGCTTTTCCCACAGATTTTACAATCAAAGCTTCTCTCCTGTGGGATGAAATGCTTGTTTTTACAAATTCATTTTTGCATTTCATTTAGACAGGTTTGCTATGGTTTTCATTATTGCCCCCAAATGAGAACAAAATTCGAGCACTTTACCTGTGAGTGAACAGCTCTGTGTTGCTCCAGACTGACAGCGTGCCCGAACGTTTTCCCGCAGATGTCGCAAGCGTAAGGTCTTGTTCCACTATGCGACCTCCGAACGTGAACTTCCAAGCCATGCGGTGTGGAAAACACCTGTGGAACATAGAGGAAAACCTTTAATAATGTCTAATCGTGAGTTTTAAAAATCCGAGCGAGGCTACATTACCTTGCTGCATTTTATACATTTGAATGCGCCATTTAGCAGGAGACGATTACACATCACATCAGAGCTGGATTTCATCTCGGTTCCTTTTCCCAGTTTGCCGCTGTCATCATAGAGTCCAGAGGCAGTGGAGCGCTCGAACAGGGTGGCAGTGGAACCATAACTGTTGTAAATGCTAGCGCCAGATCCTCTTTCGTTGAAAAGAGAGGACTCGACCACGCGATCATTGTAATAGGCTGAAGGAGTAGGCCGCTCGAGATCCAGAGAGCGGTGATGGTTGAGAGTATGCTGGACCAGCTGTCTGATTTCATAGCCCGAGTACTTGCTCCATGCATAAGGCCTGAAGGGGACGGCGAATGGCTGCGTTTCTTCACCAGAGGGTGAAAAGGACTTTTCTGACTCTGTAAAAAAAAAATTCGAATAATAATAATAATTTCGAAGTTTTAAATCATTAGATTTAGGATTATACAGTGATGTAGCAGTGTAGCACAGGGTCAAATTGTTTTAAGTAATTTATAATGAATAGCTTAGGCTCTGTTACGTGCGATGTGTCTACTTCTGCTACGGTGAAAATTCATAAATATCGTAAATAGCTACTTATTAAAAACGGTTTTATTTTATTATTATTATTTTTTTAATATTTGATAAATAGGCTACTGTTGTGTTAATTCCGTCCGGTATGATCCGAAAAGAACGAAACGTGCCCAAGCAGCCCAATAACGTTAGGCTACTACCTCGTGCAAATAATTTCCACCAGGTAAAATGTTTTGGTAAAAAACAAAACGTTAAAGAACAGGCTGACAAGTAGACCTATATTTATAAACAAAATAATTATGTGGCCTATAGCCGTATAACGGACACGCATACAAAAACTAAATCACATGCATTCACACTGTAGATCAAGTTGATGAGCTTCAGATAGCTATCTTAAATAGCCTATAGCCTACGTTAAGAGATATAGGCTACCCGTACCCGGTGATGCTGATGGTGATGGAGGTCGCCAAAAGTCTTCGTAATCTGAGGAGCGGTCGCACACACTTCCCCCACTGCTGAGAGGAGACTTAGAGGATAGATCCGCTTGATCCACCAGGTGAGAGTCCGGTGAACAAGCGCCAGTCGTGTCGCCTGTCAGGGCATCCGTACAGCACTCGGACTCATCTGAAGTTCTGTTTTCTGTTAGGAGATTTTTTTTTTCTCGTCAAAACCACAGCTAGGCCTATATAAAACATTTATCTCACAACAGTTCACGAACATGGGTACAACGCATGCTTGATCGTGCCAACCAAAATCTATAATCTATAGTCTCCCCCCTACAAATGTAAAAACTATCGTACGCCCGCTATTTTACCATCGCTTTCTGACTTAGACGGGTAGATATATATATGAAGAGTTCAGATGCAAAAGCCTCTAAGTGCCATCTGAAATTTTCATCTAAAATTAGCATTTTTATCAGACTCCTATATACACTTTTTGTTTCACATGTTTGATAATTGCGATTTTGCATTATCAGCAGATCGATATCATTTTGACATACCTGCACATATATGAGCTAAAATAGTATCAAGTCTGTTGTAGTCATCTTCCAAAGATCGCGGCTCGTGGTAGCTGTGTGCTTTTTTGCTCTTCACCAAGAAAGACCTAGGCATTGTGTCTCCTCTGGGTCCTTCCTCCTATGTGCTCAGTCATTAGTGACTATCGGGCAATCTGTCAGCTCCACGGATGCGACAGCTTTTTTATCTCTGAAAAGATTTGAAGACCATTGGTTGAGCAGCACGTCTGTATAGAGGATATGGCAGGGTGGGAGCATGCGTAAAGCAGTTCTCTCGTCTGCCAGGTGTTATGAAGACAGGTGCTTTAAAGGAACAACTACCTAGCCTTAGGCCTGTGATTGGTCCGTCCCTCTACGAGAGGACAGACAGGTCCGGGGGGGACCGTGGCTATCAGGATAAGTGATACACTGTTTTATCATGTGTTACTCAATCCCTAGCTGCAGGGGGAGAGGAAACGCGGAGACGGCAACCCAGCCTGCGCCTTCTCCATCTATAGATTTGTGCAGGTTCGTGCGTTAAGGATTAGCTGTTAACTTTTTTTTTTTTAGTTAACAATCTGGATATCATTGATGGATAATCCACAAGGGTGCATTTTGTGTCCTTCTTTAATATGTGTAAATATGAATATATGTGTAAATGCTAACACACCTTGTTATTGCAGGCATTTTCCTTTAAACATCAAAAATGGAGTATAACATTTATTTTCTTTTAATATAGGCTATGTTCGTTTGCTGTATTAGCAAAAATTCACACTTTGATTAAAAAAATAAAAAACATTTAATTAGAAATACGTTTTGTATTTATTCTATAATTCTAGATTTTGTTTCATTTTAGTTTCAGACGTGTCAACTTTGTTATCGTCACCACGCCCCCTCGTGTACAAAAAGTGTCTCCTCTCTTAATGGCTTTACCTTGTTTTGTCACGTTTGTCCAGAATAGTTATGTTATTTTGTAGCCTAGAGAAAACAAAAATGATTTAAAATTGACATTTGTAGAAATATCAGCATTAAATTGGGCTATCTTTCTAATAAACCAATTGAATTGTCATGACCTTCAGCGCAATGCCAAAACTAAACAAATTAGCAATATAAACCCAGTTTTGAAAGCATGCATGCATATAAGCACATAGCCTATTAAACGTTTGAGATGGCTCAATGTAATCCTTTTCTAAAGTTACATTTTTAATAATATACTTATTTTAAAGAATTAGTCTATTTACATTTTAAAAATAGAAAATCAACTAAATTAAGTCTAGTTCACAGCCGAAATTAGAATGCGGCTTAAAGTTAAATATCTTAAAATGCTGCTCTTGAATTTGACTATGGATTCACTAATCGAAGTGATAAAGTAAAACGTGGTTTTTGAAGCCTTGAAATAAAGCTGTCCACACGCCAGCGGGGTCACGGTGTTCTCGAGGTTCGTGGACGCTGGTGATCTGTCGTGGACACAACAGGGACACGCATTCAGCTCGTGCGGCAGACAATCAGTGGGAGCCCATAGCCAGTCCATCAGTCTGTCTCACCTGCCTTTGACTCCTCCTAAATGAATCGCTTCACTTCACTAGAGCGCAGTCCTGTTATAAAAGGAAAAAGCTGTAAACTAGATGTTAGTCGAGACCGTGTACGCTCTAAAATAAAGGTGCTTCACGATGCCATTGGAGAACCTTTTTGTCTAAATGGTTCCATAAGAACCTTTAACATCTGAAGAACCTTTCTGTTTCCCAAATGGTTCTTTGTGGTGAAAGAAGGTTCTTCAGATTGTAAAAAGGTATGAAAGAGATGGTTCTTTAAACAACCTTTGACTGAATGGTTCTTTGTGGAACAAAAATGGTTCTTCTATGGCATCGCTTGAAGAACCTTTTGAAGCACCTTTATTTTTAAGAGTGTAGGCCTACATGGAAGTTGCTTACGGCTTCAACTAATTTGGACATGTCTCGGTCACTTTTTGACCAATCTGTATGGATTTATGAAGTCTGTCTCGCCCATCAGAACACTGAGACCTACAATCGCATAGTCCAGGATCTGCAGTAGAGATGTCTGCATACTGGCCAACAGCAAAGCGCAATGTGCCCTCCGTCGATTAGACCTGCCACTTCAGGGCATCCGGTAGATAGGATACCGATAATGCAGGCAATATCTTGACTGATGTTCAAACATTATCTCACTTTTACTTGAGAATCATATAGCCTTTTGTAGTCCTTTATACAGTTATATTTACCCGTATAGTGACAGAAACCTAAACGGACTTTAGGCTAATATACGGAACACTAAAAAGTCATTAACCTCAGCACCAAATAATGTTATGTCCTTCTCAGTAGAATCGCGTCAGTCTGTCAGGATAGTCTACACGAAGTAGCCTAACTCTCAGAATAAAATAGAGAGTAAGAAACAATAAAAATCCTGACCGTATGTGCTTTTATTGTTCATTTTTAATGTAAATCCTAAATATATAGCATGCTGATTAGAAGCTACGAGAGAAAAATATTGTATTTCTCTGAACAACCACCTTATATTAAAAAGTGTATAACGCAATGCTTTTCACTGTTCGTTCATGTACGTCCCAATTGACAAACTAAATGTCATCAACTAAATACCAAGCGTTGCAAATGAAATCGTTTAAATTTGCACCGATAAAACAATGCTGAGATGAGTCAATCAGCTATTATTAATGTTAAATTCGTGAGTACGGTATGAAACTTCATGCAAAACTGGAAACGCGCGAACTGTGATTTTGCTCTTAGCGAAACCCTGATTTAAGAATTGTGTTTAATAACCTATCAATCACTTTAAATGCCACAACTGCTCATTTGCCAACAGGAATTTTTCAGTGCTTACCTGATCACACAATGCGTTGCTAGATGAATTCAGTACGGTCGTGGTGTTTTAGTTTAAGGCAAAGAGCGCAGCCCATCTCATCTCATGGGTTTTAGGCGTAAGCAGACAAAAAAAGCTTCCTGAACGTTATTTGCGACACATCTCAATAGCAATCCTCCGGTGTAAGGAGGGCTGTGCCTTCAGCAGCTGTTTATTTAAGCGTGATGCTTGAAGCGCGAATGCTTTTTATTTGTCCTGTAAGACCGTTACATCAAATGTAAATAAATAAATGAATCTAGCACAAGTGAAAATAGGCTACACGTCCAAACATTGGTGCCATTTCTTCTTTTTTTTATCTTTCTCGATTCCTAGAGAAACGAATTTCCAAACTTGTATTGTATTAAAGGTTTAAATGGACCATTCTTTTTGGTTTGATGTAAGAAAATACACAATACCACGTCGGGCTCATTAGATTTAACACCACTACAATTCTGCACTTAAGCCGTACATTTTTCGATCATCCAAAAGGAGCGACTCCGTTCGAATAAAAAAAGACTTTGTTTTAATTCTGTTCGTGCATGGAAAATAGCGAATGAACATCATGGACATTCGTTGACCAACTATTTTCCCTAAGTCTCTTAGTTTTATTGTGTGTCCACCATTTCCCTCAGCTTCAAGACACTTGGCTATCTTGCATTGTCACGCCCTGTAAAGCCTCTAATGCCCACGCGGCATCTTCACAGAAATTCCTCATTTTTTGGCAGTTTAGTTCTATATGTCGATTATGTTTTTTTAACTTATAAATCCTTTAGTGTTTTCCTTTGCGTGCTTTGGCAGGTTTGTTTTGTCGTGGCAAGTCTTTATTGTAGTTAACTATCCCTTTTTAAAAGGTGGGCAAATATTTTACCATCTTGACATCTCATTATGGGTTTAAGGTTGTTCGCAGGTGCCTTCGCTCCCCACCAAGCCTAACATCAATAATACAACTCGGAAAAATAAAGGTGCTTCAAAAGGTTCTTCATAGCGATGCCATAGAAGAACCATTCAGTCAAAGGTTCCACAAAGAACCATTCAGTCAAAAGTTCTGTCACATATGTGATACCGTGACCTTCACAATGTTCGGACGTGGGTACTGAGCTTTTACTCTGCTTCTTTGAGATCCCTACACGCATCAGTCACAGAAAGGTTCTTCAGATGTAAAGGTTCTTTATTTGGAGCGCGCGGGGAGTTGTGTAGACAAAAAGTTTCTTCTTGGCATCGTGAAGCACCTGATAACGTCCGATGCCCTTCATCGAGCCACGTTCCGGACACACGGTAGAGTCTTCAATCCTATAGCTCCCTCCCTTGTGGACATACCGGCCATGAACACCCAGTCACTAGAGTAGTCGTATGCTCCTCCCCTATCCGGTAAGTGCCACACACAAGTGGGTGATCATTGTGAACGCTCGGTTATGTATTCTAAGTGGCATCGTCAGCGTTGGTCGTGTGACATCGCAAAAAATCGCCACACAACTGGCTCAACAAGGTGCATGCTAAGCTGGTTAGGGTGATTGTGTTATACTGATACACTGAGAGGTGTTCTGTTGACAGACAGGGAACACGTAGTCGTCGGAGTGTCGGTGTCTTACAGTGACTGCCAAAGAAGTGAGAAATCTCGTCGCCAGAGCTATCGGCTCTGGTGCCGGCTCTCAAGTCCGTTAAAAACATGCTCAGCATACCACATACTGTTGAAAATATTGTAAATCAGCAAGAATTTCGTAGAATCTTTTCCAGGCACAAAGAACAAAACTTCATCCTGTGAAATGGAGAACTGACTGCATCAAAGCTACAGTAATTAAAAGGTTACAGGACAGCAGTGTGCCAGGAAAAGCTGTGGCCTCCAAAGACCTCCTAAATTCAGTAATACGTCCCTTTCAACTTAACTGTACAATACATTACAATATAGACATGACATCCATAGAATACATATTTTCAAGTAATAATGGAGATGAAAAAAAAAAATCAAAACATGTACATATTTACATAGATGCTGGTTCGTTGACCCACACTTCATGTGTTCAAGACCCAATCATATAATTCATGCCAGGATATGACTTTAGATATGACACCACTGTGTTAATATGGAACTATTTAATGTGCATTTAAAGATGATAGTGTTCTGTAATACATTTCCCTCAAAAGGTATGTGTTGACTGGCTTCTCATGGTCTAACTGTAAAAAAAAAAAAATTGTTTAAAAATAAAAGCTATGACGATGCAAATGCTTAATGCATAAAACACTACGCTATACAAAGTAGCTCTCGTAATGTGAAAAAAAAACGTGGGGTATTAAAAACACCCCCTTTTAAGGTTTAAGAATCTCATGCCACAAAATGTTGATTTTTATTACAAGGGTCTCAAAGAGCCTAAAGCGGCCCATTAGTCCTCCTTATTGAGGCTAAAATTAAAAACTAGTGCCAGGACAAACATCTGACGCATTTTGGCAAAAACAAAACAAATGCAGATGTAAACCGTGACCTTGAGAAAGATATGACTCCATAAGTCCATTTGTAAAGATGAACGAGGGCTTTTCAAGTTCTCCAGTTTGAGTCCCATGCTCAATGCTGTAGGCAGATTTAAAGGATGAGCTTAAAAGCATGCTCTCCTTTCCAGACCTTTGATGTCAGTTTGTGTCACCAGTCCAGATGATCACACTGTAGTTGTCTTATGGCTGCCACTAAGTCGTAGGGCATCTTCTTCCTCATCACCCTCACTTTCAGAGTCCTCCAGGTTTGCATGTAGTGTGATCCGGCCTCTAACCTGATGTCTGGTCAGCTGGGGTGACAGTTTCACTCCGTCTTCATCAGAGGATTGGTAGGATTCATCGTCCCCTCCATAGTGATTGACTATATGAATCCCATCAAAACTGGGTTGGTCGGGTAAGCCCTGCTGCCCTCTTAAACAGCGGATCTATGAGCAGAGAAAGAGAGCATCAGCATGACTGAAACTTTAACAACTCAGCTATTTCATTTGACAACATGCAAATAAACACCAGGAAACCATTTCTTCACAAAAGATAACGATAGGAAAGGTAACAGTTGCAAAACACACACCAATGCACAATCTCTGAACAGCACCAAACATTTAAACAAACACATATAGTGGGAAAAAGGGGTCAAAATGCTCATTTAATCAACTTCAAAGGGATAGTTCACCCAAAAATTTAACACATTGTCTCACCTTCCGGTGTTTTTATTAAACTGTATGAACCTTCTATAACAGAAAGACATTTTTGAAGAACACTCTGCACCACAAAACAAGACCCTTCAGAATTTCTTCTTTTGTGTTCCACTAAAGAAACGAATGCATCAACTAAATACCAAGCATTGCAAATGAAATCGTTTAAATTTGCACCGATAAAACAATGCTGAGATGAGTCAATCAGTTTTTATTAATGTTAAATTCGTGAGTACGGTATGAAACTTCATGCAAAACTGGAAACGCGCAAAGTGCGAAGTTCCACTAAAGAAACGAATGCATACAGTTTTGGAACATGAGAGTAAATTATGAATATTTTCCATTTTGAGTGAACTATTTAAAAAGCCAAGTAATAAGTCAGCAGGTCATCCGGACTTGAGGGATAAAATAATGTACCATATAGTATAATACAACGTTCCAAGTCCATCAAATTAAAATGAAAGTGCATGCTTAAAGGGAAGGGGGGTTGGGTAAATGAAATGGCCAACTGAAAGCCAATAACAAAATCCTGGTGTGAAATGTGGTTTTGAACTGAGAAACGTGCTCTGTGGTATAACACACAGTTGGAGATGTATACAGTCTTACCTGAAACATTCTGCCTCAGAAAGACAGACATGTGGGGAGAGACGCATTCATGGGTATTTCAGTTTAACCACAGTCAATAACATTGTTTTCTGTCCCTTCCACAATTCCATCTGACATTACTCTAACTATTAAACCAAGAATTTTTTTTAATGAGAACACTGTTCATGTGGCATTTCACTGCAGTGCACATAGAAGAGGGCTGATGTGTGGGTTGTAGAGGCTACAAAAAGAAAAAAGTGAACAAGCCGGAAGACTGGATCAAAATGGCAAGTGAGGGCACAAGAGTGACAAGTCATAAGTCAAGACTTTGTGATGTTGAGTGATTAGCTCAAGTATGGTTTTGCTTGGTGCAAATGTGGCTTATTGGAAACCTCTCGCTGTTTAGAATCTACGTGATTTAAATAGCAACCAGATACAAGACATCCATCCTTTTGGTTTAAGATTATGACTAAGCCGCCTTTAGTGTGGCTGATCTTTTAAACACAACTTAATTTCACAAGTCTCTACTAAATATTTGCAAATGAAAGATATTTGATTAAACTTAAAAATAGATTATTCTATAGATTATTATAGGTCATTTTAATATAATGTTAGAATTAACTTACACCATTCTATAAAGCAAACAAAGAAAAAAAAAACATCAACTTAACTTATTAATCATTGCTTGTAAATGTTGAAAAATATTTATCGTAATCAGAAAATTAAACTTGATTTGAAATGGTCTCATGACCCCTTGAAATAATTTTGTGACCCATTTTGAGAACCACCACTATATAGGACAGGGATGGGCAACTTTGATAGTGACGAGGGCCTGCATTTTTTCTCCTTTATACCAAGGGGCCAGATTACTAATCCACGTCCAAACACCTTTTACACCGTCTTACTCAATTTACTTTTTATTGAAGGAAATTAAAAAGTATAACCAATGTAATTTGTTTTTAAATATTTTATTACGTATAAAACTTGTGCAGTTATGCTAATTCAGAAGCAAAACTTTGTTGTGAGTGGACAGAAATATTACCCTGACTAGCCAATGTAAACATTTCAATTGCATTGTCTGTAAATTTGCAACAAACAAATATACAGAGGTCCTTTTTTATCAGTAGCCTAGAGAACATTCAAAGCAACCTAAAAGGACAGTTAAAAAGGGCTTACATTAAAAAAAAAAAAGTTATTCCAAATGGTACCATAAAATAACCTGGTATCTGCAGGATTTTTAAAATCAAATTTAAGACCTTTAAAGACCTTTTTAAGATCTGCACTTCACATTTCAGCCTTTAAACTATTTTTTAAGAAAAGGGATGAGTCACAAGTATCAATTATTATATTAATTTAAACATTTATCAATTAATTATATATTAAAATAACATATAAATAATCTTTAGTGTCTTATTGTTTAGATTTTTATATGCATTAGCTTTTTTGTCGATCCACTTTTCACATTTTAAAAATATGTACAAAAATGCAGATGGGCTTTTGGAAAGCAAATTCGTTCTCTGCCTCAGGTTTTCACTTTCGAAACTAACTGCCTATAGTGGTTTCCCCCTGTAACCGCAGACACAAAGCCTGACTGCAGCGCTCAGTTTAGTCAGTTAAATCGTAGCCTTTTGAAGTTTCATCGTCATAATTAATCCATATAGCAATTCTTGTCTTTCCGTCCCCCAAGCTCTTTTATATTTCGACTTTTGTACCATTTTAAGAGTTTGCATTGCCTTAAAATGTAACATTGAACTGAAGACAGTTTTAAGGACCCACGGAAACCGTAAGAACATAATTCAGTGCAAACATTTCTGTCATGAATTTGGCAAAAAGCTTTTGTTGATGATGATTTTACCTTTGAAATTTGAGGCAAGTGCAACTCTTGCATCCCCGTTGTTTGTGAGCAGTGGTGTGATGGCGATTTAAATAAAATACAGATTTCCAAACAATCCAAACATATGGTATCCCCTTGAACTTGGTAAAAAGATAATCTGTTTACCATCTTGACTTGAAAATACTGTTTTCATGGTCAGTTTTTCATTTATTATTTGCTAATGTTAATGAATGTTTACATTAGAGTGCACGTCCTACTACTCTGAAATTAATAGGGGAGCGGCTGGAAACTAGCGACCTCTCCTGGTTGGAGATATCATTAACATCATAGAGCTGTGAAAGCAATCTTTATTTACATGACTTGCTTTTCAAATGTTTTAAAGGTCCCATATTGTCAAAACTGAAATTTCCTGTCTTTTTTCATGATAACTGAGGTCTAGGTGCTATGTAACTACCATATAAGTTTCAAAACAGTCAGTCCACAGTAAAATGCACACAGCCTGCATAAAGTAGCTGGGATTTTTCACGAGCTGTTGTGACTTCTGTAAAAAGGTGACATCAGAACTACTCAGTCACCACCCTGTGCACCACCCACCGTCCCACTCTCCTTTTGCCAAACCCCAGACAACATTGCGGAAACATGTTGAAAAGGTTAACTTTAACCACGAAACCAGATCGGCCGACCTGTAACGTTACACTCTCACTCAAAGGATGGACGATCTGACAGGATTGTTACTATGAGGTGGGTCACATCTAACATAACATTATAGTAAAGACAAACTCACCGTGTCTATCTAGTCATGATGAAGATGTATATACATTTCAATTTCAGCAGGCAACTATTTTTACAGCTACATTTTTGTTCCAGCCACAATTAATCACAACAGTACAATTACAAATTATGTTATATAAATTGTCAGTTTGTTGTTTTACACATGCACAGACATTATTTCATACACGACATAGTCGTGAGATGCAAGAAACAGACATATGGCAAGAAATCTGTAGACGTGCCCATAACAACAAAAGACAAAACTTTATTGAACCTTTTCTGATAAGAAGTGTGCGCTGCAAACGTGAGCATTTTTGACGATCGTTCTGTCCAGTCTGCTCGTTTTATCAAGTTTAACCACAGCTGTCGTCGTTTTTTTTTCTGGCAGTGGCAGCAGATATGCGATAAAATTTCTAAATTGAGGCTGTATTACGTCGATTCTGGCACAACATCACAACAAGATGATATTTTAAGCTCCTTATGTAGCCGAATCTGCGCTGGTTTGAATGGGCCGCCTCCAGTTTCCCCTTTGTTTTGCTGCCTCCAGCTAGCGCTGTGACATCGGCTGACCCTAGTTACCTGTGGTTGGCCTGGCCGTGCATCACTCAGAAAACAACAGGCCAATCAGAAGAGAGGCTCATGAATATTAATTAGACAGGCCAAAATCGACCTGTTCGCAGCAGAGCTCCTGAGAGAGGAGCTGTAAAAATATATTGAGATGGATTTTGGTACTTCTCCTGCAAATATATATTCTTAAGGACATCAAAACCTAAAATAAAACTCCAGAAAGGTGTACAATATGGGACCTTTAAAATTGATCATCCGAGTCTAATATGATCCAGCGGGCCATACTAAGACACTGTGGGCCGTTTATATGCCCATCCCTGATATAGGACAAGCAGGTGGACAGATGGACGGATAAATGCATGGATGTTTTTCATGTTTCCATTAAGTTAGACTTGAAACAATTATAACTAAATTGTTGATTTAGATCAATTATGCATCAGATTTAAAAAAAAAAAAAGTCATTTTAATATATGATTAACTCTATTAAAGCAAAAAGGGCTAAAAAAAACCCATCTTAACTGTACCATTATTAAATGGCTCTTCTCTCTTCACTACACACCCACAAATATCCAAATCAGTCTTGTTCGTAAGGGTTTGTGGCTACAGACAGGATTCATGCTGCTGTTTGATTGTGCACGAAGAGGAACCTGGTAGGTTTTAAGAGGTAAAGCTGTCTTGCTGCACTCTGTTGATAGGGATTGTGATGGCCCGAGAAAGAACGATTTAGTAGAAAGTTGTTTGACCGCAAACCACCAGCCTTTTGTTGTCAGTATTAGGGAGGAGGAGGAGAAAATCAGACTACATCCTGCACCCTGTATAAATCAATGAAATGCTTTCCGTTTTCTGTTCTGCTGTTCCACATTCAATTTAGCTTTCTTACTGTAGAATAATGTCTAGCTAAAAAAACTAATGACGGTGATAAGTGGCTGTATATGATGTCTTAAACATCACACTGAAGACTTTTAAAACTGGTTGTTCCATAAGTGCATCAAAGGAAGAAACATCATTATGCCCACTGCACATATTGTGTCAACACATTTCCAAACACTATGCTTACAACTGCTAGCGATGTCAAATTCTAAATAAACTTTCCACCATCCATATCAACCTGTACCACCTACATAACAAACATCATTGGGCTGCAAAAGAAACTATTCGACCAGTTTCCTTAATGCCTAATAAAAACACTTACTGAAAATGTACCCAATTTACTATTAAATCAGCCTTTATTTATTTATCATGGGCCCGATGAAATTATAATATTTTTTAAAACACTTATATCCATTGTGTCTTCAAAAATCTGAAAATATTTATTTGTAACCTTTACTTGTAATATTAAAAAAATATTTATTGTAATTAGCAAATTAAACTAAATGTGACCCTGGAGAACAAAACCACTCTTCAGTCGCTGGGGCTTTGTAGCCATGCCACACAAAATACAGTGGTAGGTTCAAATTTCATGGCTTTGTCTTTCTACTAAAATCATTAGGATATTAAGTAAAGATCATGTTCCATGAAGATATTTTGTAAATGTCCTACTGTAAATATATCAAAACTTCATTTTTGATTAGTAATATGCATTGCTAAGGACTTCATTTGGAAAACTTAAAAGGCGATTTTCTCAAATATTTAGATTTTTTTCACCCTCAGATTCCAGATATTCAAATAGTTGTATCTCGGCCAAATATTGTCCTATCCTAACAAACCATACATCATGGAAAGCTTATTTATCAGCTTTCATATTATTTATAAATCTCAATTCAAAAAGATTGACACTTAAGAATGGTTTTGTGGTCCAGGGTAACAAATGGTCTCGAAACCTCTTTCACGATCCCCAATTTTGAGAATCATAGGACAAGCAGTTTGGGAAATGGATGAATGGATATTTTTCATGGATCTTTCATGAAGTTAACCTTGAGACTAATTATTCATTTTGATCAATTTATTATTCGTTAGATTTTCAAGACTGCAAGTCATCTACGCATAGTACGTCCTATGTAGCCATTTAACATGTGAAACAGTTTGAAGTGTGTCACTGCCACAGAAATCTCACTACCAGAAGTGGGCAACAACCAAAACAACACATTGGTCACAAAAACGACACCACCTACAGACAATCAAAAGTTGTCATGCAAAGAACGCAACTAAGTGAATTCATGCAAAATAGTCAATTTGTTAATCTGAACATCATTCCAATGAAGAACATAGTCCTCAGCCCTCTATTGTAAACATTACCTAGCCATGACTGCTATTCAGAACGGTACTTGTATAAAATTGTGTGCAACTCATTAATAACTACAATACGAATGCTTACAGAAAGGAGACATATCTTGAGACCGAGCGAAGAGAAATTCTGTGTGGCCACTTCCCTCTTCACATCAATGATAAAAATCCCTCTGATCCAAGGCTCTGCAATGCCTCATGTCAGAGTCACAGAGCTCATCTTAACCCTGAGCATCAATGTCTGGTACAAAAACAGTTCCGGGTCACACAGGAAGGCGCTAAAGTGGAAGCTTTTTTTTCTTTTCTTAGTCCATTTATTAACTTTTTTAACATGAATTGGAGAATAAAGGATAAATAAAACTTAATTTTTATTACAAAATTCTAGATTTGACTGCTTATTAATCAAAAATTATTTCAGTGGACCATCTCCAATGACTGTTTAGAGCCAAGGTAATGCTACGTAAACTGGGAAAATGTCTCTCTAAAATCTGTGTACATCTTGTTGCATCTGTCTGCTGTCCTAATTACCCAAACATCTGATGAGGGCAACTTTATATAAGAGGTCCAGACACGTTTTTTTTAAACACAGGGTCGACAGAACAGATATTGGAGGGCTTATAACAGCACGGATAGGTGTAGCGCTAAAGAGTGCGATGGGGTGTGTTCAGGCAAACTGAAGTGCAGGAAGAGGCCATGCACAGGGCGTAGTTAACACTTAAAAAACCCTGTGAAAAGCTAACAAATCTGATCAAAACACTCATAAAGCTTGTGAAAAATAAGCTAACCACACAACAAATTGCAAAGATCAAAAACATCCATCAGGCAGGAAAAGAAGCATTTCATGGGTGGGTAAAACATCACAGCTGCAAAGTAGACTCTGAGAATAAGACAGACTTCAGGGAGCGCACAAAACCACACGTGTAACTATTGCTTGAAATATATATCAAGTCAATATTTTTCATGTAAAAACCCCTGCAAAATTATGAATTGTTTAATAAATTTTTTCCCCAAAGTTTATTCAAACTTTATTCCTTCAAGTGTTTATTTACACTTTATTCATGCATTCACAGATGAAGTCATCTGTGGCCTAGCTTTTATTATTATTCTATCTATTCTAAAGTGTGCATAGTCTTATAATGTTTTGAAACAATACTCAATTTTTTATAAACACAGACATTACCTCATGTTTGAGATCTGCTATCTGATCCTTGAGGTCTCGGATGTACTGGCTGGAGTCTGTGTTGTTGAGGTGACCTTGGACCTTTCCTTCCTCTTTCTAAATGAAAGGACAAAAAAAATATTTTACAAACAATATGCAAACCACCTAGAAGAACTAGCAATCATTTATAGAATTAGTTCATGCAAAATGAAAATTCTGTCATTTAACTAAACTCGCGTTGTTCAAAACCTGTATGACTTACTCTCTTCCGTGGATAAAAGAATATAATTTCAGTATCATATCTGTTGCTCTTTTCCATGCACTATAAAAGTATTGTAAAGTACCGTTAATGTAGCTCATATGACTAGTGTGCTACAATCTTCAAAGTCTTCATCTTCAGTGGGTTGGTAGCTGTTATAACTAGATCACAGAGTGAGCGAGTTAAACTCGAGATCTGGATCAGTCCAACTTGTGAATGAATCAGTGAGACCAGTTTTTGGGAACCGTATCAACTGATTCCCTGAAAGACCTGACAAGTATTATTCCTTCATGTACTGGACATCACTTCTTATCAATGTGACACAAAGCCAGAACAAATGTCAATATTGTCAGTAATTTATATTTTGGTCCTTACACACAGCTATCATATGGTTGTAGAAAATTTGTGTAATGGAGCTTTTTCATCATTTTGGAACTTGACAGCTCCATACCTCATTAATTTTCATTATGCCAAGATATTTTTTTAACAGTCACATTTTGCATTCAACAGAAGCATGTCAAACGGGGTTTGGTGAAGAAATAGACAATTTTCATTTTTGAGAGAACTATCCCTTTAAGAAGTAAGTGTGAGTGCGGTGGCCATATTGGTTTACATATATTTGAACAGATTGTGAGGCTATAAACGCTGTTGTGTTATTTACTGCTGTTGAATGCCTTGGGGGAGCTGCGGTATCGAACAGACATGTACACACTACATAACATGTTTACCCTCCACATTCACACCTGTTAAAAAGGGAATCAAAACACATGCTACAAACATGCTGCAAAGAGCCGTTTTCCTCTGTATTGGAAGTTATGGCAAGCCACACAGGACGGCGTGAGTGAAAAAGGAGAAGAGGTGCAGAAAGGGGTGTGTTATAGAGGTACTGAGGTAAGGCAGTACAAGGAAAGGTGTTTTCAATTCCTGTGGTCTGCGTTCGGCTGTGCTTGCAGCCCTCTGATAGGCCGAGGATGGGGATGGCGAGGGATTTAAAGTGTTCTTCCAAGAATTTGTGTTTTTCTTGAGGTTTCTCCCCCTTCCCCCATAGTGTTGTGATAAGGGAAAGGCAGTTAGCTGACTTCCTAACACTCAGCTGCATGAAATCAGCAGGTGGCAGGCTGCAGCTAGGGACATCCAACGTCTGAGTGATGGCTTCCTCACTTCAGTACCCCCAGTACAACTGAATGGTGTAGTCGATGTGAACCCAGAAAATATGTTCTTCCTAATTCAATTCTGTTCTTGTCGATTTAGACTAGTGTCGCCTTCTTGGATACTATCAAGTATATGAAAGTAACTATTAAAACAAATAAAATCAAATACAACACTAAAAACTTGGGTTTTGAGATCCATCTTTTCACTCGGAGGACAGCTGAGGACTCATCGAATTAAAAAGGGCACATTTACTGATGCTCAAGAAGGTAACACGATGCACTAAGAGCTGGAGGGTGTAAACTTTTTTTAATTGGATGATCAGGGTAAACTGTCCTTATTTTATCTTCTGGGAAACATGTATGTATTTATGTAGCTTCTGAAGTGCAGTACTAAAAAAAATATGATCTTTAATCAAAATAAGAAAAATGTACACATCATCCTGTTCAAATGTTTACACCCCCGCTCTTAATGCATCGTGTAGCCTTCTATGTTTGTCACATTGTAATAGTCCCTCAATTGTCCTCAGAGTGAAAAGATGGATCTCAAAATCATACGGTCACTGCTGGAAAGCGGTCAAATATGCAGAAGATGCTGGAAAACCAAAGAATGGGCAGGAGCTGGAGGATTTTTCTGAAGAACAACAGGCAGTTGAACTGTTCAGGACAAACATGGGACTCATGAACAACTATCACAAAACATAAAAACAGTCATGGATCATCCAGGAAATGACACACAGTAATAAGATTTAAGGGTATGTAAACTTTTGGACGGGGTCATTTTTACAAATTCAGTTGTTATTTTGTCTTGTGGAATATATATAAACATATGTTATGTGAAATAGCTTATTCGGGACAGTATTAAATAAACTATAACATGCAATTTTCATGATCCCTCTTATTTTGTGAAAATTCTTACCACTTGCAGAATATGCAAAATGTTATGTAAACTTATGAGCACAATTGTATATCAATTGTAGTGTAATGCTGACTGCATTAAATTATTTAAACGAAAAAAAGCCTTCCATGACAATATATTTACATGTAAAAAATGAAACGACTTTTCAGAAGCCAAAATACATTCAGAATGAGTTAAAACACTTTCCTAAAAACAGAGCATATCCACTGTTTGTTCAGTTCAAAGATTTGAGTTAACTGCTTTTTTTTATGTTTTCACAAGCAACAGGTAAACAGCATAACTGTTTCACACAAAAAAGCAGAACAGAACTGAGCCACAATGACTCGATCAAATGATGATGCTAATGAACTTGTAGTATTAGAGTTGAACTGTTGGCCTGATTCTGTGAAAGATTTTACTTCGTTAAATTGAGCAATTCTTATCTGACGGAACAAACTCTGTTGTGACACTGCTCCTTTTTAACATTTGATGAATGCTAAATGTAAAAATTTTAAATATTCTATTTAATGTTTTTTACCTGTAAGTTTACAATGAACTTAGCAGATCAGATATTGACTAGAAACTGTGTATTTGTTAAAACGTTAAAACAAAACGCAATGCCTCCAACAGTCACATATCCTGATGAATACTTAATTAAAATGATAAAATGATCAGGACATTTGTTGTTCTACATTAGGTTGGCATGGCAACAAAAAAACGGTCACTTCAGTGTTTCAGATGCTGGTGATTTGAAACTCTTCTACCAAGTGTCATTGTTCCTCTCTGCAGCAACGCATTAGATTAGTACTGAGATTTCTCTATTGCTTTCTTTGTTCACGTTTATGCATGCATCTGCCAAGCTAAATCTCTCTGTTACAATAGATCATATGAATGCTGAGCAGCAAAGCATAAAGCAAAATGTGAGCTTTGATTATAGCTCAATGTGTTTCTCTGCCTGATAGGAAGTGGTTTCTCATCTGGTAATGAAGATAGCTAAGCTGTGGTCCCATGGGCCATGCAAGCAGCCGTTTCAACCCTGAGCTCTGCTAGGTGTTAAAACAAAAAAACCCCACTTCACGCCACTCTAAGTTAGACAAGAGGTCATAATGCAGAGGAGGAGCAATGCTGATGCTCTGCATTTTTGTTGTGAAGGCTTCATTCAGTCTTACTTGCATGTCAGTCACAATAACTATTAACAGACTCGGCTCTGAAACGTTGTGTGGGTGTTCAGAAAGGTGTCTACATCTCCTGTATGCTGGGGAGTTGGGTTAGTGTGTTGGTGTCAGACAGACCTGTACGTTCACTTTATAGTGGATCTTTCCACTGAAAATAAAAACCATACTCATACATGGTGACATCATGGTGTTATATTTTCCAGCAATGGGACATGTCAAGTTAAGAGTGGGCGAAAGGTGAGCGAATAAATTATCGCTTTGGTGCTAAATCGGTAACAATGATGAATAGAGATGCAATTTCGAAATGCTTCAGAACATATTTAAATTAGGCCCGTCAATCAATATTTATAGCCGTTTAATATTATTTTTGGTTGTGGAACTGTTATATGTGGCAATTTTTATGGAAGAAAAACAGCGTAAATTTGCAACAGCGCTGTTTACTTAAAAAAAGAAAAAAAGACTGTATTTCCAAAAACTGCATTAAAACACACAACAAAACGCACGACTCTGAGCCCGCATGCGATAAACAATACAATTTCGCTCAGCACTTTATGGATTTAATCTTAAATGCGTAATGATGATGCTAAACTGCTGTGCTTGTTTAGTATATATTAATTACCATAATGAGGGTGTCCATCATGATTTACTGATAAACGGGCAGATCTGATCGATTCCTATCAGCTACAAACCACCTTAAACAGTTTCTTTGTAAACACAGAACAGAATGTATAATGTAAAATAAATTAATTAACAGCATTAATAAATACATTGTGTGGAACTTATAACTGCATTTATTAACTTTATCTGCCTAAATTAAAATAGATTTCAATCATGAAAATTAGCTTTTATTTGATGGTGTTCATGGGCAGTTTATTTCTTTCTTTCATTCATTCTCATCTTCACTGTCTTTTGCCAACAGCCTAAAAGTGAATTAAAATATGGTGAGCCAGATCTGTTGCCCACAGCCCTCAGGGTAAAAACCATGTATGTAGGTAGCCAAAACCACAGAACCACAGCTAAGAGCTGCACATGCCTGAGAGGAGCATGCTTGTCTAATCTGATAAATAGCAAGCTGATGCAATTTCAGCACACACACAAAAAAAAAAATCACTCACACGCATGTAGCAAAATACAACACTCTCAAGTTACATCTAGGAAAGTAGGGCTGCACAATTAATTGAATTTCTAATAGTGATTACAATTATGGATGCCACAATTACGTAAATCGTTCAAAGCGTCAATTAATCGTTCAAAGTCCACTTATGTTATTCTGCGTGCTTAAGATGCGCTTTTTTCTTTCTACGTGTTATCTTAAGGGTTTTTCCCATTATTTTAATTTTAGTATAACATTATAATACCATTCATATTTTTACTTTTTTATAATTTAAAGAAGAAACCAATCCGCTGTATAGTTGACATCTGAGGCTTAATACTATAGAAAAGCACTAAAAGTTTTTCAGAGTGTTTTCAGCTTGTTTATTTTCATATTAAAAAATACGGCATGCAGTTGCATCAAACAATGGTATAAACATCATTCAATGTAAATTGTGATAATCGTAATTAATAATCGCAATTAAAATTTCAAGGGAATAATCGACAATTATGATTTTTGTCATAATTGTCATGATTTTGTCATAAACAGCAAAATGAGATGATGCAGACTGACCAACATCAAACTTCATAGAAAAGTAAAAGAAAGTGCTGAAGAGAAAAGCTTGTGACAGAAATGAACACACTCTCATAAAGGTGAGATTTAGTTTTGAATACAAAAAAAACCCAGTTTATATCGGTCTCAGGAAGGAAAGTCAAACACCCCCACACTAATATAAAACAGCACTGATGACATACTGACCTAATCTTTAAAATGATTTGGCTTCCTGCATGGGGAACGCAAGCTTTTCAGACGCGCTTTCTCCAAAAAGATCAAACGCTTGTCTCACTTCTCACTTTAATCCAGTAAATCTTACTAATATAATCTTTCCCTCAAATCAAAACACACCTGTGTTTCAATCACGGTCAACATATATATATGGCTCTATTTACGGTAATGCTTAAGCTGCATAAATTACAGTAAGTTTCAACTGATTTACATGAAGTGTACACACATCTTACTATTGGATTCTATAGTTTTTTTTTTTAGATGTTATTTGTAACTAATATCAGCAACAGTAACTAAGCAACTGCCTTTAAAGTGATTTTAAGCCATCTAATATATATTGTGTACTATTTATAAAGGATTTGGGTACATCAGTCAAAATTATTTGATTACAACAACCAAATACCTTACCAAATCTATCAAGAAATTTTTTTTAAAAGAAAAGAATGGAGCCTTTTATACATAAATACCCCAATCTTACCTAAAAACTGCATGCTCAGGAGAACTGTGTTCACAAAGGAGTTCACAAAGAATCCCTAAGTCAAACCCTTATTTGCACACTATCGTTTAAATATGTCACAAGAACCAAACTATGTGGACAAGCAAAAATGCTATGACAGTATAAAGATTTGATCACATTGCAAATGTAAAAATCTAAAAGGTATTCTAGAAGCTAAGAGACAAAAAGCTTTAAGCAGCTGTGCTATGGAGAGACTGATGTCCTGGATTGGACAGATAGACTGTGCTGTGTTAGGCTGTGATTAGGGATGCAACGATTATAGATTTTGTTGGTACGATTATTGTCGGAGGAATAATCACGCTTTTACGATTATGACGATTATTATGCATTTATTCATTTCCCAACATTACTAAATGTATAAAATCACATGAACACTCTTTAGATATTAAAGTGTTATCTATTGCTGGCTTTTGAAACAGAAATAACACAGTAACCAATAATACACAAAATAATAATAGTAAAAAAGACAAACAAATGTCCATCTCTCCCATTGGAATTAAAAAAAGGTGACCTCTGCTCTGTAAACATCCATGACAGTATTTCTCTTTTGAAAATAACAAATGGAAATAGATTGCAAAAGTATTTGTTTTCAGTTTGTACATTCTTTACAATTCTTTTGGACCTGGGGTAGAGACTTTGGAAACATGGTGAAAAAAAATATTGTTGGTTTTTTTACTTATGAATAATACTACAACAGGGATAGTAAATAACAACGTTAATGAAGTAGCCTATTATTAATATACAACTAATATTATCTTTATTTGTTCCACAGGGGAAACTGTTACTAATGATGGAAATAAACAGAAATATTATTGTAATCAACTGTCATACATACATATTAATTTTAATAATCTTTATAATAATTAATAAGATTTTACACGTGGCCTGAGAAAATCATGTCTATTATTTTGGTTTGTGAGATCGGAGATCCCCCTGCGCACGTGTACAAACATTCAGGAGGAGACAAACTTCTTGATAATGCTGCCCCGTGACTTTTATTAATACAACCGATTAAATAGCCTACTGGAGAGACGCACAGATGCAGGTAGGCTAATTCACACAGGCAACTGTCACCTCTCTCTCTCTCTCTCTTTTAATTAATTCCCGTAGCTAAAATGTTATAATCATTACATTCCCGCGTAATAAATATACCCCCACCTACCACCCCGCATTATTTCATCTTCTCTCTGATCTGAAGCGGGCAGAATGCTGAGCGTACGAGCTGTAGCTTCGCGTCAGGTGGTTCTTGCCTTCACGTCGTGCATTAAAATCGTTCAGTGTACAGCTAGCCATGCATTATCCCTTATGTATTCGCTCTATAGCAGCAGTTTTTTTACAGCAATATTTAAACGACAACCCTGGTCATTCTTGGTGTACCCAAAATGGTCCCACACTATCGACAGGCATTTCTCTGGTGGAAATAAAGCTTTGCTGTTTGGTCCCTCGGTCACAGTTAAACTGTATATGTATTAGCCTCCGTGCCTCTGATAAGCACGTCATTTTAAGCTGGTGCACCACTAGTGTAACTTTTTTAGTTTTGCGCAAGCTGCAACAGTTCCGTTCCGTGTAACAGAAACAGTCGGTTTAGCAGAACCTTTACGATTAATTAACCGTGACGTTTTAAAGCATGGTTAATCGCGAAACCGGTTAATCGCTGCATCCCTAGCTGTGATAGGACTGAATTGTAATGTAATGTGCGGTGAATTCTGTACTTATTTGTACCTGAATCTCAAGCTCAGAGATCTGCTGCTGAAGCTCAGCCATGGCAGCAATATTGTCAGCTTCTCTCAATCTCACTGCCATTACCTCTTCTTTATTCTGTTTGAAAGAGAGGGAAAAAAAAGTGAAATGAAACCACTGTGAACATGCATATATATTCAGCTTTTATTGAATGGCTTATTTTTGTATGCTTAGCTGAGAGCAGAAACACACTCAGCATCTACTGCTGCTCTCAAACTGAAGCGCTGAAACAGGAACTACTAAACCCTATTTAAAGCTAAGTCATGAATGAGGAAATGTAACCAAATCATACGAAGATGTGTTAATTAGAGGTATATTTTGCTTTTTTGTATCATTTCTTTTTTACATTTTGACAGATTACTAATAGAATAAAAGGTGTACTCGTAAAACTAGAATAAAGAGAAATATACTTCATAAATCATAATGCTATATAATCTATTTAGATAAAGTCTATATTTTTGCACCAAGCTGTTGGGTTGACAGTGACTAACCTTGCACTCTATTTCAGCCTGTTTCCGTTTTGTCTCCTGCAGCTCAGCATGCAACATCTTGTTCTGGTTGGTCAAAACCTGCAGTCGCTCCTGTAGATTTCGTGCTTCTAGTTCTGCACGCCGCAGTTGATTATTATGTATCTGATTCTATAAGTGGGTAAAAAATAAGTACAAACCTCTACATGTAATTTGCAGTTTTCTAATAAAAAAAATTAATAGTAATAATCCCAAAATAACCTAACTCAAATCGGAAGTGATAAAGCAGTGCCCAAACTTAAAGGGGTCATATGATGCGATTTAAATTTTTCCTTTCTCTTTGGAGTGTTACAAGCTCTTGGTGCATAGATAAGGTCCCTGAAGTTGCAAAGAATAAAGTCTCAAAATCCAAAGAGATATTTTTATAAAAGTTAAGAGTTAGCCACACCTACCTAAAACAGCTCGTCGAACACGCCCCCACATGTCTACCTCACTATGTGTGAAGATTTGCATAACGCCGCCCAAATGTTCACGCAAAGAAAGGCGGCGCAACTTTTATTCTCACTGTAGTTTTGTTGACGCTGCAGCCATGTCGTGAAGATGCTTTTTGCTTCGTTGTGAAAGCGAAACTACTTTGTTTGGTCTTCCAAAAGAGGACGATATCCGCTTCGTCTGGAGCTGATCCGTGCTGGTCGCTGAGTTAATACATCAACTTTCACCGTGGACAAGCGGAGTCCAGCCCGGGGTCTTCACATTTGGTTGCCGCTCATCGTCGCATCAGCCGGGCGCGGGCCGTTTCTCGGACCCCCCGTCAGCCCGCCTCACTCTATCCCGGCCTCAGCGCATTCTAAGCCGGGGCTTCCCCTCACGCTAGGCCGCTGTGTTTTTCGTTGTGAAAGCGAAACTACTTTGTTTGTCTTCCAAAAGAGGACACAACTACAAACCAGTGGTTAAATAGTATTTACAACACTGTTCCAGAACATTTTTAACAACTCAAATATTCAGATGTGTGCAGCACATTTTATGGAGGACTGTTTACTGACCCTTGGAGAGTATCGTTAGACTACAATGCCGGCAGTTCTGACTCACGCAAGTACGTTTTCATTTAAAGGATTTGCCACTGATGATTCAAACGCGAGTTTTGGACAGTGTAGAGTAGCACTTGTTGTTTGTCATTTCTCCGATCACAAATGCAGACTAGAGTTTTATGTTTACGCGGCGCGATGCAATGCAACGCAACGCGTAAAAGACAGTATAAATCATTATAATCAGTAATTATGTCCCCACTGGATGCAACAAATGCCTCGTTTGTAATGGGTTTTAATGTTATGGTCTCGTCACTCCGGCCGGACACGGCATCAACAGTATGGTGAGGGGCGTAACATTTCCGTCACACACTTGAGGTATTCGGCCAATCACAATGCACTGGATAGCTGGCCAATCACAGCACACCTCGCTTTTTCAGACCGATGAGTTTTGTAAAAATCGACGCGTTTCAAAAAGGCGTTTCATAGAGGAGAAACAATAATGTACAGTATGTGGAAAATAATGTGTTTTTTTTACTTTAAAACCGCATCACACTTATTTCATTCATTACACCAAATACACAAAATATTTTTAGCAGCATCATATGACCCCTTTAATACATTGAATCACATCAGAGTATAAATTCATTAACTTTGTCTCCCTCTATTGGCTAAAAATGTGTCTATGCTCTCTGACTTATTTCCTCTGTAAAGTCAGAGGCCAACAGTACATGGCTCAAAACATTTATTTAGTCATTTTATTAAGTAAGTGTAATTTTATTGTGTTGTAGTCAATTATTTTGGTAATATCAGATTACCCACCCTAAACATCCTAAAAAAAAGATGTAAATGTAGCCAGGCAAATGTCTTTGTCTTAAGTCTTGAACAAATGATTATTAATTTAAAAAATATATATTAAAAAAAATGTAAAACAGGCTTAGAAATTGGCCTTCTCATGAACGCCCAACACTCTATACTACAAAGATGAGCAAGCATGTGAATGAGACCTGGGTTTCCAGTTCCAGCATCCTCTGTCTGATTTCTCTAAGCTCAGCCTGTGCCTCTGCCTCTCTGAGCCTCACACTCATCAGCTCATCCTGAAGCTCGCTTGCTGCATTCTTCCTCGGACTGTCTTTCCAGCGGCCCGCTGTGCGCGCCAGATGCCTCTGCACACAACACCAAAATACCTCACTCAAACATTTGTAAGTTAAACAGAAGCATGAAAACAGCACATGGTGAAAATGCAACACTGTACAGCTTACACACACACACACACACACACGCTAATACACACATTCTCAAACTGTGAATGAAACAGCTGTCTATTTGAGTGCAAGTATTTACCTGCCAGTGCTCCTCCAGGTCTCTGACCTGCTGTCTAAGCTCTTTAAGGCCTGTTAGAGCTTCTGCCTCCCTCAACTTTACACCAATTAGCTCCTCCCGAAGACGCACCACATTATTCTCATCTGGCAGGGATGAGTTTCTCTGAAATGGAGACAAATATAGACAAAAGAGTAAGGACAGAGTAAGCACAGTGAGTGCTTGTATAACATAATGAACAGAAAGCAGTTTTCCACAGGCAGGGTGCTGGAGCTGATGCCCGACCTGGAATCATTCCATAGAAACAAACTCTGACCCCAAACATCCTTGTCTCAAGTAGCTGCTAACTTCATAGGTTACTGGGTTTGGGTTAATGTCTGCACCAAGTAAAGATCACTCTCATTAAAATCACTGAAGTGGTCTATGCTAGAAAAAGGTTATACCATTGTTCAAAATTTTTGGGTCAGTGAGATTTTGAAAGAAACCTCTTATGCTCACCAAGGCTGCATTTCATTTCAAAATTTTAAAAATTATTACGATACAGAGTACCGATACCAATATTTTTTATTGCATTTGTAAAAAAAATTTAAATATTGGGTACAGAAACCAAAAGAGTATGTATAATGTTAGTTGATTAACTTCATTTATCAAATAGATGGAGTCAAACCAAAATTTATTCAGACACCTTCAACATTTCTCACATCATCACAGTTTATTCGCTATAGTTTAGAAAATGGTAATAAAATATGACAAGAACTCAGAGTTACACTGTGTCAGAACAAATTCAGCTTGATAATGTTAGATAACTTTGATAGAAAGGTATGTAATAGATTACAATCAACCAAAAAATAATTCAGACAGCTGTTAGTATGACAGTATTTACACAACTATGAATACTTAGTCGGGCAGCCCTTAGCCTTAATGACAGCCTGTAGTCTCCTGGGCATGCTGTCACCCAGCTTCATGAAAACCTCAACTTCAATTTTTTTCCCCCAGACTCGGTCTGAATAATTTTTGGTCCCAAATTTTTTATCAGTTTTACTGGTAGTCCACTGTATGAAGAATTTTTGGGTATATGTCACGCTTTACTTTTTTTTTTTTTGCTATCCTCACTTACATAAATTTACTATAGTGTCCTGCACCCACTAGTAGAAAAATATCAAGAATTATATCTGGTCTCTGAAAATTTTTTGGTTTCACTGTATATCCTTCGGTTATTTTCACACTTAATTATGCCCATTAAAATGTATTTTACAAGTTTTTGTTACTTTCACTGTTAATTTTTTGCTCTGTGGTACATCATCTTTAATTTAATAGCATTAGAGCTGCTCCATTGCAGCGGCTCAGTACTGTAATCACGCGCTTTGCTGTAATAATGCAGGGAACCACTGGTTATAAATCTCCTAACTATGATATTTTCAGAAATAGAAGTCGCGTTTTTTCATCTGAAACGTGCTGCGATTTATATTCCAAAGCCACTCATATAATGCAGAAACGCTCAAGCAAGAAAAATGCGCAACGCGTGCACGTATTTGTACTGATGCAGAATAGTACAGCTTAGCGCATTTCACACAGGCTGCTAGATTCACTTTCGCCAGAAAGTCGTGTATGCCTAAGGTTGAAAATAAATTATGTTTATTGTGAATGCCCCTATAAATGGTTTTATTTTTACGATTTAGTTTTAATCCAAATGATGCGTGTGCTAAGTGAGTGAACATCAAAGATCACACAACAGATGTGCGCTCTCTCTCTCTCTCTCTCTACCGTTAAGTAACTTGTGCATTGTTTTACTTACTTGTTTTTGACGTATCCGACCGAACTACAAACTTTCCAGTGATGTCTGTGAGAAAGATATATTCACTCGACAAGCTCGCGCATCTGCGCCGCCGCGCGCTCAATCCACTCAGCACACTTTGTGTATCAGCTCGCGCACACCAGCTATACAGGAGTTAATACTGAATGTTTAACGTTATATTCATTGCATACATATACTTCGTAGTAGACATCCTTAACTCCTTTCTGCTGTCTGTTGTTCTGTTGTCTGTGTTTTTTTTTTGTCTGAATATGGCGCTTATCACATGCTGTGTGGTATCGGCGTTTGGTATCGGGGCATTTTAACATTAATACCAGTATCGGCCCATCATTCAGTATCGGTGCATCCCTAATATATATATATACTGTATATATGTGAAATAGAATTTCTGGCAACAATGTAAAGGGTCTCTACTAGAGGTCGACCGATAGTGGATTTTGCCGATATCGATAGCTAGGTTGGACCACACTGGCCGATACCGATTAATTAACCGATAGTTTTTAAAATGGATACTGAACAAAAACTAAAATAATGCTTTATTAAAAAAACAGTACTGAACCATACTAGAAGTAGTAGTACTAATAATAATAATATAAATGTTGAAATTAACACACTCTAACAAGGAACAATACTTTCATTACACAGCTTTCATTTCTTAATGTTACAAATGGACTCTTATTTTAAAGTGTTACAATTTCATTTCAACAGTCATGCTTAAAGATGCACATCTTTAAATATATACACAAAGGCCATAGCATTAAAATTATATACAGTACATATGGATATTGTATGTATACTCTCACACTTTAACTTCTTCTATTCTTGAACACTTGATGATTACCTAATCAAAATATAAGTGCAGTGCTGAGTCTAGGAGAACTCACCGGTATCATACACACTCCGGACGCATCGCGTTCAATTCGAGCAGCGGTCTAAAACTGTTTATTTAACCACCAAACGGACACAAGTTTACTTCAAGAATTAACAATTTGGCATAGATGAGTTTGAAGTTCGGTGTTTAAAAAATGGAGCAAACAGAAAGAGAAAGCGCGATCTATATTATAGCTCTATAAATGAAGCATTAACAACAATTCAGGACAAATATAATGTAATTTAATGGAAAACTATATGAATGGCGCTCTGTGGCACGGCAGGATTTTCTGTCGGCTGCATTTAAATCCGCGTCTGAAGTTTCCCGCTCTGTTCAGCATGCAGTATCACGTGTTTAAACAAATAGCATGTGCTGTCAGTGATTTCAACCCCTAGAGGCTGCTCTCGTACTGTATAATGACAGCAGACCCTTCTCAGCCGTTCCATCAACGGACGCAACCCGGAAAACTATCGGCATGGATTTTTGCCGATAACCGATATTTCCAGCAAAAAACTATCGGTGCTGATTAATCAGCAAAACAGATACATCGGTCAACCTCTAGTCTCAACTGGGTCATTTTATCAATTTAATGCACACTTTAATGCAGCACAGCAACACCAACCACATTGTCCCTGTCCATCTAAAGAGATGGATAAATATATTTTTAAATCAATAGACAGATTAAAAAAGCTTGTGATGGCATCAAGACACTGAACTCAATTCAGGATGTTAAAATATATTCTCAAAACTTGCATCATGCATAATGAAAAATCTTTATTCATGAGCAGGTTATGTAGCTAAGTAGCCTGTTTGAAGATCTTGACTGAACACTAACACGTGTACCAGCACCACTATGGTTGAAAACCACAACTGCCAATGGGTGAGTATGTGTGCTTGAGAAAATTAATAAAGTTATTCCACCTTCTCCATGTCGAGAATCTTGTCCTGCATCTCTTTCAATGCACACTGAGTCTCTGCCTCTTGAAGGCGGGCCTGTACCAGTTCCCTCTCCAGCTGCAGGATGAACTCCTCAGAGTAGCGTGAGTTCCCCTTCTAAATTGAAAAACAAAGAAATTGTGTGACCAAAAATTCTGTCAATCAAAAGTCAACCAGTCAGTGTTAGCAATGAATACTTATGGACATAACATCTGAACAGCTCTTGTGGTTTGATCGGACAAATTATATAACCACACGTTTCATCCAAACTTCAGATTATATAAAAAAAAAAAAAAAAAACCTTCTCTCCACTAGTTTTACCAACAGCTACATTAAAACATAATGAAATTGCAACACAACATTATGTAAAACAGCACTTTCCCCACAGAAAATTACACATTATCTGCTTTTTCTCTGTGTTGAGCATGTGCTCATTAATTATTGATGAGCCATATTCTGCCCTTCGGCTAAGAGTGTAGATTTTATTAAACAGACGGTGGTGACTCAAGACTCTTTGCTTAAGTTACACTCATATTTGACAAACTCTTACATATACATAAGCCCCATTTGGCACTGTTGTGCAAGCAAATGATCTCAGCTCTGCTGTTCTGATCTGCAGTCATGCATGTAAAGAGCATCATTACAAGAGCTGCCGTTCGCCGCTCTGTGGTCGCTGAGATTTTGTTGCTAGGCAACGCCACATGAATCAAGAACGGCTGCTACCGTTGATGTGGAGCAAAACATTTTTCGTGTTTTCATATGGTTTCTGTGTTCGTAGAGCAGGCCTCTCATCCAGGAGGAGCCACTGTCTCTGAACTGTCCTTACCGCAAACGGCTGCTGTTGCTGGAGCTGTCGGATGTTGTTTTGCGCTTGCTCCAGCAGTGCACTGGTCTCCTCATTGTGTTGTTTGACCGTGGCCAGCTCCCGTTTGACCAGGTAGTTCTCCTCTGCCTCTTGGGCTCGTGTCACCTGACCCTGACGTGACCAATTATGGATGAGGGGTGAGCGGAGAATCGGTGGAAATGGACGTATGGATGGAGAAAAATAATGCTGGAGCTCAAGCTCTGTCATGCTGTTAGCAGTTTTAGGTTTCGATTTAGCACTTTTCGATTTAACTATCAAAGGGGGGATTAATTAAGTATTCCACCAATTATCAGAACTGCAGCCCAAAGATAATAAGTACAGTGATGCCTTTTCCCTGAAGTGAGAAATCGCAGCATTTGCCTTATTTTACTCTTGATTGTGAGTAGGTGTGAGATATTTAAGCAAATCAAGGAAATGAAGCTAAAGATAGAACTGATGGGTTCTTAAAGAGGAAAGACAGAGCTCAATGGTGTAGAGGAGAGTGAAAATTGTACCTGTATCAATCTATCTGCCAAAGAAGCACTTTCCTAAAAACAGAGAAAATCCATAAAGGAAAAAAGCAAAGAGAAGAGAAAGACCAAAGGACATTAACAACACAGAACAAAATAAGACTGATTTGACAGAAAACAGTGTTCTTTTTCGAACCCCTACATAAAAACATTGCAAAGACACTGTTTTAGATGAACATTTACTAAGTAAGCGTAAATGCAGCTTTAAAACAGTCATAGTGAGGTGGGGTAGAAAAGGAACATGGTTTGAACATGGTGTTCATGCTGTGGTTATGAAATAAAGCAAGATTGTGACACCACAACTGGGTGAAAAGTGCAAAAGGAGGTCAAGCAGAGGACAGTGTGAGCATCAGTAGGGTGAGAATACAACAGAAATTGGTGCCATTTTAAAGCCTGTGGCTCTACCATATTTGTGTGCCAAACGCGGCCATGGGTTACAAATGTGGAACTTCTGAAGGTGTTTGAGTTAGTACTTTATTTGAGTACAAAGGTTCCATGCGGGGAGGTGATGGAAGGTGAGTAGGTGGGTTTTTTTTTTTTTTTTTTTTTTACTGATCTGCAACATGGGCTTTCTTTTTCATGCATGACATAAGCACAGAATAGTCCAACATGCACCACTGCAGGTGGTAGCTCAAAAGACAGCCTGTCAGATAGCCACTTTGGCCTGAAATTAGTATATGAAGACAAGCATTTCATACCCATGTGCACACCCAATAGGGTGATTTTTTGTGTTACTGCAGTACTTACCAGCCTCAAAAAACACAACAAGTTTTCCAATGACATGCAAACAAGTCAGTTATGATATACCCAATGGGGTGGGTTCAAGCATTTGTTATTGATGATACCAAGGAGATGCCAAAGAATAACTGACAACAAGGAGAGCCATGAATCAATTCACGATAAGCAAATATGGGATGACATATTGGTGTATAGATGTGTTTGAATGATGTGCTTTGCATCTTATTTATAACTCACTTTCTCCAGAGTGTCTATTCGCTGCTTCAGGAGTCTGTTCTCTGTGCGCAGTCTCTGTAATAGTGTGTGAAGATGAACAATGTTAGACTGTAATACATCAATACATTATTACAAACTACTATATGCTATGAACTATATCTGCAACATTATTGTTGTTTAGTTTGGGTTTTGATTAAGTTAAAAGTATTTATTGAAATACTTACTACTATAAAATGGATTGAGAAAATAAGGGATATTTGTGGTCAATGGACTTTTTTCACATTTTGGGGATTCTCAAAGTTTAGTAAACGTCTACAGTGGTGAATGGAAAACTACACGTAAATAAAATCAAAAAATAAATAAAAAAAAAACAAACTACAGCAAGCATTATTTATATGTTCCCATGTGCTTCAATAGGAAAAGAAAATAATCCATACTATCCACAACTTCCCAAAAATGGAAGAAATATAGACAGATTGATTACCCTCAGAAGAGAGAAAAATATCAAATTTAGAATACACTCACTGCAGATTTTTTGCAACTTGATGCCAAGAAGAGTGCTATAAATGCACATTAATTAAATAAAATAATATATATTCAAAACTACATTTACAATGTTAATAACAGTGGACATGCATCAAAGTCTATGAGCTATTGTTCATAGACTGTAGGGCTGCTTTACTACAAAGAGCTGTTGTGGTTGTTCACCTTGTGACAAAGCTCTCAAAAGTTATGATCGTCGTTTTTCTCACGTGTGCGCTTTCGTCAAGTTGTAACACCGGCTCGTGTAGTAACTGCTTATCGCTCCAATGTGAACGCACCGGCACGTGATGGATATTTACCGCTGTGGATTCCCGAACTGTCCTTTTATTGTCTAGGCAAGATGCACATTAAATATCGCATGCGATTTATCGTGCAGCCCTAATAGACTGTCTACTATTGTCCTCTTGCATTATCGACACACTATTTTCCTGTTTAACACGGTAAAGCTGCTTTGACAATCCTCTTATGGCTACTCGAAATCGTGGGGTGGCCAGGGGTCCCGTAAATGTGTCAGTTTAACAGATGGTCCATAATTCGACGTCATACTAAATTGAATTCAACATACCTAAGAACGAGTGGCTCTAAAAATACCTTTTCAGACTAGGCTATAATTTAGCCAAAGGGCCACTTAGGATTTGGGACGCTGTGCTCATCGCTGTGATTTGTGTCGTCACCTGTTCCCCACATCTCTTGGTTGTTTGCATCTTGTTAGTTGTACTGTCCGATTCTTTCCAATCTCGAAGAACATCATAAAGAAACGGTCATCGCAACTTCATGTCCACAAAACATACTATAAGAGAAAATAAAATAAAAATCATGTTACATCATTTACACTCACTTTTTCATTTTCTTGGCATTGTACTTGACTTGATAAGCAGCCTGGATGACTTTGTCTGGTCCACTATCCAGCTGGTGCGGGATGACCTTCTGAAAGTGCTGCAGAGTAAAAATATCAAAACAATATGTAATTTCGTTTACTATAATAATATTATTATTTTGTTCATTATTGTAGCTAGTACACTACTAGGTGTTAGGTTTCCTCCGTTTGTGTGTGTTGCAATAGCTGAATTATACAGGCAGGGCGCATTATTGCCAGTCATTTCAGTGCACTGATACTTCAGAACCATTCTAATATCGATTTGGTTCTCAAGAAACTTTCTTACTATTATTAATGTTTTGACAATGGTTTGCTTAAGATGGCTTTTGGGAAACCACGTTATACACTCTTGCCCATGCAACAAAAAGTTGCAGTAGGAAATTTATTTTTTTTTTTTTTTAAAAGTAGTAAAAAAAAAACAAAGAAAGAGTAGTTGACTTCTCTACTTTCGCAGGATTCCTGTTTATCTGATTTTCTATTCTCAGATATCCTACAAATTTATATTATACCAGCTTCCACAAAAATCTCAAGCAGCTGTTTTAAGATCTCTGGGTACTGTACGTGGCTCAAATTCAGCTTTGCCATAACGAAAAAAAAACATTTTTAAATACATATTGAAAAGAAAACGATTTCTTTTCATTTTAATAATATTCACATATCACTGTTTTTACTTCAATCCAACTGAAACATGTAGCCCGGCTTAAGCAGAAGCACTTCTTTCAATACATTAAAAACCTTATTCAAGTCAAAAATAAAAAAAAAAATAAAAAGAAATTGAAACAAACAGTAATTGGATTTTTTCTCTATACTACTGAACAGGTTTCTCAGTTATCGGCAAACACCTGATGTTTACTCACAGACATTAAAGTAACTTTCTTGTACGCTTTGCCTGTAACAAATCGACGTAATTTGTATCTTGTCAAACCGCTTCATCTTACTTAGAACCCTAGACGCTAACCGTTGGTGTGTAAGCTTCCACAGAGACGTATCAGCTAGATAGCACCTATATTAGTTAAATGTGAGCGTTATCCCTTGAGAATAAAATGTTAATACATACCCCACCTGCAACATTCCCGCCATGTCCACTGCATGAGCTCAGCTTGAATTCATCTCTCAGGATGGCCAGCCCCACGCGAAAACACTATCTCTAAACCCTGTAAGACACCCCTACTGGTGAAAACTCAAGATCAAAAATATTTGCAGCAGCAATTAAGAGCCAACAGAGGGCGATAGCAGACCACCGCGTAAAATCCCATTCCAGTGTGTTGTTATTCGCCAATTATCGCTTGGCATGCCAAACCCATCATGACGAGTGCTATCAAATAGTGTGTAGGAGTGAGTCATATGAGTCAAAGTAATTCTATGATATGCGCTTCTGATTAGTCCTTTTCACGTCCACACACAGGAATATATCATGAGATTCCAAGTGACCCAAGATGGTGAGGAACCAAGATGAAGCATACATGGAGGTGTGGAAACTCTGGGCCTGGAAGTGCACATGGAGCTCTGGGAGCTGCTCCTGCAAGGAGAAACCAAAAAAGACTGTAAAATCACCAGGAGAAAGCAATATCTATGGTTATGATTCATAAACCATAGTAATTTAATTTAGTATGCAATGGACATAAGCAGTAAGCTAAGCTTGATAGATTTATGAGGAGCAAATTAAAATCTGATTTCGGCAGACAGTCACTGACCTGAATCATATATTCAAACTGGTACATGCAGAGGCCAAGTTCAGCCATACTGGGTTTAAAGAGCTCTCTCAGTCTGTAATCCTGCATCAGTTTCACAAACACACAGAAAGCCTCTTCTTCTGGCATCTGCGAGACGGCAACAATTATACATCACACTATCACTGGCTGTAAAATAGTAATAATAATTATTATGTAATAACTGTTCTATTATTATTATTATGCAATAAAAATGTTACATTTGTTTTCAAAATAAAAGTGATGATATTTTATCATTTGTGGGACCTACAGATACTCTTTTTTTTGTCTATTCGTGTTATGTGTGACGATCTTACCCTGCTCTACTGACCACGATGTGGCTTCGACAATGAAAGCACTTCCCTGGCAGTAGCCCACCTCTCTATCAACCAGGGAATAAGCCTGTAAACAAAAGTTATAGTTATAAAAGAATTGCTGAGTTAAGAGCAGAACTGGATCGGTTATTCCCCCATACAAGCCTTTGTGCTACTCATCTATAAAAAATAAAAAATAAAACTTCAGTGACCTTTAGGTTTTTTCCTGGTGTAAACAAAAACTGATGTCAGGTGGTGTACAGGTTAAAGATCTGGAGGTTTATAGTCTTCATGAACTACACCTTTAACTAACTAACTATGAACTATAACTACTTTGTCCTAAGATGATATTAAATATACTGTTGCCTTAAATAAAAGTGCCTAATAACCTACCTTCATAACATTAAAGAGCACCTCCTGACCCAGGCTGTCCTCCTTAAAGAACTCATGCTCGGGGTAGGTACGGGCAATGTCCCTGCGGATGAGTTTTTCACAAGGCGAGGTCATCTTCAGCAGCTCAGAATACTGCTCCTTTATGGCTAGATTCTGGGCACTGCACAACAGCTGCCACACGATTGCTCGGAAGTGATGGGGAATTCTCCTTTTTTTTTTTTTTTTGGCTTTCTCTGAAAAATTTTCCTAAACCAGTTCCTAAGAATTAAAAAAAACAACAAACCACTGATTTAAATATTAACACTGAAAGTCAGGAGGATAGAACTTAAGAGCCAGTACACATGCTGCAAATCTACAGGGTTGTGGAAGATGCTAGTTTATTTGAAGGATTACACATTACAATTACTCAAGGTTCCAAGATTGTCAGCATTCAGCTGTTCTCCAGGGGGTTTAGTTGGTACTTCAGACAGGATAAGACAATTTTATGCTGCTAAATAAAACCTTGTCAGATATTTCTACAGCATAGCTCTATGTTTTTGTAACCAAATTATGTTTGACCCGATTAAGCGGTTTCCTGTGCTCATCTACACAGTAGTAGATGGTCTCAGATGGCTGATTCCTGTGAGGTTCTGAGATAAGAGTCCACCTACATGAACTGTCAGCACTGAGATTCTTCAAAAGCACTCTAGGGGTGTGCTAGAGATGTGTCTTTGTTAGAATACCAGGTTGTACAAAAGACTTCTGTTCCCGCTTTACTAGAAGAGCCTGAGATCCTCCTCTTTGGCTCTTAAGAGGTCATACATTTAACACAAACTGCATTTACTTTGTCTCACTGTGTTCAATATGTTGTGTGGGAACGTTGACAACCATGAAATTTGCTTAAGAGGTTTATATCATTTTGTCTTTCCCATTGTTTCTTGGGAAATGTTATTGTGAGAGCGGGATATGTAAAACACTGCAGAAGTGTTATTTTAGGAGGAAATGGAAAATATTTCAGAAGGCGAAGCTCCTGTGTAGTTGTAAAGGAATGTTTTGGAAAGAGAAAGTTGATAAAAGGATTTGACCAGCCATTCAAAAGTTGTGAATAGTTGAGATATATACTATATATATATATTATATATAGATATTATATATATTATGCTGTCAATCGTTAAAATATTAACTAATTAATCCGCATTTTTCTTTTTCACGGGAAATAATCGTTATTATCAACTATGAATTCCCCTAACTTAAGTTTTTTTTAAATCTTTTAACATGCACTAATTTCACATTCAATCTTGCAAATTAATGTAGAAACAACAAAGACATTATATTTTTTATATTTGTATATGGCATCTTTTTTATGACTGAAGGCCAGTATCACTCTGATGTCTATGAAATAGTTTTTTCCCCTAATATTTAACCATTGATTATCCATTCAACATTACAAAGTTATCAATTTTTTACATTTATTAGACTACTTAAAATAACTTCTTATTTAAGTTAACTTAAAACAATCTTCACATAAACCTGTTATAATGTCATATTTACCTGTGCCCTTCAGCAAGTAGGAAATATACAGAAATTAAATTAAATTCTAAATTAAATATAGATGAATACTTAAAGCTACAAAAGTTATTTATTTTCCGCACTCGTGTGACTCGCGCCTGTCGCTGGAGCATGCGTCTGAAACATCTCCCATTTTATGTGGTCATAAAGACGTTCTGCGTTTAAATAAACGATGGTTCTGGTCACGAAAAAAGAGAGCAGCAGTTGTGAGTGAGGTGGCCAACCGTAGCCCCGCCCCTGCGTTAACGGTGTTAAATATTTTGTTAACGCGCTAATTTTGACAGCACATATATATATATCGTGGGGTAAAACAAAAAAGTTAATCAGTCAGCCACCAATTTGTGCAAGTTCTCCCACTTAAAGATGAGAGAGGCCTGTAATTTTCATAGGTATACCTCAACTATGAGAGCAAAAATGAGAAAAAAAAAGCCAGAAATCACATTGAGAAAAAAAAAAAATTTTTTAAAGAATTTATTGGTAAATTCCTCTGTAAAATAAGTTTTTGGTCACCTACAAACAAGCAAGATTTCTGCATCTCACAGACCTGTAACTTCTTCTTTTTAGAGGCTCCTCTGTCCTCCACTGGTTTCCTGTATTAATGGCATCTGTTTGAACCCGTTATCAGTATAAAAACACCTGTCCACAACCTCAAACAGTCACACTCCAAACTCCACCATGGCCACGACCAAAGAGCTGTCAAAGGACACCAAAAAACAAAATTGTAGACCTGCACCAGGATGGGAAGACTGAATCTGCAATAGCTAAGCAGCTTGGTGTGAAGAAATCAACTGTGGAGCAATTATTAGAAAATGGAAGACTTACAAGACCACTGATAATCTCCCTCGTTATGGGGCTCCACGCAAGATCTCACCCTTTGGGGTCAAAATTATCACAAGAACTGTGAGCAAAAATCCCACAACCACACGGGGGGACCTAGTGAATGAACTGCAGAGAGCTGGGACCAAAGTAACAAAGACTACCATCAGTAGCACACTGCGCCGCCAGGGACTCAAATCCTTCAGTTTCAGACCGTGGGTCCCCCCATCTGAAGTTTGTTAGAGAGCATTTGGATGATCCAGAAGATGATTGGGAGAATGTCATATGGTCAGATGAAACCAAAATAACTTTTTGGTAAAAACTCAACTTGTCGTTTTTGGAGGAGAAATAATGCTGAGTTGCATCCAAAGAACACATTACCTACTGTGAAGCATGGGGGTGGAACATCATGCTTTGGGGCTGTTTTTCTGCAAAGGGGACCAGGACGACTGATCCGTGTAAACGAAATAATTAATGGGGCCATGTATCGTGAGATTTTGATTGAAAACCTCCTTCCATCAGCAAGGGCTTTGAAGATGAAATGTGGCTGGGTCTTTCAACATGACAATGATCCCAAACACACCGCCCCGGGCAACGAAGGAGTGGCTTCGTAAGAAGCATGTCAAGGTCCTGGAGTGGCCTAGCCAGTCTCCCGATCTCAACCCCATAGAAAATCTTTGGATGGAGTTGAAAATCCGTGTTGCCCAGCTACAGTCCCAAAACATTACTGCTCTAGAGGAGTTCTGCATGGAGGAATGGGCCAAAATAATAGCAACAGTGTGTGAAAACCTTGTGATGACTTACAGAAAACGTTTGACCTCTGCATTGCCAACAAAGTATTAACAAAGTATTGATATAAATTTTGTTATTGACCAAATACTTTATTTTCCACCATAATTTGCAAATAAATTCTTTAAAAATCCTACAATGTGATTTTCTGGATTTTTTTTTCTCATTTTGTCTCTCATAGTTGAGGTATACCTATGATGAAAATTACAGGCCTCTCTCATCTTTTTAAGTGGGAGAACTTGCACAATTGGTGGCTGACTAAATACTTTTTTTCCCCACTGTATTTTATTATCATATTTCAGCTGAAGTTGCTACAGACCCAGGAACAAACCATATATGCTAGGTTCACTATGAAGCTTATAAACCATTTCCCATCCACACCATGTTTTTTTTTTTTTTAAACTCTTATTTTGCATACCAAATTCCGAATATTCATTATTCAAATCTATCATTACAATTGCTCTAGAAATGCTATTTAATATCGAACTTTTAAGCTGACTGTCATCAGTAAAATATAATCCTTTCTCTCTCTGTATCCTCAGTCAGCAATGGCACTGCACATTTACCATTTTCTTTATTCATGAACACAGTAGCACTACCAGTAAATCATGCACATATTTTAATTGGGTTGTATGTTTTATGACCTTCTTTGTAATGTGTTTCACTACCTTATAACAGCAATAAATCTGTTTAGCTGTGTGCTTGTGCACGATAATTGATGTTGCTCCAGCTTTGCTCTAAATGTCAATAAAATGTTTATTTATCGTGTACTGTTGTGATTAAATAAAATAATGATATCTGAAAACCCTTATGTTCAGTAATAAGTGGCATACATCTGATTTGCCCACAGTGCTTGATGCATAATCTATCTGCTTACCTTTAGTTGCTTTTCCTTCTTCTTCCGCACATCTTCCCACTCATTGACGATGCGTCCCCACAGGATCCACGAATCCTCCTCCAAATGTGACAAGTTGGAGGAGGCTGATGAACTAGACACCAGTGAGGAGCCACTGTTCCTTCGAGAGCCATTCACAGACCGTAAAGTCTTACTGTCCGTCTCCAACAACCTGGAAAGACAGCCATGGCAGAGAATAGTTATTACAGAAGTAAAGGCTGTTGCAAATCCATTTTATATTATTATTTTTATTATTCTGTTTTTAACTAAAGTGTTGTACAATGTGAAGCAGTGTAATTTTGCATTTGTATTTTGTTTTAATAATAATATTATCTTTTGGATAAAGTGTCAAATAAGAGAAAGATTTTTCACAGGGTTATTTAATATATATAAACAGTTTTCTGTTGAATTTCCAGCAAAAAGATCTATAATGTGATACATACTATTACCAAGACTGTGACGTACTGTGATATAAGACTTTAATTAATACCACCCGCTCTATATTAATACAGTTTAAAGGTAGAAGCTGTATTTCCTTACAGGAAGTTTTGGTGTACAGATGGAGCAGCGATAAGAGAAGCCATCGCATTAAGAAACACAATAACAGTCACACAACTTGGTTTATGTCAGCTTTTCATCCAATTTCAAAGAAGTTGATAATCAGTGAACTGAATGGCAAACTGATTTTTGGGGCAGAATGAGGGCATGGTGCCAGCAAACAGAAAATAGACTTCCATCCATTCTATGGAGAAACATTAGTGATATCACTGCTGGCAAACTTTTGGCACTGACATTTTTATGTTGACATTAAAGTTGTATTTTTGGCAGCATTAGCAGTTATCTGTGGCTAAACTGGTCCCAGCACTCCTTTTTGCCTGACGGGAAAAAAACACTGGGTGGCATGTTTGTTCCAGACATTAATACAGTTCTAAACAACATACAATTCAGAGCAGAGTATTAGAGTGAAGTTATTTTAGACTTTAAAGTCAAGTATTTAGAATTAACAACTGAGTATGGTTATGAAACAGGGGATGCTTGCCAAATGAGTGTGCTAGCTTGGGAATGTTGGCTGACAGCTATAAATGGAAAAGCCCATTTAAGACTCCCCAGCATATCTAATGCAAAATGCAGAGGTTGTAGAACAGAAAAAAGTATAGATATTCTTTGTAGAATAGGGAAAAGAAAACACACACACACACACACTATAGCCAAGGCTAACTGCATTAGCATCTGCACACAAATCAACATGCATGAAAGGTAATTTTCAAAAATCCATAATAGGGGCACTTAAAGTATTCACAAGATAAAATATAATTTTGTCTACCATTTTTATTGTGAGAAATATTGTAAGTCCTATAAAACCTAAATAAATACAAATAAGGCATGAAGAAACAGACTAAATCTTTCTGCCACTTTCAGCTAAATATCAAACTCTCCAAAACAAGTAAAATGTAAAATGCTTAATACATAGTAAAAAAAAATATAATAAAAAAATAAAAAAACTGACCTCGGATCAGCTGGAAAACAGGCAGACAATGCTCGCGAGTAACCTCAACATTTAAGAGCTGACAGCACAGACACAAAGCCATGGAAATCTGATCTCGGAAAAAGAGAGCCCCGGTTCTCTAAAGGAAGCACTAGGTGACGTCATGGCCAAGGCTCTGAGGCTGGATTCAGTTACAGCCGCTTTTGAGTCATGCAAGAGGGGGGCCACGGTTGTTAGGGGTGAAAGGCAGTAAGAGAGAGTCATGGGGGTCACAGCTGAGGGGTGGTGATGCTGAATGAGCTACTGGTGGTAGGTGAGAACAAAGGAAAAAAGAGAGACTGTCCTGCTGGGACATTTTCATTCTCTGTTTTTCTCAGACTACTGGACTTGAGTTGTCGAAGATGTATCTTTTCAACCCAATTTTTGTTAGAAGCACACTGTAAACTGCATTCTAAACAACTTAACGGTCACTTTAAATTCCAGTCACGGATTGCAATGGGATACACGAGAATGTAATCCAATTGGTTGCGGTTGTCTTAGTCACCACTAAACTCTTGAAGCAACTGGTTATTCTAACCAGTATGAATAATAATTCTATCAAAGCATTAGCCCAGGGCTCTCCAAATTCGGTCCTGGAGGGTCGGTGTCCTGCAGAGTTTAGCTCCAACTTGCCTCAACACACCTGCCTGGAAGTTTCTAGCATGCCTAGCAAAGAATATAGAAGACCAAGAGGCGAAACTCTGTAGAACGTTCCACTGCAACAGCGGCGCCCAGCAGCAACCCTGCGCCATTTTGGGGTGAAAGTGACTCAGCAGTCCACTAGATTCTAGCTGTCGCTATGGCAAATATCAGCTGCTTTGTTTAAAAAACCGTACATTAAAGCTGAAATACAGACTGAACGATGACAACAATAACATACAATCACTAGACTAGTGATCATCAAATATTTTTAATAGTTTATTTTAGACTTTATTTTAAAGTCTTCCCTTTTTTCACAAAACATTTTGCTCTCTAGAAACCATGTCAGTTTCGGTTGAAAATATTTAAAGTTCAAGTGTTAGCATTATAAACACTGAATTAATACCAACATATGAAATTAAATGAATGACAGAAAAATTAGGAATGTTGGACAATAAATATATAACAGGAATATAACAGCTTGACAGTAAACTGTTTTTGCAGTATTGCATTAAATTCCGTAAAAAAAAAAACATGTACAGCCACTTTCTCCAAAATTGTTTAATTATTTAATTATAACAGAGACACAGCAATGCATCATGTTCTAATCTAGATCATCATTTTTGTAGTGTGTTCATGGGATTAAAACATACAATATATATTTCAGACCTAGTGGAGTAATCGTAAATAATAATATAGTAATTGTAAATGTGTAAAGTTGTATAAGCGCATTACTTGGTGTCATATCCATATAAATCATTATTATGGTTTCTATAGGACCTGCAGTTTCTAAAAAGATTTAAGTTTTCTACTAGACTAAAAACAGTTAAAAGTTAGCAGGTGCATAAGACAGTGCAACGTCCCACTTCAAAACACACAATATTTTTACACTTTTGAGAATAATTACCTGTCAGGGTCTTTGGGAAAACGATGAAAGGCAATATTTTTACTGTCACACTGACAGTTTTTTGCAGTGGATTTATGCACTCTGGGACCTGGTTTAAAAAAATATGGTTATATTTATAATATCTCCCAAAACACCGGATCCGTGTGGACGAAACGCCTATACGATACAAAATGTATGCGTATACAGCTAAACGCGTCTCCGTGTGGACGAGGCCTAAGTCAGAAAGATCTTCATTATAAAAGCATAGTTCACACACAAAAAATTGTCATCATTTACTCACCCTAATGCTGTTCCAAATGAATGTTGGTAACCAATAGTTTTCGTTTGAACTGAGAAAATTCTCAAAATATCTTCTTTTATGTTCCACAGAAGCAAGGAAAGTCATACAGGTTTGGAAAAACATTTGAGTTAATTATTTTAAATTTTTCATTGAATTTTCCTTTTTGGGTGAACTATACCTTGAAATTTATTTACAAGCCCTTTTGACAACTTATTTCTCACTTAGCCCGGAACACACCAAGCCGACGAACTAGTGGCGACGAAAGCAGAATGTGGGGTCGGCTCACGTTGGCAGTGTCTGGGTCCAAAGTTGCCTTGACACACCAAGCCGACGCTTGACACCCGACAGCCAAGTAGCACGTACGTTCTGCGTATTTTCTTGTGCACTGGTTCGCTGGCTGAACAGCCAATCAGAATGATCAGATGGCCCGACTGACCGACGAGCTCTGACGATTCAACATGTCGAATCAGCCGAAAAAAAGCAGACGAGGACCAACTTCAATCGACGTGCCGAACACACTGAGAAAACTTAAGTCAGCCGATGAACAAAAACTGCCTGGCGGTCAACCGTCCGCTTGGTGTGTTCCGGGCTTTTGGGGCAAGGCAGAGCTCGCCTCTGGTATGTGGGCACAAATGAGAAAGCCTGGTTAGGGTACAAAATCCAGAAACAGTCAAATCTTTGCTGGTGGAAATTTATGAAAACATTTTTATTCGGTTTAATCTAATCTAATTTGCCAAATAATGTCAATATTCCAAAGCCTTCAGCTTTTCTATCTTTATTAAAGTAGTACAGTGAAGAGGGGACAGGAAAAAAATACGAGGGAGAAAGAGAGATAGAATGAGATCAGGTCACTGGCTGGGCTTGAATCTGTACCACCTGCTTGAGCACCACAGCTCTAATGTGTTAAGATCACATGCTCTACTACCACACCGCAGCCCAGATGCAAACCTCTATCTTGATGGCATTTACTCAAACGACAGAAAGTTTACACCGTGAAAACCCGCAAACATTTGCAATTAGGTCCATTCACAAGCCATCCTAGATGTTCATAAACTAGTCTATATTAAATACAAATAAAGCGAAATAAAAAAAAATTATATTAAATAAAGTAGATGTTGTACTGTAGGCTTAACCTATTTGATGAATTTAGTAAGCATTAAGACAATTTGCATTGCAAGTGTTGCTTCTGTGTTAATGATTCACTGCTGGTTAAAGTGCAAAGTGGATTCTTGTACAGGAAACAAACACTGCATTTTGTAAAAGCAGATAGAAAGCCAAGTATTTGTTCTACGAAGGAATTAAAATGCAACCACAAACAGAAAACAAGCGAAAAAGACAGCATTAATAAAAATGGGTAACCGGCTGAGAATGTGCATCTGCTGCGTTGTGCGATAGAGAATTGATCAAAGTTATCACTGTGAAGCTGCTCACCACGGGAAGCTCATTCTGCAATCCACATGTCTTTCCTCGGATTCCTCCAAGTAATACCAAATGTGTGTGAGAACGAAAACAACCTGATTCTCTCTCACACTCTCTTGCCGTCTCAGTCTCACCCCACTCTCTCGCTCTCTCTCTCTCTCTCTCCTGAACCCGCATAAACACACACACACACACACACACGCACACACACACAATGCTTATCTTAAGTGCAAAGGCCTTCAACCTGTGCAGTAGCAAAGCAAAATTCCAGTGGAGTTCAAAATCTGTGGGGTGTGAATTACTGGCTTTTATTTTTTACCAGCTATTAAACTGTATTTTGCATTAAAATAACAATTATTTCATAGTATTTTTCTTGCAAATTCACTTCTCTGTCACTCGCAGCATCATACAGGCTGAATTTCTCTGTGAAATGTCACCTGTTACAAACACATGAAGACACACTGTGGTTTGTTTCCTTGTGTTTTTATTATTGTTTTATTTTACTCTCTGTTGGTTCTTGATTCATTTTGTTCCATGGTATGGAGTGTCTTGACCACATACACTACCATTCAAAAGTCAAAAATCTGTTTTCATTGTAAAAAAAAAAAAAAAATTAACAAATAAATACTGTTTTTTTTATATTTACTATTCAAAGAATACTGAAAAAAAAATGTATGATGGTTTCCACAAATTGCTGACTTTATTGTATTTTTGATCAAATAAATGCAACCTTGATGAGGATAAGAAACATCTTTCAAAAACTTTTTTTTTTTTACCAAATCCTGAACTTTTTAATGCTAGTGTAAAGTAGGGCTGTGCATCAGCAACCTCACACACATTATAATACATGTTGCAATCCAATACATAACAATATAACTGAATTGTGTTGGAAAATCTGCCATATATGAAGACATAGAGTCTCAGTGTATCAGTGAGACACGAGTAAATCTGGAATATCAGTCTCTCATGCTGTTAGCAATTTAGTTATTTTGAGCACCGCATCTTAGAAATGGCTCTGACTTTATGGAGGAATGTCAGTTTGGATGAGCTGCTGCTTCTTTATTAACTAAACCATAGGAAATATGAATGAACAAATCAATTAATAAAAATATGGATAAGTAGTACCAAATTTGGTCAACAAGGGGACTGAGAAACATAAGTACACATAGTCTTCATATCTGATTATACATGGAGCCGGACAGCCCCTAACACCACTCTAACAGATTCATGGGACAGGTACGGTTCCTACGAGACCACAGGGAAATAGGCCAAGCCGCAGAGATCTGTGTAGTCGTTTGGAGCTCCGAGTCGCTCTCTTCATCTTTCTGCAGTGGCAAGAAAAGCCCATATGGCCACATGTGAAGAATCGGAGCTCCAAACACTCCACAGATCCTCTGAGCAGCTGCCCTAGTTTCCATTCTGCAGAGAGAACTCTGTGTGGGTGTTGCACTCGCCCAAGCGGATCACTCTGATTCCGTTCTAATACCGAAACCAGCCTGTGATACCAGAAACAGCTAGATGAAAGCAAGCATTTGGTCTCCACCAATCAATAATTAAAGAGGAAAGGGGCGGGGCTTTGCTCTGCCAACACCAATTAAAATGTTCACAAAAAGGTCAACATGCCTACTGATAGTTTTCACGTGACGTCACACACTCATAGGAATGCCCACCTGGAGGGCAAAACAAAGCTTTGCTCCACTGACCGCCAGTTATTTTTACTAGGTTTGCATTTAGTAGTAATGTAGTAAAACGCAGATATTAAAAGGTGAAATTCAGTAAACACCTTATTGATGATGTATATTTTGTACAGGCAAGCATATGAACCCAGAATATAAACACAATGCGCAAAGTTTCACGTTAAATGGTTTCCCATAGAAAACCATTATAAGGAAAACACTAAACCATTAAGCAGACAGTGTTCATATTCTGACCTCATCTGCTTGCATAAACTATGCATCATTAAGATAGTGATTACTGGAATGGGATCTTTTTAATAAGGAATGTTTTAAATATATTAAGTCACTTTAATGTTTTTACACCGTTTGACGCAACTGATTTTAATGATTGAAATATTGCGGCAGCTGCTTTATGTGGATTGCAAATGGCCAAAACTTGCATTTTTTTCACATCCCTTTGTTTTATTCTTTTGAGAGGTGATCTAAATATTTGCGGCTGTGAAACAGATGGGAAATTGATAGTTTTGAGCTGCAGTTCTATGAATGTTTTGCCCTCCAGGTCTTCGAGCCGGTCACGTGACTGAAAGCTATCAATTAACGCTTTAAAACAGCCAGGAAATCAGTTGCAGATGCTGATACGGTCACCATCTCTTCTTATGCGAAACCAGGAAGGAAAAGGAGAAAAGTCTCCTTCCTGGTTTCTAATGTGGCAATTTAAGTGAATTCAGCTTAATTTAAAAGGCCTCCCAAAGCAAGCAGGGTTTAAATGTCTTTGACTGTCAAATGTTTTACTCTGCTTTGCTATCAATTTCAGATGAACTGCCTAACATGTGAGTAGTGGTCGACCGATATTGGTTTTTTTGACAGCCGATGCCGATATCTTGGAAAGCAGGGTGGTCGATGGCCGATATAAAGTTGATATAATTTTATTTATTTTAATTAATTTTTAAGAAATTTGAAATAATTTGAAAATGGGTTAAAAAATAAATTTGTAAAATAAACATGCTTATACTTTAAATGACAAAGTATTTTTCACAAATAAACAAATATTTAATAAAAATATAATTAAAAAGGAAGTAAACTGTAACCAACAGGGCACTCAGTATTCTGGGAAGTTTGTGTGCATTGGGAATCACATTTTTTCAAATAAAGCCAAGGTAACACTCATTTTACATACAGCACACAGTGAAAATGACATGAATATGACAATGGGCAAAGCATGAAGCGCAGCATAATTTGAAATCACGAATTTAAAGTTTGTCGACCGCACGTCTCAATGAAGCTGAACTCTCCTCCTGTCCGTATTCAATTCGCACGGACCGACCATCATGCAGAGTACACGCGATCGTGCAGGATACAAATGCACACTTCATAAGATCTCACAGCTGGATTCGACTAAGTTTGCAAGGTTTTTGAAATTAGATGTTCATTAGTCATTCAAAGATTTGTTTAAATGATATAACTGCGTATTTGTTGAATGTTGACGGCAAACGTGAAAGTATTATAATGTTTGCCTATCTATTAGTAACAATATAAAAGCAATCTTTATAATACTTTTTTACTGTGCTCAGGCGCTGCCGTTCTCAGCGCCATCAAAATAAAAGTCCCGCCACGAATGCATCGGCCAAACAGAAAAACGTATTGGCTGATGCCGATATTTGAAAAATGCCAAATATCGGCCGATTTATCGGTCGACCACTACATGTGAGCATTATGACAATGCTGAGGCTTGTGTTGACTTGAGAGGAGACACACTCTCTGACATGTGCCAGGCAGCATTACACTAATGGCATGAGTGCTGTGGAAGACAGCAGGTGATAGGGCATTGTTAGTCATCTCTGCGACCAGCTGTAGTCTCCAGCTGTCCTGATGAAGGCTGGGGCCAGAGGTCAGCTGGCCTGAGCACCACTCCGCTATTTAGTAAAGGTCACAGGTCAAACTGGGTTAACATAGCAAATCTGAAGTGAATAATAAGATGGAAAAAGCACAAATGCACAACCATATTTGATAATTTCTCCCCCTGAACAAATGTGAAATATGTAGCAAATCATGAATATTTTATATGAATGCAATAAATGAGCTAAAATATAAAAAAAAATGTTTTTGCTTCAAAATCTCGGCCACCATTCACTACCATTATAAAAGCTTGGAAGAGCCAAGACATTTTTTAATATGACTCCGATTATATTCGTATGACAGAAGACGTCTATACACCTAGGATGGGCCTTGAGGGTGAGTAAATCATGGGGTATTTAGGGCTTGTGTATCACCAGCAAAGTCACGATACGCATCACGATACAGAGGCCACGATACGATACGTATCACGGTACATGACTGCACTGAATTTCACCTCAGCAGAATTTAGAAAAACAGCTGTTTATTAAACACTGCATACTATAGTACCTTTTCTAACTATTGGCAGAGCAGGCAGTTTACCTCTGCATTATTAAGGGCCTCCATAATTGTACCACAGTACAATATAAGTAATTGCATATGTTTCATGTTTACTTTGTGCACTTCTCACCAGGTACAATATTCTGATTGTTTGCATATTGTTTTTAAGCCCATAAATAATAAAATACTCGTTCTAATACATTTATATTGTAATGTACTCATGCTAAGGATTAAAAGAAGTGATTGCTGGGAGTTTAGTATTCCAAATTAACACAGCCTCTACAATAAAAAAAAAAAAAAAAATTAGAAGAGTTCTAAACTAACGCGGTCTTCACAGTATCTAACTCCCACCACTCTCCAGGCTGATTTAAGGCTGAGTTATACCGACGCGCTCCGCAGTTCGCTTTGAGGGCGTGCGCCGTCGGTGGCTGGCGGTGCGCACAATTTTTTGTAACCGTTCCGGGCAGCTCCCTTCCGAAGATGCCACTAGTTCAAGCGATTCTAGCCAACATGGCTCGGGGGGGGGGGGGGGGGGGGGGGGGGGGGGGGGGGGGGGGGGGGGGGGGGGGGGGGGAGGGGGGGGGGGTGGGGGGGTGGTGTGGCAGCATTTGTGTGAAACAGAAGCAGTTTGGTGCAGTCACACACACAGATCACGTTGCGGCCGAACTCAGACATTCAGGAACAAACTTTTTAGCGCTGCCCCGCAGTTTTATCAACTAAATAGCTTAATCGCTCAAGATCTACATTATCTTTCTCAACAAGGAGCTGGTAACGTTGTTGTTTCTAAAGGAATTAAAGCCACAACTTTACTGTTAATAGAGAAACGCGGCAAAACGGTGGTAATTCATACATACACAGCCTCTCTCTCTCTCTGTGTCGTAAACGAACAGTTGATTAATCACAATTTTCTGAGACTAAATTATTGAAGTGGAGATCGCTAAACGTAACAAAAAAAAAAAAAAAAAAACAAAAAGATAAAAAAAAAACAGAGCTAACCGCTGTTTTCAGAAAGCAAGCGCGTTTATCCACAGTGGAGAGAGAGCGCGTGTGCACAGGGTTGCCAGGTTGACAAAGATAAGTAGCACATTTAGCAGATATTTCCGTATTGCGCAAGTGTGAAGCTCTGTTTCGGGGATTACATCTCTTTATATCAGGCAACCCAGTTGTGTTCCTCTGCGGCCAGATTAAACCTTGTTGTAGCCTATATATTATGCGCTATTCATTCTTTTTTAGAAACCTCGCACTTTTCTACTCAATTTTAAACGTTTTAAAATGTTTAACAAATTAAGCGTGGTCCACTGCTGCACACGTGCCACAATATCGATACAGGGCCAGCTGTATCGATACTTGTATCATCAAATCTCTGTGACGATACATCGTCGTATCGATATTTTGAACACAGCACTAGTAATTTTCATTTTTGGGTGAACTATCCTTTTAACACGAAAGATTTCTATTTCAAATAAATGTTGTTTTAAACTTTCTATTTAAAGAATCCTGAAAAGAAATGTCAATTTTAACAAAAAATATTAAGCAGTTAAACATTGCTATTAATAAGAAATGTGTATTTATCACCAAATTGGCATTAGACTTTGATTACTGAAGGATCATGTGACATTGAGGAATGGAGTAAATCGCTGCAGAGAAAATTCAGCTTTACCACCACAGAAATAAATTACATTTTTTACATAGGACATTATTTTAGCATTATTTTAGCATAGGACAGTTACTTTACATTGTAATATTATGTTATAATATTTTATGTATTATATTTATGCTTTACTATATGTAAATACAGGCTTGGTGGGCAAGAGACTTCTTACTAAAAAAATAATTAACCAACCCCGAACCTTTGAACAGTAGTGTCAAAGGAGGAATGGGATCAGGAATTAAACCAGTGTCATTCACATGAACCATGTTCATGATATTTCCAACAACTATGTGTGAGCAACTCTCACACTTGTTATCATGTCAACAAGTGAAGACGTTGTAGATTACAGGAGAACTGAAACTGATAGACAGACAGCTCCACAGACCCTCATCTCTTGCTGGTTCTATATTTGGAAAAGTACGGTGCCATCACTTGTCTGAGAACACAAAACAGCCACCCCAGCAAAGGCTTTACTGTGTTAACATCATGTCAGTGCTCTTGACATATCACTGTTTGTACTAGAGAGCAGGCTAAATTTGGACCACACCAGAAGAGAAGCTGGACAAGACTAGGACTGCAACAACTAATCGCTAAAATCGATGATGAAAATAATTGACAACTAATGTCATTATCGATTAGTCGCGTATGCCCACCACCGCGCACTGAAAACTTCCGCCAGTCACGTCAAATTACAGCAGTGAATTATGCATTTCTATGGACGAAATGCATCTAAAAACAGCGGATGAAACAGAGTGAGGTGTTGCAGGAAAAATGCATGATCCAAGCTGCCAGAAACATGAGAATGCTTTATTTTAAACTTCAAGCTAATGCGTAATGTTTAACACGGCTTGTCCTGTCAGGCGCTTTGACGGATGCATGTGCCGTTTAATGTGAGAGATATGCTTCCTCAGCGCATAAACTGCATTTTACGGTAATATCCTTTTCTGTAAATGTTAAATTTTCAAGTGAATGTTTCTATTTTGCATGAAGACTTGTCCTGACAGTCTGCGTTAAACTTCAGACATCACTGAACGAGCGCCGACACACACATGCACATCAAACAGACAGAACACAATAAAGAGGGAGAAAATTAATATTCAGCACAATAATAGTAATTTTGCTGATATATCTGTTATTGGATGTTAAATTTAGGTTTAAAAGTCAACGTGTAATTCAAGTATTTTATGATAGTAACTGTAAAGGGATAACAGAGTGCGATTTCAGGGCTCCAGACTCATGCTTCCCACTGGTCACTCTTTTGCGACTAACTTTCTCAGTTGGTGGCACGAGCACATGATTTGGTCGCAATATTTATATATATTGCGACCAAAATTGATTTAAATATTGTTTTAAATAAAAATTAATCAATGCATGCTGATGAACTTTTATTATAGTTTATAGTTATGTGGAAACGAAAGTGGTTAACATTCAACCCGTTCTTTTTCATCAGTAGTATTATTTGTGATATGAGTTTTGTGACGGGAGTTCCTCATTTGCTGTGTTATAATCTGGGCTTCAGGTGGTTTCACTTTCGAATTCGCGATCTTGTTGTCATGTTTTACAAGAAAAGATAATGGTCTGTTTTGCTTACATACATCTACACACCTTTCACTTTTTAAGACTAAAACAAAAGATGGATTCATTGTTATTCTTAATTAAAAAACACAAAAATAATAAAACGGTAAAATACAATGACAAACTAGCTTACGAAACGTTTATGTACAAAAACTAATGGTCTTTTAACGGTCTTTTACTTTAGCTTGAAAACTATCCATCGTTTCCTCAATATTAGATCAGTTGGCAAGCGTGTACCTTAGCGCTCGTGCTGACGTGGCAAGTATAAACCAGGCTGAGTGAGTGGGTATACCTGAGAGGATGATAGAAAAGCGGGGGAGGGGAAGCGAAAACAGAGACTGACTGGATGCGCAGTTAACAAAATCGCCTGTGCATAAACTTTAAATATAATTATATTAAAATTTTGCAGTCGCACCAGCAGGAAAAATGGTTGCAAAATGCGACTATTTGGTCGCAGTCTGGAGCCCTGGGTTTAATATAAATCTAAGACGTTTCTTACATTTACAGAATAAAGAAATTGTTCAGAGTGAACGTGTGTGTCCCTGCAGAACAGGGACAGTGTTTCTCTTTACCATCTTCATTATTCATAATTTTTAATATAGGGAATTAAACTGTCCTTTGTCCATTTGTCTGATTAAACTGTGCTTTATAACTCTTTTTGCACATAATGTATAGCATAGATATAGATATATTCACCATACAGTATGTTTTCATAGCATTCAGTTGGCATGTTTGTTTGAAGGACAGCAATGGGCAGGATGTGGAATAGTGTTTTAGCAATTTAAAAAAAAGAGGCTTTTCATCCGATTAATCTGAAAAATAATCGGCCAACTAATCGATTATCAAAATAATCGTTAGTTGCTAGACAAGACTAGAGCTCCTCAACACAAAGATGGACAAACTTTAAAAGAAAAGTCTAAGTCTGAAGGCCAATTATAAGTCCACAAACAACAAAAGCATTTCCTTAAAAAAAAAAAAGCATTTAGATTTTTACAACTTCCTACTTTTCAGCATAAATGAATGCTTAAACCTATAAATGCAATAAAGAAAGTTATTGCGTTCATCTAAAATAACCTTAAATCAAATCAAAGATTCATAATTTAAGCAGTAAAAGGAAGTAGGAGAGTAATAATTAAACAAAAAAGATAATTTAAAACATGACAATTAACAGAAAAACATTTTTTATTTGCATATGCCCCTCGTCTGCAACATAGATGGTGTAACACCCAATATGCACTGGCAATGTGACCAAATGGTGCTCCCAAAATACTTCTTGGAATGGGATAACTGATTCAGTGTTTTGATGTACTCTGCTTAACTGAAACCTGGCTAAAACCTAATGATTATATTGGTCTAAATGAGTCTACTCCACCAAGCTACTATTATAAGCATGAGCCCCGTCAGACTGGTCGTGGTGGCGGTGTTGCAACAATATATAGTGATATTATCAATGTTACTCAGAAGACAGGATACAGGTTAACTCAGGAATACTTCTGCTTAATGTTACACTGTAAGATATGCAAAATAAATCTATCGTATCTCTTGCTCTGGCTACTGTGTATAGACCACCAGGGCCGTATACAGATTTCCTAAAAGAATTTGCAGATTTCCTCTCAGACCTATTGGTTACTGTTGATAAAGCGCTAATTGTCGGAGATTTTAATATTCTCGTTGATAATACAAATGATGCATTAGAACTTCCGTTTACTGACCTAATAAACTCTTTTAGAGTCAAGCAAAACATAACCAGACACACTCATCATTTTAATCATACACTAGATTTAATTATATCGCATGGAATTGATTTTACTGATATAGATATCATACCTCAAAGCGATGATGTTACTGACCATTTCATTGTATCGAGCATGGCGTAGTACTAATATTACACTATTGGCTGCGTTATCGTCCGGGCAAACAAACTCTTGTTCCAACTACTAAAGATAGATTCACAAATAACCTGCATGATTTATCTCAACTGCTCTGTGTACAAATAAGTACACATGAACTAGACGAAAAAACTAGCAACATGGGCACTATCTTCTAATGCATTAGAAGCTGTTGCCCCCATCAAAAAGGTTAGAGAAAAACATACTGCACCATAGTACAACAGTAATACCCATTCTCTCAAAAAAAAAAAACTCGTAGTCTTGAGCGCAAAATGGAGAAAAACTAACTTGGAAGTATTTAGAATTGCGTGGAAAAAACAGTATGTCCAGCTATAGACAGGCTCTAAAAGCTGCCAGGGCCGAGCATATCCACAAACTCATAGAAAATAACCAAAACAATCCTAGGTTTTTATTTAGCACAGTGGCTAGATTAACAATAACCAGACGCCACCCGATCTAAAAATTCCCTCACAGTTTAATAGTAATGACTTTATGAATTTCTTCACTGATAAAATAGATAACATCAGAAATACAATAACAAATGTAGATTCTACAGCGTATAATACTTTAGCTTCATTCATCGCACCAAAAGATAAACTGCAGTGCTTTACAACTAAAGGACAGGAAGAGCTAAATAAACTTAACACTGCATCTAAACCAACAACATGCCTATTAGATCCTGTACCCACTAAATTATTAAAAGAGTTGTTACCTGTAGCAGAAGAACCGCTTCTCAATATTATTAACTCGTCGTTGTCTTTAGGTCACGTCCCAAAAACATTCAAGCTGGCGGTTATTAAGCCTCTTATTAAGAAACCACAACTAGATCCTAGTGAACTGGCAAATTACAGACCCATCTCAAATCTTCCTTTTATGTCTAAAATTTTAGAAAAAGTTGTGTCTGCTCAATTGTGCTCCTTCCTGCAAAAAAATGATCTCTATGAAGAATTTCAGTCAGGTTTCAGGCCCCACCATAGCACAGAACTGCACTTGTTAAAATTACAAATTACTTCTTGCGTCAGACCAAGGCTGTGTATCATTGCTAGTTTTACTTGATCTTAGTGCTGCATTCGATACTATAGATCATGACATACTCATAGATCGATTACAAAACTATACAGGTATTCAAGGGCAGGCTTTAAGATGGTTTAGATCCTACCTGTCCGATCGCTACCACCTTGTTCATTTAAATGGGGAGTCATCTCAAATATCACCAGTAAAATATGGAGTGCCACAAGGATCTGTCCTAGGTCCTCTGCTATTTTCAATATACATGTTGCCCCTTGGTAATATTATTAGAAAATACGGGATTAGTTTCCACTGTTATGCCGATGATACTCAACTATATAACTCAACAAGACCAAATGAAACTTCTAAATTATCCAAGCTAACAAAGTGTGTTAAAAATGTAAAAGATTGGATGACCAATAATTTTCTCCTATTAAATTCGGATAAGACAGAGATATTACTTATTGGACCAAAAGACAGTACAACGAATCTCGTGGATTACAATTTGCAACTAGACGGATGTACGGTTACTTCCTCTACAGTCAAAAATCTGGGTGTTATATTAGATAGCAACTTGTCTTTTGAAAATCATATTTCCCATGTTACAAAAACAGCATTCTTCCATCTTAGAAACATTGACAAGTTACGAAACATGATACCTGGTTCTGATGCAGAAAAGCTAGTTCATGCATTCATGACCTCTAGACAGGACTATTGTAATGCACTGCTAGCTGGATGTCCTGCATCTTCAATAAACAAGCTACAGGTAGTCCAAAATGCAGCGGCTAGAGTCCTTACCAGGTCAAGAAAATATGATCATATTACCCCAATTTTACAGTCTCTGCACTGGCTACCTATTAAGTTCTGTATCAGTTACAAAATATTATTACTTACCTACAAGACCCTCAATGGGTTAGCTCCTGCGTACCTAACAAGTCTTCTACCACGCTACAATCCATCAAACTCCCTAAGGTCGCAAAACTCTGGACTTTTGTAGTACCTAGGATAGCAAAGTCCACTAAGGAGGTAGAGCTTTTTCGCATTTGGCTCCCAAACTCTGGAATAGCCTTCCTGATAACGTTCGGGGTTCAGACACACTCTCTCTGTTTAAATCTAGATTAAAGACACATCTCTTTGGCCAAGCATTCAAATAATGCATCTCATAATCTTGTACTGCAAATATACAGTATCTGATCAAGTGCACATTATTATTCTTTAGTTTGGGTTAAACAAATCAATTTTGCTTGGTTGGAACAGCAGCTACGCTAATTATGTCTCTATGTGTTTCTCTCTTTCTGACAAGGGATGTAGGATTACACCAAGCTTCAGTTAGGAGCCAGAAACACTGAGCAAAAGAGATGATGTAAGCTCAGAGGACCTCAGATTGATGACCACATGAAACACATACGAACTACCACATTTGTAGAAGTTTGATTTGGCATCATATAATAATTGCTGTTCATATTGTTCATCGTCTGTTTTATTACGTTTTATATTGATTTTTCCGTACTGCTGGTTTGTTTGGTCAGAGGAGAACTGGCCCCCCGAATGAGCCTGGTTTCTCCAAAGGTTTTTTTTTCTCCATTCTGTCACTGATGGAGTTTTTGGTTCCTTGCCGCTGTCGCCTCTGCTTAGTTGGGGACACTTCATTTCCATCGTTATCGTTGACATGATTGCAAAGAGATTATTTAAACTGAGCTGGATGTTGACATCACTGAATTCAATGATGAACTGTCTTTAACTGAAAAATGAGTGTTTACTATTGTCACTTTGCATTAATGACACAATATTTTCATAATTAATGCTGTACAGTTGCTTTGACAAATCTGTATTGTTAAAAGCGCTATATAAATAAAGGTGACTTGACTTGACTTGTGCTTTTGCAAACACTGAAAGATGAAGACTTGAAGCAAAACCTCCAGATGACATTCAGTGAAGCACACATACCTGTTCTGCTCCTCTAGTTTGGCCAACAGCTCCACATCATCTGGGCTGAGCTGGGTCGGGGAGGCTGAGGAGGGCGAGGACAGCGAGGCAGTGGATGAAGCTACAGTGGTGTGCAGCGAAGAGGGCGTGGCCACCTGACTAGCCATCTGACTCACCGTAAGCGACACTGAGTTCTTCACCCATGAAAGAGTTGAACTCAGCTTGCCTGCTACCTTGTCTGTCGCCACCTTTGGAAAAATGAAAGAAAAGTGCTTAATAGTAAAAATAAAATTCAACATCTTAAAGAATTGATTTTAGTAAACTGAAGACAGGATATGATAAATGTCTTGTTATAAATAGTGCTTACTATTTTTTAATTTTATTTTTAGATATAGATAATCTAGGGCCCTGTGCGATTAATCGTATCGGCATTACAATCACGATTTGAGCTTGTGCGATTTCTAAATCGCTTTATAGCACGATTTTCCGCGCCCCGACCTCCCCGCAGTATGCTATCTGAACCAATCAGAATGCAGCGTGCTTAAATGGAGCACGAGAACAGAACAGATCGGGCGGGCATAAAAACGTAATGCCAGGTTCACACACTCCGTCTGTGGTGCGTATTTTTTCCGCGCCCATGTTAACGGATCAGAGCGTTCCCACTGCACACGATTGCGGTCTGGCAGTGCGCTCCAGGAGCGGTGCGTCTGCAGCAGTCATGCTGCGATCGTTTCCACAAGGAGTCTATTTCTGCTGTGCTGCACGCGCTGAAAGTGACAGCGCATTATTCACGGTAAAAAATAACATGGATTGACACAGAAATTTAGTAATTTATATAATTTAGATTTTGCTTATAATTTTAAAGTCTTACGTTGTCCACAGTCAACACAGGCTTTGGCTTTTTGGCTAGGTTTAAAGGAAAAGAGCATTTTTAGATAAGGCAATAATAGATGGCACTCATGGTGGTAGTTAAACAAAGTTATATTTATTGAGTTTAAACGTGACTATGTCTATGAAAGATTGTATAACTGTACTGTGATAAAAGAGAATCACAATGCTGAAAAAGCATTTTCAGAAACAACGTTTGGATTTGAAATCAAAATAATGGATAAATGTTGTGTTTGTGGTAAACAGCTGCGGATCAGGAGCGGACTGCAAACGCGTCCTGTGCGAAAGCAAAATGAGTCCGTGCTGCTTCTGCACCGCATACACATACTGTATACGCACTGCAGACAGAGTACGTGTGAACTTGGAGCAACAAATCTAGTTCAACATCTGAGGCAACGCCACAAAAAGCTCTATGACCAATGCATGGCAAAAAAAAACCCTGGACACGGGATTTTTTTTTTCTTCTGCCATATGTCTATTCTAGAGACATTTTATTACACCTTTACTTAGTGATTATTTTGCCTTATGTCTGTTCTAGAGACGTGTTACAGCTTCTTGATAAAGCTCTACTTGGTTTTCTTTTGGAAATATGTTCAATTCACTGAATTCACACTGAATGCATTAATGACTAAAGCATGTCTGCGTGTTAAAATCGAAATCGCAAAATTGATCAAAGAAATCGCGATAGGTTTATTTTGTCCATATCGCACAGCCCTAATATAATATATGATTTGTCAAACAACATGATAGTTTCAGGGTTTAGCCTAAAAAATGTACAAATATTTGAAATAATCAGTGTTATTATAGATCTTTTTTTTGTTTAATTGATTCTGACACCTAATGCAATAATGAAAACACATTTTTATGTAAGCTAAAGAACAAATGGTGTTATAAATTGGTCGAGAGAAAAGGCAAAAAATAAAAAAAAAAAAAAAAAAACGGTGTTTGAAACAACCAAGTCCATTTTCTTCAACAAGATGCTTTAAGGAACGTAAACCTAAAGAAACAGTTTCAGCTTTGTAGACAAGGATGGGTGGCCTGGACAGACTGATAAATATCTCACATGGACATTCTCGTGTATGTAAAAATTCAGGTCAGTAACAGCTTTGTACCGTCCAATATATGAATGTGGCAAAGTTCACAATACCACATACAAAAACACTGGTTCTTCAACTGGTTTGAGACTGCTACTGTGCAACTCTTCACTTTCCCTTTTATTTATTTATTTGGTTGTGATTTTAAAAAACACCCATAAAATCACTACACTTTTAAAACTAATAAAGGGACAGTTCACCCAAAAATGAACATTTTATCGTTCTTCCATGGAACACAAAAGAGGATATATTGAAGAATTTTGATGACCAATCAGTTTTGGTTACAAAAAATATATATATCTTTTTTTATGGTCCACAGAAGAAAAGTCAGCAATACAGGTTTGGAACAACATGAGGGTGAATCAATTATGGCAATTTAAATTTTTGGGTGAACTACCCTTTTAAGAATTTGAGAACTAAGCCGAGATTACAATTTTTTTTCTTTACAAAATATTCACATGGCTATCTTCTCCATTATTTCCCATATAGGTCAGCAGAGTTTGAAATTAACAACTAGCACCAGCCAAATGCAGATGCTCTTTGCCAGGCACAGTGGTGTGTGACCTGCAAGACATCCCGGACTGACATTTAGCAAGAACATGCTGTCGGTAAGAAGCAATGACTGACTTCATATATAGATTCACTATATTTTGATTTTGTGGCAATATTTGAGGCTATGTAAGATACCAATTTAGATACCAATGCTATTTAAGTGTTAGTCGCCTTAATCACCCTTTGTAATCATCAGACATTAAAAGACTGTTTCATGACATTAGACGTTGGCATCCTCTTCAGAAATGGCTTCTATATGCTTGTGTACTCACAAAACTTTTACTATTTTACATAACATTTACTATTTTTTTTTGGAAAACCAACCACTAAAACCAATTATTACTTGTCTCTGACTACACATGACAAATGATCAAGAAACATTCTTTAGTTTAAATCACAGATGTAAAAAAAATTATTTGAGTTATGTCCTGGACCACATTCCTCTTTCAATGAAAAATATGCTAGGTCAACACAGGAAAGAAAACTGTATTCTTGAAGCCATTTCATGGGCTCTTTAAACTGTTGTGTAAAGGGTTATATAAAACACTCATTCCTTACAGCTACACGAGCAAAATGGTTTACTAGGTCATTAGTTAGGTGTGTACACCATAGATTGGAAACTGATGCCGCTTGTCATTCTATATTTTCAAAGACGACCTCTAGAAGGTTTGGACTAAGGGAATGTTTGAGGTCGTTGTGTACTTTCCACCGAAACGACAGTAGTACAAACACTGACTCACTCAAACTGAATCACACTGAAGTGAAGACATTAAAAAGGCTAAAACTTGTCAACTGACAGTACGGAATTTAAGACAACTGGAAACAGCAGGCAAGGACACTGTAACATTAGAAAGCCAAGAACCCATCTCCGTCTAAGATTTCCTAGGTGTTCTTTGCTCTTACCTGAAGAAAGATGTCACCCTAACTGAGGTCCTCGCTAATTCCATAAACAAATCCACAGGAGAAATACCAGTTCAATCACAAGAGTATCCCGACTTCAAACACCATCAGCAGTTTTGCAAATTCCAAAAGTCACACTGTTGTGTAGGTGTCACCTGGGGTCAAAGTGCTCATGTAGAAGACATTGAGGCAGCTGTAAAGCAGACAGCAGCAGTATAAGCTTCTGCCTTCCCTTTTTACAGCTGTAGTAAATACTAATTCATGCCTTGGAATTCACCCGACAGAGAAAAAAAATCCTTTTCCTGCAAAACGCCTGTGACGTCTGAGCTCACCGTACCGAGCTTCACGACATAAATGAGCTGTAATGATGAACCCAGGGGAAGTCTACCTCTGCACAAAAAAGCAGGTTTCTCATTTGCATGTGGCACTTCTCTGAATCCTCTACAAGACAGATTACGTTTCCTCTTGCGATCTCCATTTCTGACAAATTATGACCACACACCTATGCATTGCTTCTGTGGTTTCACAAACCAACATAAATAACATTTTATAGTATTCCCAACAAAATACCTAGAAATGACTCTAAGTAGTCATGGTTGGAAACACCCTTGCTTAGATAGCGTTACAAGTCAGAAGAGTGACAAAGAAAGAGGTGGGACATCAACAGGAACACCAGAACAATGTGCAGTTATAAAAGGAATAGTAGTCAAGGATTGACATGTCGGTCTGAAAAAAAAAATTAAATACATATACACTGATTAGCCTATATAATTATATAAATTCATAATTTTACAATATAATAAGAAATATACAACATTTGTTTTATGTAATTTTTAAATGTATTTATTTTCATTATATTATGTTTCACATAAGCTCATAGTGTACATTGTAAAAAAGATTTTTCAAAGTTGTAAATAAAACATAGATTAATGGAGTAGGCCTATGTTTTACAAGAAAATACGATTTCACTCTTTCTATTTAAAAGTTTCACATTTAATTCAATGTTTTACTTAAAGGGATAGTTCACCCAAAAATGAAAATTCTGTTCTCGGGTAATAACCAAACCTGTATGATTTTCATTTTTCTGCTGAACATAAAAGACATTTTGAAGAATATGGGTAACCAAACAGTTGATGGTCCCCACTGACTTCCATAGTATGTAAAAAAATACTGTGGAAGTCAATGGGGACCATCAACTTTTTTCAAAATATCTTCTTTAGTGTATAACAGAAGAAATAAACTTATACAGGGTTGAAACAACTTGAGGGTGAGTAAAGGATTTACATTTTTGGGTGAACTATCCCTTTAATGGCAGGGTAGGTGATTTAGTTTCAAAACATTTTTTGTTATGCTGGTTGAAAATCTCTTCACATCCCCATAGCAATCACTAAGTTAAGTGGTCTAAATGTATTTATTTGTATTTTTACCATCTGTGGAAGATGTAAGATCATAAAATGTTCGTCCAATCATATCCATTGGTCTGAGGGCTACGATAGGCTGTCCTACATGCCTGTCAACGTATGTATTTGCATACCTCTGCACACTCTGTTCGCGCAGACATGATACGTCAGCAGCATGAATGGGCTTTGTACTGTAATGTTTTCTCACCGGTGAATGAGACATGAGGTAATCTGACAGCATTGCATCCAACCCTCCACCAATGCAGCATCTGGTCTGCCTGTGCGTGTTCATGTGTTTGGGAGGAGGCGTGGCTTTGGAGAGTGATTTGCCGGGAGGGTGGGATCTCATGTTTTCAAAGATAGCTTGCTATTGCTAGCCTCTCCGAAATCACCTACCCTAACTTTAATGGTTCTTTGTAATTAAGTGTGGAACTTACTAGCAATTTCGGAGGAACAATTGTTTCTACACAAAGTTTTTCAGTGTATACAGTCGGCTCAAAACTTTCTAGTAAAATATTATTTAAGCTTGTAGCACAGGTAAGACCAGTAAAAGCCAAAGCTGTTGAAAAATGTTTACCCCTTCATGCAAACCTAAGTTTTGCATGTTCAGATGCTAAAAATGAATGACAATAATAAATTATATGAATTGCAATTTTTAGTTGGGTAAGAATTAACCTATTCACAAGCAATAGATGAGTTGACATCTCATAAGCCACATGCCTCCTCCTCACATTGTGTACCAAACAGAACTGGCCAGTTTGTCTGAGATCTGCGTCCCTCATTATGCCAACAGCTGTACCGCTTTCACACAGCTGTTTCTGTGCATTAGGAGCTGCACACACATGCAAATACAATCTGCCTGGCTTCACAAACCAAAATCAGATTTCAGACCCCTGCCTGCTGATCTACCCATGAGCAGAGTCTTTTATATATCATGCAATACATATATAAGAAAGTAAAGGAACTAAACTGTCTCACCACAGACTGTATCATTCTCTCAGCTGTGATACATGATGTCTGACTATCTGAGCATGCTGGCACCATCAGAGGTTAGTCAATACTGTAAATAAAGAAAACATCATTTGGGTAAGCCTGACTTAGCCTCTCAGGGGAATGAGTATTTTCATACACTGAGAGGAGAAGAGCAACTGCTAGGAAACAGAACAATATCACTTCCTCTGCTCTGACCTTCTAAATGATTCATGCAGAGGTGCTGGTCTATGTTTGCGGAGCAAGACAAAAAAAATGAGATGAAGGTCAGGCCTCATGCATTTTCATTATGTTTAATGAAGTTTACCAGGTCTCCCTCTTCTAACAGTGGAACTATTAATGAAGTACAAACACAGGTACATAAAGGCCAACACGGACACATATGCAATATCTGTGTGCTAGGTGACAACGAAAATGTCAGTTGTCAGATATTAAATCAACATACTGTTGAAGGAAACAACTTCTTTTAGATAAAGAAAACATTAATCGCAAGCAAGACCTTTTAAAGTGAGGGCGAACATAAAAATTGTATACATAATTCACTTTAGAGCTAGAAATTAGGGAACATTTATTACACTCTAAGAAAAGCCTGTAAAAATATAGGGCCAAAAGTACTGTTAATATGAAGGAATTTTCAGTCTCTCTTCTATTACAACCAATCCCTATTAGATATTTAAAAATACTGCGATTAATTTGTCTTTTTTCCACATTGGAGAAACAGTGGGACATATTTCTTGGACATAGGCACATTAATTCATGACTCAAGTTTCTGTTGCGACCCTAGTCTAATCTCCAACTGAGAGTGACATTGTCAATAGCCCCTTTCACACAGCAATCCCAGTAAAATACTGTAAAATGGACAGAATGACTTTACCGTTAAATATACAACTATGCTGTTCACACAAGCAATGGCATTCAGTCTTTATACCGGTAAGAGACCATTCACACATTAGCACCAAAATACCAGTAAATTCTGTGATGTCAATCATCATCGGAAATTATCTTTAAAACCTGTGCCGTTGTCTTCATTCGCTCGCATGAGGAGAAGCGCTTTAGTTTCACTATCTGTCCAATTTGAAAAAATTTTGAAGTATGGGGGACAGGCATAAGGGGATGATCAAACATAATGCGCTTTTGCGCTTATTAATAGTATCCAACAGAGCCGCAGCACTGATGAATGGAAAACAAGGCTGGGTTTCGACACGTTGAAAAAGCTGCAAGATGTTGCGCAACGGTCAAAGATGTCCGCAAAATAAAACTAATAAAAACCAGCAGAGCTTACTGTAAACAGCTCAGAGTAATCAGGTCACCTCCATAAGAATTTTACGATTGGTCCAAAGCAGACTTCATTCATCAGCGGGTTCTGACTTTGTATGTGCTCATACCGGTAATCTTCATTCTGCGTTTATACACAGCATCATACCGGTAATTTACTGGTAATGTTACAACTGTCCTTACTGGTAAATTTAACTGATTTACCAGTATTTTTGAAAAGGTCCTGTTCAGTGTTCACACATGATCTTTTATTGGTTATTTACCAGTAAAGAATGTATGTCTGACAGCCAGACCTCTGCTCATCCTGGAAGGAGAACAAGAAAATGATGTGCATGCACTTTCAATCCGCACTGATGGAGGTTCAGGAGAAGGAAAAAACAGACTACAAGGACTTTTGAACATGCTGAAGTCAGCACAATGTTTTCCAGCAACCCATTAAATGACAAGAGGTACAAATCCAGAGTGAGAGCCAGAGAAGGGCGTGTTCATTAAAGACAGAAAGCACATAACAATAACAGAGTCTGTCATTATGACCAGCTGGGTAGAAACCTGCAGACATGCATGCTGACACAGATCCTGTGGTGCACAGGAAAACAGTAAACAGCGGCAACAGATGACCACCATTTTTGGTGCTATGACCCTGCGCTGACCTTGCTAATGTAGCACACTACACAAAATGATTCTCTCCAGCTCCACAGAAAAATTTCTGATTGCAAAATGTATCGATATTGAAAAACCTAGATGTCTGATAAATCCTAATGAACAGAGGAAAGAGGAGAGACTTGAGTCAGCCATGCTGTCTAGACTGTCATGATTACTTATCCAAGTTAAAAATTACAGTTATGGTTTTCACTGCAACATTCACTAATGTTTTATGTAACTTCTCCTTGTAGCTTATGTCATCATCACTTCTGTCATTTATTCATGATATCTTGAAGAATCTTTACACGGCTCTTTTCTATACAAAACCATGCCATAAACAACCCATCCATCAAGCACAAAAGAAAAAAAAAAAAAAAAAAAAAAAAAAAGGAAGTCGACAGAACTTTGGCACTATATTCAGTCATCTGAAGTTTTACAATAACTTTGTTTTAGGAAAAAAAAACACCACTCTATAGTTATTACACAGATATTTCACTGTCCCAGTCTGGAAAAAAAGCATTTGCATTCACATTCAATCAGACTGATGCCTCAAAATGTCATGCCAGGTTTTACATAATTTATAGAAGGCGATTTACATATCTTGGAAAGATTTGTGAGTTGCTTCACTTTTTGAAGCCTGACAATATTAGAAGGATGATTTTATGGAGGTTCTCCAGTGTTTTTAGTCCTTTTTGGAGACTTGTGGAAAAAGGCTGTGTGAAGATTCTTCAAATATTGTCCTTTTCCACTTCACGGAAAAGTATAACAGCATATAGTAGGGATGCACCGAACGTTCGGCAACCGAAATTAGCAAAAAAAGCTAATATAAGCGAAAAGACCGAATAAATTGTACCGAACAATGATATGACACGATCAAATAGCAACCAGCGCAGAGTGAGAAGCGCGCACTCTTTATAATGCAGCACAATGTCAGCAGTGTGGAAGCATTTAAACTGTCGGAGAAAGACGGCACAAAATCATACACGCAACGGACAGCGAGAGAATGTTTGGACTGCATCGCATGTCTCAATGAGAAGGAAGGGGTGAATTGTTGTGTTACTGTATGATGATGAATCGCGCCGAAATGGGCCTAAAATTAGTTGAATATAAACATGCAGAACGTTAGGGTTTTTCTAATACAAAACAGCACATTGCATGTGCTGCGCGCTGCGCTAACTCACAGCGATTGTTGTTACACAGGATTGTCAAGTCCAAAGCGGAGGGAAAATCAGGCGCCTGAAAACAGTCGTCAGTTGATCAGTCACATTTTTATGAATTTTTACAAGGCATGTGACAATGCTATACGTACGACGTATTCGTAATGAGACTCATTTATAAATCTGTTATAAGCACTGAGGTATAGTTTAATATAGTTTTGATTTTTGGGTGAACCATCCCTTTAAAGAAATAGAAAAACATCACAGTGCAAGTCCAAGCTGCCTCTCTGTGAGTGAATTGAAAGCTGCGTGTCTGACTCACTGTTCATTTTTTAAAGCAAGCAAGCAGGAGGGGGTCATGTCTCTAGCTAAAGCTCTGTGTCCTCCACTGTTTGTTATGGATTCTGCTTCAGCTGTCCAAACAGTCCACAGGAGAGCCAACCTGCTGCCCCCCACACACACCACACCCCCCCTAACAACACACATCAATATAGAGAGAGCTTTAAGACAACAACCAACAAACGCGGCATGGGGTTATTTTGGAAAACAGCTCTTTATCATTTTCAACACCTGTTCACTACAAGGAAAATCATTTCGCTGCAAGACGAGGGAGATGTTTAGGCATTTCACAACAGGCAAACTCAATCAGTAGGCTTGGTTTATGTTACAATTTCACTGGAAGCCCATTAGAGGTTTAGCCAAAGTCCCTTTCAAGGAAAGTCTGTTCACTCTGCGGCCATATTTGCAACGCCTCCGGGCAGCTCATCCAAGACCAAGTCCTATCTAAAAGAATGGGGGAATCCTGAAATCTCAAAAAACTGCCCTATGAACTCACAAATAAATAACATATTTCAAATCAGCAACAAAATCTGAACTGACCATTACTTTTGTTGCTTAAGCTCTAATTACATTTAAAAACATGTTTTTTCCAGTTTGCTCCATGCTATTGCGCATGCGCACAGATTGACATTTATTTCACGACACCAATCTCCTTTACAGCTGCTTCAATGGCAACCAGAGGACGCGGTTACAAACACTGGAAGAACAGAGAGAGAACCGGAGAAAAGACCGGAGGACGTCCCTGTGTGTGTAAGAAGCAAAGTGTATGCGCGTTGTGCACCCACCTATAGGCGCATATTACCAAGGCGCTCTTTAAATAACAAAAAAATAAAAATATTCCACCAGAACTTTAGCAAGTTTGAGTTGGTCTATGGCGCCCTAGTAGTATTTTCAGTTCCTCAATAGATAGCAAGCGCCAACAATGCGGACGTAACTGAAACAACCTTTTGTAGACCAGATGCCCATGGCGCACAAAGGGCGAATGCATTTGCTATTTAAACAACGCGGCGCAGGACGGGAAAATGAGAACTGCGTCTGGCTGAAACTAGCAAAAACACTTGCGCCACGCCTTGTGCCGGGTGTATGATAGGGCCCCTAAAGGTCACATATTTTACAACTTTCTAGAGTTTTATTTTAAGGGTTCCCCCTTTTGGGGGGGATGTCCTTAAGAATATATATTTGCGGTATAAGTACCAAAAAACCATCTCAATATATTTTTACAGTTCCTTTCTCAGGAGCTCTGCTGAGAACTGGTCGATTTTGGCCTGTCTAATTAATTTTCATGAGCCTCTCTTCTGATTGGCCTGCTGTTTTCTGAGTGACGCATGGCCAGGCCAACCACAGGTAACTAGGGTCATGTATGCTGTAGCCTGCTGTGGATTGGTGATGCTCACAAGTAAGGTCAATAGAAACACATGGTCACTGCTGAGGGAAATGTTGTCCGGCCTTACATGTTTGAGTCGAACTCAGACCCCGAATTGGCGATGACAGGAGACAACCAATCACCTCCTCAAACGCGCTTACAACAGGATGTTTCAGAATGGTAATTCATGTTTTTTTTTTCAAACACTGAATCAGTAAACACAAATGACCAAGCGCGCAGTAGTTTGCGATACACTGTGAAACTTGAAGACACTTGTAAATTTGGGGAAGTTGTGGCCTAATGGTTAGAAAGTTGGACTCGTAACCCAAAAGGTTGCAGGTTCGAGTCTCGTACCGGCAGGGATTGTAGGTGGGGGAGTGAATGTACAGCACTCTCCACCTTCAATACCACGACTGAGGTTAGACCCTTGAGCAAGGCACCGAACCCCCAATGCCCCGGGGCGCCGCAGCATAAATGGCTGCCCACTGCTTCCGGGGCCCCCCCCCCACCCCCCCCCCCGGGTGTGTGGCTACAACCATACTCATGAGACGCACTACACACGCCAGACAGAGGGGAAGATGCAACTTTGGAGGGTTAAAACAGCAGTAAAATGTAGAGCACTAATTCCTAGTATGGGTCCCCATACTTGGCCACATGTCACTTCACACATGCGGATGGGTGGTGACATGAATGGAAATTATTCCAGATTGGCGATATAGTATTTGGTTTCTGTATTCTGTACTGTATTTTTCTGCTCTCAAACCTGCCAATCTAAAGGATCAAACACCGTGTATGGCGTTTGAGGTCATTTGTGAATTAGCATAGACTTATAGTCTAAATAAAAAAAATGGTATAACCTTGCACCCAACCACCACATTGCTAAACCAAGACACTTCGTGTTAAAAACTGCAAAGCACAAAGGGAAGAGAAATTGATGCGTAGTGTATTATATCTGTGCAGTTATTGAGCCTTTTTTTTTACGGTTTTAAATTTCAGTTACTGTGCACGTTAAAAACTATTTATAGTCTTTTCTACGCCCGTGTTTTGTTCTCACAGACACCCGGTAGCAAGTAACAAAACAACATTAAACTCCGGCAAGAAGATAAAGTCCTTTTTGCAAAATCATAGACATGTATTTACAAATCAAGTATAATGGGAACACAGAATGATCTTAGAGAGAGCTTTACCGAGCTGACTGCTGTAACCGAACGCGACCAGGGTTTAAAGGCTGAACGAATGACTGACAGCCACAGTGGAGAAAAGAGTTTGTGTGAACTTTAATGTAAGGACTTAAATATTAATATGTAGCTCACATTAAGCTATCGTATGGCTTCAGAAGTAACAGATCGATACCTGATCCGAGAAAAATGGCACTATCGGAGTCGATACCTGATATGAATATCGGATCGGCGCATCCCTAGTTTTATGTACAGAAGCAACTCTGGACATGTGACCAAAAATGTGAAACTTATTTATTGGTTGGTTAGCCAGCAATATTTGCAGTGCGATGGAAACAGACTGACTGTTGTGTCAGTCTTAAGAGGCACAGCGGTTGATTCAAATTAAAATGTTATCACACTGAATATTAACATTGGTGTGAATTAGGTCTCATGTCTGTAACACATAATCAGAAGTTCAACCAAATTTTAAAAATTTATTTATTTATGCATTATTTAACATTAATTAATAAAAAACATTCACCCCACCTCAAAAGGAAAAATTACATAACTTGACAAATGAAGTAACAAACATTTCTACTGAACAATTCAAGCAAGTCACATTTCTGCTTTTGACTTCCTTCGCCGAAATTTTCTGTGAGAATGATTAAGTTCCATTTAACCCAGAATATTCTGTCAAAATGCACTTGCATAAACAACAGAAGAACACTAGGCTATAGTTGATGACTTCTCACATGGCCCAGATGGTCTGCTCCCATATTATGTAACACTAAAGCACTGATTTACAACCACACTTTAGGGACCTTATTGTAATGGAATGTTTTAAGCCTTCAAGTTTAATGATGTCCTCTGTATAGGCCTGCAGCAGGAGGCCCGTCTCGCAGGTGGCATCTTATCTAGTGATCTTCAACAGCATGCATAAATCAAGACTGCAGTTCTAGTTTTCCACATTGTTTGTCAAAAGGGATGACAATGACAGAGCGGCAACAATACATCTGAATACTGAACAATGAAAAGGTCTTTGCCAACATAAGACATGACACAGCAGAGTCACTTTTAGACCAACCGAGACCGACAGAAATATTTCCAAAAGACCTACAAAAAAAAACCCTATGCTAAGCAGATTTATTTTTGCTACATTCTATCTTTCTTCTCGCTTTCACCAATCAGCACTTTCCTGGTAGGGAATTTGCAGGTTTGCTTATGTCTGTGCACTACTGCCTGACTCGTTTAGAAATCAGACGTCACGCAGTCTGAGATGCAAGATACTCTTAAAAAAGGAACTGCAATAATGCCCGCCTGCAAAGCAAACACAAGTTCCATTTGTTCAGGTCAAATGGAATCGAGATGTTTGTCTGAGGCACATGTGTGAGAAAGGAAGGACAGAGAAAGAGACAGAGAAGAACAAGTTTAGGCCAAGCCACATGGATGTCATTTAGAAGTAGATCCCCTGCAGAAATGCACTATTTAGGTCTTGCTCTATTCAATGTGACAAATTGTATGAAGTGAGACGGAGCAGTGCACCAACCGTGTGAATATGAACACCAATATCCGATGCTTCAGGGTTATATTAGGGAAAAAATTACATCAAAGCAAGCAAAGCAACGGCTCTTCTACCAGACAAGAAGTGTTCCAAAGGCAGAGGCAAGTAATTTGGTCTCAAGACTTTGCTTATAATCTCAAGTAGTGCTGGGCGGTATACCGGTTCATACCGAATGCCGGTGTTTATTTTTGTTATGATATGAATTTTTTAAATACCGCAATACCGGTGTATGTCGCTTAAACAACGTTCGGAACGCGACACTGTTTGAAAGGGGTCCCTTTTCACTGCTGCACTGTGGTGAGGGAACAGCTGTATGTGTTACTAAGCGTGAAAGTTCAGAAACTGAAGCTGTAGAACTAATAGAACGTGATGACGCAGAAGAACTCGTCCACAATGTCCACATTGACCGCCACAAATATCCACCGCCCCCTGCCATCAGCTCCCGCGTCTCACACTCACTTTAGCAACTTTCAGACCCTTTTAGCGGTTTTTCCCCATAGAATATACATACTGACAAACCTAGCGACTTTTTTTGGATAAACCTTAGCTATGGTTCAGTTGGAAGATTTCGCCAGTGCTGTCCCGCGAACGCGAGGTCTGACTTTCCCGGAGAAGTGTCACCTCTCTCGGCGTCTGTTCTGTGCAGTGAGCGGCAGAGAAGCAGCGCTTTCAGTTGGCCACACCGCAGCCAAAAACCGCAAAACAGCGTTTCCTAGCACCTGTCGCCTACTGATTGTTTGGAATTATAAATATGATGAACATAGTTCATATCACATGCTCGGTTTTTTTTTTTTTAGTTTGTTACTCAGATGCAGGCAGTGCGCTGCATGAGACAAAAAATAATATAGCCAAAACAACCGCATAGTCAACCGCTCTTTAGTGTAGATGCATGTTGATTTTATCAGACGATGCCGCGATTATAAATGATAGTGACTCCTGGTTAACATGTACAGCAGTAAAAGCCGGGGGTCGTGTTTAGTCACTATTTAGTGTGGTATTTTTTGACAATATTCACTCATCATGACAGTAAAATAGGGCATTCTAATTCAATATACTGCAGTATTTCCTCTCTCAATCAGTAGAAAATATGGTTAACACCCGATCATGCATGAAAAAAAAAATACACCGTCATATACCGTGAAACCGGTCTAATTTTGAAAAATACCGTGATATAAATTTTTGGTCATACCGGCCAGCACTAATCTCAAGCGCAATTATAATATATAATTTCAATCACATTTAAGATTATCAGCCTGACAAATCAAGGAAATCTAATCATATGACTGGCAAACATACCTCAGGTCATACTATAGTCCACTTCCTGAAGTTGCATGTTTCAGTAAAGTGCTACAACAGCACATAGCAATGCAGTTTGGTGTGCACAGAATAAGAAGGATGGGCTCACGACTAAAGTGGATCAGAGGAGATCAACTGTAATCACTGCAAATCCAGTGGTTCACGTTTCACTTGTGGTTCTAATGACCATTATGGGGTCAAAGGATAAACGTGAAAGTAAAGTATCTGAAGTGGAGGAAATTTTTTCTCCCATATGGACTTCCCGGACTAGAAATCTTGCCACCCTTGAAAATGTAAACACCAAGGATATCCAAGATGTGGAGGGGTAATTTCAAAAACGTCACTTGCCCACCGCGGCACCGACCCCCACCATCGTTTTGATTTTTTATAGTAATAAAAAAAATTTAGTTCAGTAAAAGAACAGACAATACAATTAAAATGACGCAATGATCAATGCAGTGTGCCCGGAACGAGCGCAGGTGCATCAGATCGAGTTTCATTTCTACCAGTGAGGAGAGGAGTAGAGCTGGACGAACAAGAGTAGAGTGATGGACAGGACAGGCAAGACGAGTGGCGGCGATGTAGTTCGTTCGCGAACGAAATGCAAAAGTGCCTGCCTGTTTGGCAGTATTTTAGATTTTGAAAAGCCTGTTGACTTTTGCCGTTTATCTAAGATGTTTTGGAAGTTTTTTAAACGCATTGTTTCTATTTAATGGTCCACGCAGGTTTGCTGATTTGTTATTTATTTAAATTTGTGTAATATGTTATGTATTATTTTGACATCAAGGTGTATGCCGTGCGTCCAAGCTTTCGTTTTATGTTTCTTATTTAATTGGTTATATATTATACGTGTTTACTCATTTCCAGTTTTGTCTACCTATTAAAGCTTTATGCAGGTATTTGTTATGTTTATTAGGCATGGGAATAAATTTACCTCACAGTCAACAAACCTTTAGTTAGACTGCAAAGACCAGTATGTGGCACTGTAATTCTGCCACAGAGATACACTAAAAATGGAAAAGACTTGGACTATGCACATAAACCTTGCGCGCGGTATACAAATAAATCAAGCATAAAGCTTGAGATATTATTTTAACCTGGTGAAATGTAAATGACACAGGGCACGAAACTATATTAGTTTCTTTCTTTTTGAGGCAAGTTGGAGCTAAACTCTGCAGGACACCGGCCCTCCAGGACTGAGTTTGGAGACCTCCGCACCATATTAAACTGGGTGCACGCAATAGAAATACTCCCATGATGCATCAGATCATCAAGAATCTGTTAGAATGCTTTGTGCAAAAGTATAAAAACATAATGAATTAATGTCTTTGTTGTAGTTTATCGCGGCACTCCTCTAGTTTCCCCTGATCAATGCATGCTGAGTCTCACCCCACCCTAGACTAGACATCTAGACGTGGCACTGTGATCCGTGACAATGTTGTGCCCACACGCACGTGCATTAACCTCTAATAACCAGAGACTGTCCTATACGCCCACAAATATAGACCTGTTATTCAAAACTAAAAATGATAACGGTAAAACTAAGACAGCAAATCCACTGGCGTTTAAATATCTGTTGGCAAACAACCCATCAGGTAGCTCCCAACATCAGTCGTACAATACATGTTTGCATGATTTGGAGTAAACCTTAATGTAAAAATGCTAAATTGACCACATATGGCAGGCTATGTCAATATAACTTTTATAAAAATGTAATACGTTACGCATACGTGCTGACTAGTGTTAGCCGTGTCTTATTGAGATGTCAGACACTCTGGCTAATGCAGTTAGCAGTGATGGCTAACGGATAGTCTGTAGACCACAACTTGTAATGCTGGGACTGTTTTAAGAGTTTCAAAACTGACAACTGTTAAACCATATTTTAGTATTTAAACGGTGTTTTAGTAGCTGACAAGCAGCTAGATGAAATGAGCCTGAATAACTAAATGGACAACTATATAAACAACCACAACAAACAACGGTCGTGTTGGTCGGCATTCACCTCCCTGCTGCAACAAGCACACATACTAGATTAAAACGGTCTCAAACTGTTTACCTTGAAGTCTTTTTCGATTCCAGGGGTTTTAGCTAAATATTAACTTTCCATGGAGCGAGGTAACGTTGCACAACCTTGCGCACACTGAGGGTTCAGGCCCGACGTCAGCGGTCAGTTTTCACACTTGAGCAAAATTTCAACAGTCCAGTCCATAGAGAGGCTGAATGTAACCCTGTGTGAACGCACACAGCTCGGCAGTTGCTGCAGCTCCTCCAGCAGTCGCTCATGCCATCTGAAGACGCTGCGGCTGCGGCTGCGGCTGCGCTGGACAGAACTGCGCATGCGTACAAATGCGCCACCTGCATGGCTTCTCAGCTCTCTACTACCCTCTGCTGTAAACAGTACATGTAAACACACATGCACCTGCCAACGAGTGCCGACAAAATGAATATAAAGCAATACATTTAAAAACGTGTAAAACTAATAAAACAATTTCAGGGTCCACCTCTACTGGGGTTTTTTTTTCACTGTGCATCTTCAGTGACTAAATGTACAGCTGTAATATATAAACAGAAAGCAACCACTCAATATGGGAGAACATAATAAACAGAATGTAGTTATTTAATCATTGTCTTTTAGTCATTGATCTAACAATGAGCCCATCTATTTGCTCTTCACAGTACAGGTCCATAAGCAAGACGGTTAGAATAACCTAAATACTAATAAGCTGTCAACAACAGATAAGTGATTTCAAAGCAGTTCTACCTCATTTCTTTGTATTTAAAGCCATAGTTTCAAATCAATATTTCACAGCTGTAATGTTTTCTGAATAATCCCCAGTGTATTTCATCACTATAATCATATTCCTTCACTGTTTTTATTTACATGATACATTGAGATTGTCCTTGCTATCATATTCTCTTAAAAAAGGGCCCTTGTGAAAAGAATAGGCCTGATAATTGAATAAACTCACCATTAGATGGCTAGGTCATCTGCAAAATGTACATTTCTCTTGTAAGTTAGTGAATACACAGACAGTTTGGATACACCGGTGGCAGAAGATGTCGCACAGCAACTAACTTTTCTGGTTTTGCTTGGTTGTGCTGACGTTAATCTCATTTCTTTCTGATGTAGGACACACCTTTCTCTCTCCAACAATGCATCACTGACGCAGCAAGCCAGCCTATTAGAATCACTTTACGTGGAACCTATTTTAGGACACAGAAAAGAGAATTACTTTCTCCATGTAATGAGGTTAATGTCTTCTCTTTTGAAGGTGTGTCTATAAAAGTTAAGCCGTCAAACACATTTTTTTCAAAATTTCCAAAAAGAAAGCTTAAGGAGATATTAAATATTAAGGAGAATTCTGCTGAGATTACAAAAGCATAATTGCTCCAGATCTCATAGGTAATGACCATTGTTTATGTAGTTCCAACACACTTCCACCACATTTCAAATTGTTTATGTGTTTAATAACATCTTGTGGTGGAAATAATAGTTGGGGAAATTATATTTAAATAATATCTTTAATCGTTCTAAATCATTTTAAATAAGTAAATAATTCAATTAAATTATATATATTTCAGACTTTTCCATAATTTAACAAAATTACAGCTTGATTGCTGTCCCAGTGGATAATGTTCACACAGTAAATATTACCTAAAAATACAGAAATCCTGCACACTACTCAAAATGGTATCATCACAAAAATCTTTTTATTTATCAATGTTTCAGTCAGTCAAGCTTCCTTTGGTTTAAAACACATGCAAAGTACCAACAAATTTAAGAACACCTTATTTAAAACAGCCATGTACTCTGCACAGATAATGTAAAAAAAAAAAATAAATTAAATAAAAATTCCCACCTTTACACCTCCAATTATGCAGATATAGCATTCTAAAACTACAAAATATTCAATACTCAAATATATTCAATACTCAAATATTCAAATACAAACAAATATTCAATTACCTTCAGCAAATACTCAGAAAAAGAGAAAAATAACAATAATACAATTTTTACAAAATAAACATAAAGACTAATAAAACAAATAACAAACAAATATAGGCCTATTACAAAATGACATTGAATCTAAATCTTCCTTCCCAACAATACATTTTAAAAAAATAATGCATTGAACTGGCTTATGTTGAATTTAAATGTTTTATGTTTTGACCCCTTTTTTATAACACATTTGAAAAAGTAGCATAAAATACAGTACAGTACAGTACAGATAGCAGGCTATAAAGTAGACAGCTAAACCGCATCTCCATGTTATGACATAACGCCAGTGTTTCTTGGAACAAAGCGATGGGCTATAAGCTGGACAGATGTCTTTTTTGATATTGCATTGCTCACACATACAGTACAAACCTATTTTAGCTCATATTTGCCCTTATACATCCAAAAGAGCAGGTGTCGCTGTGCTTTCCTCCTCGCAGTGTTGTTTTGCCCCGCTGGCGATGGTATTTACCACGCATGCGCACATCATTCTTTCTTTTCCAGTGCAGCGGAGTCAAAACTCCTTAGTTTGACTCCAGGCTCCGGCTTAGGAGACTGAAAAGTCTACAAAATGGTCAGTACAGCGCCGCAATACTTCTATTATTATGTTCCCTAAAGGTTAGCTATCTGTTTGGTGCCTTTACATTATTGAGTGATGACAGATAATAAAAGGATGGCTTAAGATTTTCTCCGATAGACAAGAGTTCAAGCGTGGCCTTATGGCTCATTTCAAGCCCTTCCCACATGAGTTTCAGAGACGAGATGCACACTGTGATGAATATTTGCAACATTGTAGTTGGTTTTCGGAATCTGACACGTTCTCAGAAAAGCACAATATAGTATTAAACACCTGACCGAGCGTTTGCATGATGATAAATGCTAGCATGCTACGCCTTCAACACTTTATTGGGAGGCCTTTCAACCCTTTACGGTTACACAGCGACCGTTGATTTGCGCCTGCAGGTTGAATCTCTGAAGTGAATGACTTTTTAAAATGTGTTGTCTTTTAGGGATTCGTTAAAGTAGTGAAGAACAAGGCCTACTTCAAGAGGTACCAGGTGAAGTTCAGGAGAAGGAGGGGTAAATGCAGAGCTTTAAACATTAACAGTTATATAAAGTCACACAGATATGCCTGATTTTCATTGTCTTTTTGCTTCCCAGAGGGAAAAACTGATTACTTTGCCCGGAAGCGCCTGGTTATTCAAGACAAGAACAAGTACAACACACCCAAGTATAGGATGATTGTCCGCTTCTCCAACAGGGACATCATCTGCCAGGTGGGTGCAGAGCTGTTCATTTGCCCTATGACCAGTTAAAGAGTGCTCATGCAGTAGGACGCCCTAAAATGTTTCTTGACAGTTCTCTGGATTTATATTTAAAGGGGTGGTTGATTTATGATTTGACTTTTATTAAGTTTGTAGGTAGTGTTGCTGTTAAGAGTGTAAACAATATCTGCAAAGTTACGACGCTCAAAGTTCAATGCAAATGGAGATATTTTCTTTTAAAGAAATCGCAGTTTAAGGACTACAAAAAAGGCTGGTAGGGACTACAACATGCTTTTTCCAAAAACTTTACATTTACATAAACCCTGCCCCCTGGAACACACAGCAAAGGGGGCGAGGCCATGTTGGGCTGCTTTAGAGAAGAGTTGTTGAAGTAGAGTGTTGTTGCCATGCCGTCGAAATGCTGTTATTTTCACCCCGATTGCAGGTCCTCTTTGTTGGCTAAAATGTATGTTTGTTCATTTATGTTGGTTAAAATTATAATACTAATATAGTTCTCTGTGCTGCACTTTTTACGGAGGACGGCTTTCTCAGTCTACGCGAGTTCAATGCCGGTTCACTAGATTGTGTTAAGCAAACATTTCTTTTACAAATTAAACAATTACTTTACAAAAATGCTACAACACAATCTTGTATTGTGCTGTACTAAAGCTTTAATCAGGATAAAACCGTATATCGAAAGCAAACATAAACAGCAGTAGCATTTACAACTTTACAAAACAGCACATCTAAAAAGTATGAGACAACCACAAACAAAAACATACCATTCTGAATCGTCCTGTAAGAGCCGTGCTTGCACAGGTTCTGACTCACCCTCTTAACAAATTTCTCTGGGTCAGATTCAGGCACGTATTGATAAGGCAATATTGACGCCATTGTTTACCATACACCGCAGCACATGCAACTACCCGTTATGGCAAGGGGGTTTGGTGTTTTCGGACAATGTGCACTAGGCGGTTAGCGAATCACAACACACTGGGCCAGCTAACCAATCTGAGCCCTTTGTGTATTTCTGAGGGAGGGGCTACATAAACGCAGGAAATGATCAACGCATTTTTAGGAGAACAGAAAACATTTTTGGGTTGTAGAATAAAGGTAAAATGTGAAAATAATGCATAAAAAAAACCCCGCTGTTAGACTGCACCCAAAACCCCAATCAAGCTGCGACGAAGCGATCACCACTGTTTTTGCTGAGCACAAAAAGTGATTGTGTGTTTGGTTATTTATTTATTTATTAGGGATGGGCATTCCAAGCAAAAAATAATGTTCGAAAATCGCACCCATGCACGCACACATACCCATAAACGGAGAGAGACGGATTCAGGCTTTCATCTGTATGATAAAACTGTTTTAATTCAGGACAAGGCTAACTTAATCAACCATAACGTGCTGTGCTGAAACATATTAATTAATAAACATAAACGATGTCGGCACTTATTAACATAACAGTCTCTCGATTAGCATAAATGAACTGCTCATAAGGCTAAGACTTTTCCATTTAAAAAAATGGAACACCTAAAGGTAAAAGATACGAGATGGGAGGAAAAATATGCTTCAATATATTCTGTCGCAATTATATCGTTGGGTAATTATACTGTATATAAACTGCGGGCATCAGGGAGCCGTTATTAGTATGCGGGGCATTGAAAGTATTATGAACGCATGTTGTTTTTTTAACTTCACTTTCGCGATCACGATCACATGTACGGCGCAGCACTCGCAGTACTTACCAGACATTTGACAAGATTAGATGTTTGTCAGTGGTGCTCAGGATCTGCAAATCATTCGCCATCATCCTGTCAGTCATCTCTCCTTACTCTGTTTATGTGGTAAGTGACAGGTTAACAGGCTACCGCTAGCAAGCGGTTAACCATGTCCCTTTAATCGTTTCGTAGAACGTGTTTTGTTTTCTGTGCCTTTCTGAATACGGATTCAGCCACACCTCTAACCAGGGTTCCTACACTTCTTGAACGTACTTGAATTTCAGACATGGATTCAAGGCCTGGAAAGTACTTGAAAACAAAAAATAGGTCCTTGAAAGTGCTTGAATTAAATTTGAAAAATTGTTTAGTAGAATGGTGCTATTTCAAAAATTGTCCTATGTGCGCTGTCAAAGACAAAACGAAACGGCGCAAATGATTGGGGGTGGAGATGGGGTAGCGCGAGAAAAAAAACTTAGCGCAAGCTGATGCGCAGCCTTGCATGAACCTATGGAGAAGCAGTGCATTTGCGACTGAAAACTACTGCGTGCGACTATGAAAAAAGATATTTAGGAGCACCAGTGCGACTGACCCCAATCAGCATATTTGTGTTTGCGCTAAGGGGAGCTTAAACGGTTTCTAACTTATTTACAATGTGCGCTGAGTTGAGTTCATGCAATCTCACAAATCCTCTCATTATAGCAAACAAAGTGTTGACGGGGTGTAAATAAGAGATTCATTGTGCAGTGTAGGGAGCTTCGTCGATTATAATGTAACTTTGTGAGATCGTGATGTGTGAGTGACAGCTTTTAATGATTATTAAGGGAGTTTGAAATATTATGATATATATTATGCTATTGATTTAATACAACAGTTCATTAAACAAGAAGGGACTTGCTTTGTCTGACTACAACACTATTGCCTGATTTTGCTCTTTTTCATCAACGTAAATAGTTTCAAACAAAGTCACAGCTGAGCCGCTGAACATATCCAAACAAACACAGTGGTGTCTTGTTTATGAATGAACGTGCGTTTTTAAACCAATCTGAATCAAGTACCTATTCATAAAGCCAGTCACTTGCTTCATTCCTGAATGAATTAGTCTTTCGAACGAATCAATTGAATGAATGATTCAGTGATAAACTCAATGATTGGCCGCCACCTACTGGCAGTTTTACTTTCATTTTTAAAGGATCTTTTCTGTTATTTAATTTGTTTAATATATCTATATTCAAAATGTTATATTTAAAACATCTCCACATGAATTTATGACTTTAATTGCACTCATGCCACCTCTGAGAATCATTAAACGTCTGAAAATGTACCTACAAGCCACTTTGTGTTCTTCTGTGCCACCTCTGTAGTACAAATAATTTTTTTAAATACTGATTTCATTTGATTGGTAACTTATTCTTATTCTACTTGATTTTATTCTGTTGTTCTAATTAGACATTTTAAAAAGCTTATAAATATATATTTTATGAATTTGACATAAAAGATGACATACATTTAATAAAAAAAATGTCCTTACGAAGGTGTAAAAACTAAATTCCCTGTGTAATCACTAACCTTTAAGTGTCACCGTCCCCTTGTGGGAAGCCTAAGTTTACTACTATATTACAATAAATTCTAATCTAATCATGACAAACTTTATATCGTTGGAATGGTCTAAGACTCCTAAATAGATATTTTACCAAATTTTTTTGTTAAAAATGATGTAGGAAAAGTAATAGATTAATTTTTGTCAAGAGTGCACCTCAAAAATCTACATTGTAACAGGAGTTCTGACCTTTGTCAAAAGAAAAAGTCTTCTTTGTTGCCTTTTTCTCTAACACACTTTAGAAATCATCAGAAATGATATATCAATTGAAAACTTAAAATCTCAAAATTCATCCTTTGAAACCCATTTTAAAATCAGACATTGCATTACCAATGAAAATGGTACATCAAAATCATGTTACAAAATGTTTTCATTCATGAATTATAACAATTTAAGTTTGGATAGTGTGCTTTCATGCCTATTTAAAAAGTGATGTGAGTACTGTAAGGGCGGTTAAGGAGTCAAATATTATCTTGTAATGGGAAGGCTAATATTTGATCAGAATTTGATTATTGATTAGAAGGTGCTCCTGAAATTTGACTGTGATCTACATTTTTTTTTTTTTAAAAAAGGGGGGGGGGGAAAAGTAAGAGTAGAAACCTGTTTAACCACTTTTTATTAATTTTAAAAATTAGATCTTTTAAATTCAAATATTTCAAGAATTCAAGCAAAAACCAGTTTGATGAAAGACTAATTGTGACCTGCCTTGTGAAAACCCAAAGTCTTTTTATTTTTTTATTTATTGTTTTACTGAATAAAATATCTTCATAAAGACATAGAACTTCGTGAAAAATATAACTGATATCTCATTGATGGTAAGGCCAAGTCAACGATTGAAATTAATGGTTTGAAATCCAAACTTTGATGCGTATTATAATTAGATTTTGAGACTTCTGCATGGCTTTCACAGACGGGTCACAGATTTTTATCAAATATTGAGAAATTCTATTTGAATATTACCAGTGTGAACTCGATTGACTTCAATGGATTTAATTAAATTCCTTTGAACACGACTTCTCAAAATGGTCTAAATTTATGAAACCTACACATTCAAAACCTCATTACTCTGAATTTTTTAATGTAAATGTTAAGTGTAAGTGAAAAGTGAATAAGTACTGTAAGAGGTCTTTCATGACGCTACATATGCTGGGGTGTGAATTTGTTAGGTGCTTGATATAAAATAAATGGTGCTTTAAAAAGTCCTTGAAAGTCTTTGAATCTGGTGTTCATGAAAGGGTGGGAACCCTGTCTATCCTAGTCAGGAGTGTTTGTGGTCCGCACAGAGCTCTTATTTGACATCGTCCCAAATTACTGTAACCATTATATGCTACGCAATGGGTATTGTTTTTATTTTTTATGCAACGCAAGTCTACAGTGAGACAGCTTTTAGGTGCGTTATTGGAAGCACCATCCTCTGCTTACATGAACGCATCAGCACGGAAAACATGGGGAAATTTAAGACCATAATCGCACAACCTATTCGATATTCTACAATTAAATCAACTAATCGAATATTTGAAAATCATGACCCATCCCTAATATATATTATATCTTTATATACAATGACCAACATTATAAAACAACCTTTGTTTTGCCCCCTGTTTTATGAGCTGGAAATCGAAGATTAGACTTTTTTCTATGTACACAAGCCTATTTCTCTCAAATATTATTCACAAATCTGTCTAAATCGGTGTTGGTGAGGACTTCTCCTTTGCCGAGATAATCCATCCACCTCACAGGTGTGGCATATCAAGATGCTGATTAGACGGCATGATTATTGCACAGGTGTGCCGTAGGCTGGCCACAATAAAAGGCCACTATAAAATGTGCAGTTTTATCACACAGCACAATGCCACAGATGTTACAAGTTTTGAGGGAGCGTGCAAATGGCATGCTGACTGCAGGAATGTCCACAGAGCTGTTGCCCGTGAATTGAATGTTAATTTCTCTACCATAAGCCGTCTCCAAAAGGCGTTTCAGAGAATTTGACAGTACATACAACTGGCCTCACAACCGCAGACCACGTGTAACCACACCAGCCCAGGACCTCCACATAGCATCTTCACCTCGAAGATCGTCTGAGACCAGCCACCAGGACAGCTGCTGCAACAATCGGGTTGCATAACCAAATAATTTCTGCACAAACTGTCAGAAACCGTCGTCCTCATCGGGGTCTCGACCTGACTGCAGTTCGTCGTCGTAACCGACTTGAGTGGGCAAATGCTCACATTCGATGGCGTCTGGCACTTTGGAGAGGTGTTCTCTTCACGAATGAATCCCGGTTTTCACTGTACAGGGCAGATGGAAGACAGCGTGTATGGCGTCGTGTGGGTGAGCGGTTTGCTGATGTCAACGTTGTGGATCGAGTGGCCCATGGTGGCGGTGGGGTTATGGTATAGGCAGGCGTATGTTATGGACAACAAACACCGGTGCATTTTATTGATGGCATTTTGAATGCACAGAGATACCGTGACGAGATCCTGAGGCCCATTCATCCACGACCATCACCTCATGTTGCAGCACGATAATGCACGGCCCCATGTTGCAAGGATCTGTACACAATTCCTGGAAGCTGAAAACATCCCAGTTCTTGCATGGCCAGCATACTCACCGGACATGTCACCCATTGAGCATGTTTGGGATGCTCTGAATCGGGCGTATACGACAGCGTGTTCCAGTTACCAGCAACTTCGCACTGCCATTGAAGAGGAGTGGACCAACATAAAACAGGCCACAATCAACAACCTGATCAACTCTATGCGAAGGAGATGTGTTGCACTGCGTGAGGCAAATGGTGGTCACACCAGATACTGACTGGTTTTCGGACCCCCCAATACAGTAAAACTGCACATTTTAGAGTGGCCTTTTATTGTGGCCAGCCTAAGAAACACCTGTGCAATAATCATGCTGTCTAATCAGCATATTGATATGCCACACCTGTGAGGTGGATGGATTATCTCGGCAAAGGAGAAGTGCTCACTAACACAGATTTAGACAGATTTGTGAACAATATTTGAGAGAAATAGGCCTTTTGTGTACATGAAAAAAGTCTTAGATCTTTGAGTTCAGCTCATGAAAAATGGGGGCAAAAACAAAAGTGTTGCGTTTATAATTTTGTTCAGTGTAGTGTCTATATCTGTATGTGCTTTTAATTAAAAATAATGAATCAATTTTTTTAGTCTTAAAACGTGAAAGGTGTGTAGATGTAAGCAAATCAGACAATTATTATCTTTTCTTGTAAAACGTGACGCCAAGATCGCAAATTAGATCCCGATGTATGTTATAAGCATAATATGATGCGATTTTTCAAGTTTTTCTTTCTCTTTGGAGAGTTACAAGCTATTGGTGCATAAAGAAGATCTGTAGTTGCAAAGACTAAAGTCTCAAAACAAAGAGATTCTTTATCAAAGTTAAGACTCTGCCACGCCCCCCTAAACCGGCTCGTTCTAACACGCCCCCACATATCTATCTCACTATGTTGAAATATTTGCATAATGCCGACCAAATGTGCACGCAAAGAAAGAAGGAATGGTTTCAGTAACCGCAGTTAGTGTAGAAGCAGCCATGTCAGGGAGACATGTGTTTCTGTGTTTTTATTGTAATCCATTACATTTCTATCAAAGTTATCTGACATTATCCAGCTGAATTTGTTCTGACACAGTGTAACTCTGAGTTTTGTCATATTTTATTACCATTTTCTAAAATAAACTGTGATAAGATAATGTGAGAAATGCTGAAGGTGTCTGAATAAATTTTGGTTCGACTATCTATTTGATAAATGAAGTTAACCAACTAAAATTATACATACACTTTTGGTTTCTGTACCAAAAATTTCTGTAAAAATTTACAAATGCAATAAAAATACTGGTATCGGTAATCGGTATCGGCAAGTACCAAAAATAAAAGTATTGTATCGGCTGCGCGGGCAGTACTGGAAAAAAGAAGTGGTAATCGGGCATACCTACTAAACTATAAGTTATAAGTAGCATTGATTAATAAAAAATAAAATATTGCGACCAAATCATGTGCTAGTGCGACCAACTGAGAAAGTTATTCGCAAAAGAGAGACCAGTGGGAAGAATGAGTCTGGAGCCCTGAAGCATAAAACACAGTTTTAAGTAACAGTCTCACGTGCGCACAGCAGCAGAGTGGTTTAGTTTTGTGTCAAAACCTGGAGGAAAAGCTGGGAGGTTTTAAAAGAGAGCTAAGGGAATTAATTATACAAATGAATATATGAATGAATTAAATATGAATGTACCTCTGAAGATTCTGACTGTCTTCAGAAAAGATTTAATGGCATTTTGTGGAAATCGGCCAGAGAGAAGAATTCAGTCAGAGGCGCGATGAACCAAACTCTGGTGTTTTAGAAGAGATCATCCCCCCCCACCGCTCCTCCTTTCTTTATAAATGCCTCTGATGGGTCATTGCATTCATAGCTCAAACAAAATCGTGTGTGATTGTTATAATGCGCAGTGCTGTAAAAACACGTCTATGAATGCAGATTTGAATTTAGCAGCTGGTGATGTTTTACCGCCACTGCCAGTAGGTGGCGACACATGACTGTCTTGATGAGTGAGTCACTGAGTCATTGATTCAACCGATTCATTCAAACGGCTCATTGATTCAGTAATGAAACAGTCGTGTGTTGCTCAGCGATGCAAAACAGTTCTGCTGTGGCTTTGTTTATTCGATGATGAAATGGAGCAAAAACAGGAACTTAAGTCTATAACTTACATCAGTTAATATTAACTTGTTTATTGGACTGTTTTATAAAATCAGTATCACATTTGCAATTTACTGACTTTGAAAATTTATCATGATAATTATCCAATGTTAACGATAAAAAAAAGTTAGCGGTGATAAATTTTTTTGGCCATATTGCTGTCTGTGAGTGAGTGATATTCTCAAGTTATTATGTCAGGTTTTCTCACTTTCTTTCAAACCCACGACAAACCGTCAGGCTCCCTCTCTGCAGAATGCGATATATCCGCTCAATCAATCACAGCGCACCATTCCACGCATTCTAGACCGTAATGGCGGCACTTTGAATACACCCGGCATCCTAGTTTTCCTCATCTATTTTGTACTTTGTGATCAACAAACAAACTCATGGCTGCACGATAAATCGCATGTGATTATCATGCACATCTCGTCAGTAAATCCGCTTCTGGTGAATAGTAGTAAATCTCCAGCACGTGCTTACAGGGAGCGGCATAAATAAAAGAGCGTAGATGACTGCTATATCGCTGGTATTAATCGAAGATGTCACATCGATTCATGAATGGATATTGGTAACTGGTAGTGTAATGTTTTTAGTAATGCATTACTTTTTTTTATTAATACAGCGATAGCATAGTAAAACTAAATGAATGTAACATGGCGAAGATGAATGCACTTTTGGAAGTTGAGTGTAAGGGAAATGTCATTTTGGAATTTAATTTTAATGTGATATTGTTGTTCATGTATTTTCATGATGAATTTTTTTTATTGTTGTAATTAATTAATAGCATTAACAAGATGACCCGCTGAATTCATTTTGTGAGCGATGACTGATTGAATGTATTTTCAGTCCAGTGCCTGTATATAAGATTAGTATTAAACCAAGTTCAGAGGCTGTCATATGTGGATCGACTTACTATGTTGTGTATTTTCAACAGTTTCAATATGAAAAATAACTTAAATTGATTCAATGGATTTATTGCATTTTGGGGGAAAAATAATAACATTTTATAATAAATCTTTGAAAATCAAAATATGGATTTTTAATGTTATTATAACCTAAAGATGCTATGTGAAAGTTTGAAACAAAATTGTGGTTTTCATCTTACCACATCCTTGGTAAAGAAAACCATAGTTTTACTCAAATTAATCTAAATGGATTTATAGTGTTTTGGAACCAAACCTCACTCTCACCGCACTCATACTATATATATATATATATATTGCATTAAATGTAGTTTTTGGAAATTGTATTGCAAAAATATGAAATGCATGTTCTCATTATTGTCTCATAACACATGATTCAAGCTTGTCTTTGTGAGTTGAGAATCCCTGAAAATTGATTTGTTGACTGTCAAAGCTGATTTTAAGGTGTTTTTGATTTTCAGATTGCCTACGCCAAGATCGAGGGTGACGTGATTGTGTGTGCAGCCTACTCCCATGAGCTGCCCAAGTACGGCATCAGTGTGGGTTTGACAAATTATGCTGCGGCCTACTGCACTGGGCTGCTGCTGGCCCGCAGGGTGAGTCTCACTCCTGACACTTATTTCCCCCCTGAAACGAGTTTATGAAACTATACCTTGCAGTTCTAGTGCTACAAGAATTGCAGAGTGGTTGCATTAAAGAAATTAACCTCTATTCTCTAGTAATTTGTCATGGCTTTACAGAAACATTTCACACGCAGGAGATTGAATTCGTAAGATAGATTGCATTGCATTAATCATTACTGAAACCGCAAAAGTGTTGTGTGCATCTTCTGCACAAAGTAATGTCATACCAGAGCTCAAAATCTCAAACTTTTTATTGGAATTAAATATTCATACTTTAAAGAGGATTGTCAAGGTTAAAATCAATCCATATTTAGCAATGACTTTTTTAATCTATTACTATATTTTAACCTGATTTTAGGCATGAAAAGGCATGACATGAAACAATTTGGAAATTAAATGTATTGATTTTTGCATTGTTTTTGCACACTAAATATGAGCTGCTAACTTTTTTTGTGTAGCAGTAAAATGTTGAATTTAATACCACAATTACAATTGGTGCATCCCAATTCACGTTCTATTAATCCTATATAGTAGAGGTCGACCGTTGTATCGTTTTGCTGATTAATCGGCACAGTTGGTTGATTGCTGGAACTATCGACAAAAATCCATGCCAGTAGTTTCTCCGGGTTGCTGTAGTGGCTGAGAAGCTCCGCAGTCATTATACAGTATGAGAGCGAGAGCGGCCTCTAGAGGCAAATCACTGTTGCCACTTGCTGTTTGTTTTGACATGACACTGCGTGCTGCGCAGAGTGGGACACTCCAGACGTGTGGATTTAAAACGGACAATGAAACGGTGTGTACACATCACAGTGTTTCCCCTGCCATTATTTTAGGGGGGCGGCCCGCCCCCCCTTGAAGGTCAAGTTAATTTTATTTAATTATATTTTCTCTATAGCGCCAGAAGTAATTTAAAGTTACCTTTCTTACAGAATATGTCTATACCTTGTTCTTTCATTAAACAAAATAAATAGCCTTATGTTATTTATCTTATTTACAGGACGGCATGTCATTTCAGTCTCTACATTATGGTCGCGCTCTCTGTATCACGCACAGTGGAGTTCCGCCCCGATGAGCACACACAGGTGAGCGCACTCCCACTAGTATTTGTAAATATTAAGCCGCAAAACGATGTATATTTAAATATGAATTCTGCGTGTCTCTGTGTTAATGAATGGCGCAGACGCGCAGTTTTGTTTACAACTCGTATTGAAGCGCGCGTGATGCTTCTAGAGATATTAACGTCTGCCGTCTCACTAAACGAGGACATAAATACACGAACAGCATCTCCAGAACTGCTCTGAGAGAACTTCATAAGCATTTTACCGTTTCATTAGAGTAAAACTCATCATGTTCTAAAAACAAGAAAAGAAAGGTATTCACGGCAACCCGCAAATAAAAGTTTCGGTGTAACGTGGAGGGCATGGCAGAAATATAGTAATATTGTTGTAGACTGTGACGTAAAAGGGATGCTACACTACTACTAAATGATTTAAAACCTTATTTTTTAAGGATAATAAAGATTCAATATTTTTCAACTGTTTTAAGTGTAATATTAAATATGACATGTATTTCCAAAAAATTTGTTTGTTAATTTTCTTACTAAAAGATAGATTAAAGGTGTTATGCTTTAAAACAAAAAGTAAATACACAAACAGAATTTCTGAGCAAACAAAAATCATAAGGGCTATGGTAAGATCCAAATGAAACTTGTTTGTATGCTTTCAAATAGAAATGCTTAAAACAGGAATTGGTTACAAGAAAAACATAAGGTTGGATAAATTGATGTTAAATTGTAATTTTCATGATTTTAATTAATTAGACATGCTTTTTTATTAATAAAATGTAATTTAACCATTAAAAGAGTCCAGAAAAGGCATTACGAAGTAATTAATTTGTTGACTAAATGCTGCATTAGGCGAAGAAAGAACTGCGTATGTTTGCTATCGAGGCGAGAGGACGCAAAACATTAGCAGACCTCAAATGGTTTTAAAAAATTTAGGGATGCACCGATACTGGTCTCCTGTACTCATTAAAATGCCCCGATACCAAACGCCGCTACCACACAGCATGTGATAAGCGCCATATTCAAACAAAGAAACACAGACAACAGACAGCAGAAAGGAGTTAAGGATGTTTACTACGAAGTATATGTATGGAATGAATACCAAAAATAAAAGTACGTTCGGAGCGAGTACTGGAAAAAGTGGTATCGGTGCATCCCTACTAAATAGTATTTGAAATTAGAATTAGTGTGTCCCAAATTGTAGTATGTTGAAATGCATATCCAAAGATACCTGAATGGTCAAGTATTTAGTGGATATTTGAAGTGCAGGTCCATGCACACTAAAGCAGGTTGGAGCTAAACTCTGCAGGAAAGTGGAACTCGTGGGCCAGAGTTGAGAACCCCTGCTCTAAAGGTTAAGATTGCCCACAACCCATTGTGTTTTAGAGGAGGATTCAGTTCAGAACAATTTTACTCCGAATATGAATAAAATGTTAAATTACAGACATGGTTGTGTGAGACCAACGGTTAGGTAGAAAGGTTTAGATAAAGGGTTTTGAGTGATCAAAAACGTCTTACGTAATGGGAAAAAAAACTGATCTGCAACAACATTGTGAACATACTGTATATAAAGATATATTTGGCATAGGGATGCAACGATAACATTTTTTCAGAACCGATCCGATACCAAAAATTCTGAGTATCCGCCAATTCCGATCTGATTCCAAATCCGCACGGTGTTTTTTTTTTATTTATTTTTTTTTTAAATATATAAAATCAAGGTAGGTATTCTATAATTCTGTGTGTTGACATGATCATCACTCTTGTGTATGTTAAACACAATCTGTTAAATATAGACAACTTCATTTTAATGAAAAATAACAAATGAAAAAATATATAATCTATGACAAAAAAAACTATTATAAACAAGGTAAGTGGATAATTCAGCAGCAAAAGTTATTCTAGAAAAATAATGGGTGCACAATAATTTTATATAAACATTAAACTAAACTAAACATTTAGTGAAACAACATTATTTAGTGGGGAACAAATAAAAGTTAAGTGTAGGACTAAATCTGGTAAAATGTTACACATTGCTCTTTTTATTGTTGTAAAATACATTCTTGAAAAACAAGTAGCCTAAATAATACTATAAAATTAAAAGACATTTCATTTTAAATGCATAGCACAGTAATGAAGGCAGCAACATATGATAGAACGGAACAAAGACTATTGATAATCTTTCGTTGCGCAAAAGTATAATATGAAAGGGTGTGGCTCCAATACAGAGTGGCACGAAGTACTTGTGTGCATCTGGTGCGCAGAATGATGCGCTTGAAGCAACACGGAGTCACAGCGCGTAGCTCCTCATAAAAAAAAAAAGGGAAGTAATATTGCTGCATAGTGTATTATATATTGAGCCTTTTCTTTTAACAGTTTTAAATCTCAGTTATTGTGTGCTCTTGAAGAGTTTCATCATTTTGACTAGTAACCAAACGTGACACGCAGTTTGAACGCTGAATGGAGGATGACAGACAGCTGTCGAGGGGAGAAGAGTTAATGTCAGCTTCACTTAAATATTCATCTATACTTCACATTAAACTATGGAACGGCTTCAGAACACTTGAAATATAGTGCACGAAAACTTTCTGGTGCTTTATAATGTTTTTGTGCTTTCGTGGGGCTTAACAATAACAGAATAGTATTTGCACTATATCGGATTTAGATCGGTCTCGTCTGACCGATACCCGATCCGGCAGAAAATGGCAGTATCGGAGGCGATTCGGAGTATCAGATCGGTGCATCCCTAGTTTGGCCCTTAACTTTTAAATGTATTGTTACGCAAAAATGTAGGTGAGTTCATTGCATGAAAGACCCACAACTGGCAGATTAACACACTACTCGTCTCACTAATACAGTAGGAAGAATTGTTAGTAGCGTAAACTAAACGGTGGAATGCGTGTATATGAGGACATTAATTTTGATACGATGGTTGACCAGCATAGAGAAGTATGCATATTGAGATGCAGCAAATTTATATAATTGGTATTTAATTATACATTTTTGTCTTCCTTTAGTGTAAGAGTAAGCCAGAAATGTTTTTATAAAATTTCCCCATAAGGCATGTTACTTGATGCGAGAATCTGTGTTTGTAAATGTGCTACGATGGGTGTATTTAGTCTTCTACAACTAGGATGCACTTAAGTGCAGTACTTGAACTTTAGATGTGTGTGGATCATGTGATCTGTTTCACTGCATGTTGTCATACATGCTGAAGATGTTATATGAGGTCTTTTGTAAGTGTACGTGTTGGCTATTTCAAATTTATTGGATTTTCTTTTAGAATAATTTACAGCAGGCAAAGTTTAAAATATTTGCACTGGCTCCGTGATTGTTTTAGATATTCCTTTGCCATTGTGCAGAACTATTCGGGACACATTAGCTTTGATATACAAATAGAATGTGATCATGTGTTTTTAACTACATCCAAATGTGGCTTGAGCGATCACAATGTTTTGCAGCCCATTTATACTTCCACTGAGTCCTCTTACAATCCAATCATCCGTAACTGTTAATAACAGGAGTAAATGGGTCCCTTAACAATTCTGAAACGCTTGAACGAATTAATCCAGCATAATTGATACAAAGTCAAAGGGCTGGTTATAACTGGTCCACTGTGTGCTCTCTTCCAGCTGCTGAACAAATTTGGCCTTGACAAGGTGTATGAGGGCCAGGTGGAGATCACCGGTGATGAGTTTAATGTGGAGAGCATTGATGGGCAGCCAGGAGCTTTCACCTGCTATCTGGATGCAGGCCTGGCCAGAACCACCACTGGCAATAAGGTGTTCGGAGCCCTGAAGGGAGCAGTGGATGGAGGTCTCTCCATTCCTCACAGGTAGATCTTCCCTCTTATTGTTTATTTCCAGATGTGCCCAAAACATTGGGTCTGAGCAGTTTGTTCTAGTTTTTCCTGTTTCATATACTGTCTGCTTGGTGATGACACCGTTTGAAACTGAGCAGCTTGTAATTGTTCCTTCAGTTGCTCAACTGATGTCATAGCATTTCAAGACGACTGATTTCTGGACTTGTTTACATTGGAGGCATCAAAATGTTCATGAGCTCGGTTCATTTAATACGGAGTGTAATTGGAATCTAGTTTGCCCTGCATATGAGCTTTTAATCTTTGTCTTAGCACCAAGCGTTTCCCTGGCTATGACACTGAGAGCAAGGAGTTCAATGCAGAGGTCCACCGCAAACACATTCTTGGCCTGAACGTCTCTGAATACATGAGATACTTGATGGAGGAGGATGAGGATGCATACAAGAAACCGTCTCTCGCTTAACCCCAAGAACGGCTTACCCTGATTCGGTAGTGCTGAGAACCCCCACACCCCCCACCCCCCCCCCCCCCCCCCCAAACAATTTCCAAATGGTGCAATCAGTTTGGAATAGATGGTGATGCTGATGGTGAAAGATCTGTTGAATCTCAGACTTGGAGATACTCTACCCAACAAAGAAAATTCTCCCATTTACTTACTCTCATGCCATCCTAGATGTATATAACTTTCTTCTGTGGAACACACAGATTTTTAGAGAAGGAAACCATCTCTTTGAGTCCATGTAATGCAAGTAGATGTGACCCTCACTGTGGTCACTTTAAAAACCATGCAAAATGAACATGATGGTAATCCATATGACCCCAGTCGATAAATCTCAGTGTCTTAAAGTGCCCCTATTATGGATTATGAAAATTACCTTCAAGTGAATAAAAAACATCTGTAAAGTATTTTTTAATCTAAATGACCTTGTATAAAGGTATTGTCGAGTCAAAAGAAAGAGTTCGACTCTGAATCACTGAAACACGAGTCGTTTTAAAACAATTCACAAGCCGTTTCATGTTGACGGTTAAAGTGAAACATTAGCATATTGCAGCCCAATTGTTGGTCTGTTCCATGGTTCTGAATGAAAAGCTGCAATTCTTCTTTGCACTAGGTGGTGCGCTGTTGGACGCGGAAACATACGGTTCTCCGGTGGTAACGCTGTACACAAAGCAGCACTGCGCGCTCAAACGCTGCTTTATCAGGCATTACAGGCATGAGAAAATGAGACCAATCGGACCAATCACGCAGATTAGCGTCACGCAAAGGAGGGTTAGAAAATGAATCTAAACCCTCCTTTGATAAGGTAAAAAAAATGATATTTAAGACAATGGTAAGCGGTTTTTGAATTGCATGCATGGTCAAACCTGTTGTGGGGAGCTCCCAAAACCAAATATGAACTTTCATAACCATAATAGGGCATTTACGCAGGATAGGTTGTAAGAATTATAATATTTTAATTTATTTTAATATAAAGTATTTGCTTTGATGTGGCACCACAGAGGATGTCACCTCTCATGCAGGTTTCACAACCTGCTTGCACCATGCGTCGCAGTGTGCTGATGTTTGCATCAGGCATGAACTCTTGTATAACAGCTGACCAAAAGCAATGGCTTATAGTTTGAAGTAGTGTTTTTCTCACAGGCCACCTTTTTTTTTAAAATTTTTTTTTATTTTTTTTTGATGGGTGGAGTATCTCTAAGACTTGCAAATATCCATGGGTTTCCTTTTCACAATTAATTTAAAGTTAAATATTTCAATAACATTAGCTGTATTGCAATATATTTGGCTGCTACATAGCCATTACATAGTAGTGTTATTAATCATGACAGGGTTACTATATTCTTATATATTTCTTCCTCAGATGGAGGAAATGTACAAAAAGGCACACGCAGCCATCCGGGAAAACCCAGTGCATGAAAAGAAGCCCAAGCGGGAAGTCAAGAAGAAGAGGTATAAATCTTTCTTTTGGTTGCTTCATGCCTTGTGCTCTCTGGTGACGTTCATGACCATATTACAGACTCAGAGGCTTGTTTTTGCTCGTTTAAGTTTTGACATTTCAACCATTTAGAAATGACATTTGATGTCCACAATAACTGTTCTGCTGCTTGATGATGATACTCTTTCAGACTGAGCAAATTGTAGTTGGTCCTTCATTTGCACAGTTGATGCAGGCATGTTTCAAGACGGATCTGAGAGCAGCTTTGGTTCATTGTTGGGCGTTTAGTGTCAGAAGAACTCGTAGGAGGTTTTATTGTTTTAAGTGGTCTACTGTGGAGTTTTTTTCTTTTTCCCAGAACAGGCATACAATTGTCAGCTAGACTGCAGAAAACATTAATAAATCAATGAACTTGACTAATGCTTGTTTGGTCAGGGAAACATGGGTAGTCTCACCTAGGGCTGGGTGATATAGCAAAAAAGTTTATCAACAATATAAAGGTGTGTATATAGTCGGTGATCGATAATATTTTTACATTTTTTATAAATCCTTTGGTAAAAAAAAAAAAAAAAAAAAAAAGAGCATAGAGACATTTTTTAAGTTTAACCACTGTTTTTGTTTTAACAGTCAAACACAAAATAAAAATTAAACAAATATATAATTTCTAAAGTTTTATATACAGATTAAATAGGTTTTAAAGGGGTCCTATTGTGCTTTTTCACTTTTTCAACTTTAGTTGGTCTGTAATGTTGCTGTTAGAGCATAAAAAAAAAGAACTGCAAAGTTACAAAGCTCAAAGACCAATTCAAAAGGAGATATTTTATTTAACAGAAAACTTTTCAAAAACTACAAAGAACGACTCGTTTGGACTACAACGCATATTTTGTGGGATTTGTGATATCACAAATATCGTTGAATGGGACGAGACCTGGTTGAGCTGTATTAGAGAAGGCAACGAGTGTTATCACTGTGTCGGAGACACGCTAGCTTTCACAAGGCAGACGAACTTAGAGTGATTACAATCATCCGGGTTTAAATTGTGCTCAAATTTAGTTGATTTTGATACAATAATTATTTAGGAAGCTAGCAGTCGGCCGGTGGCTATATAAGAGGCATGCCATTCCGACCAGGTGCGGTGGAGCCAATCACATCACACACTGGCCCAGCTAACCAATCAACACATTTCGTATTTCAGAAGGCGAAATACGAAATACTTCATTTGATACAGGAACTATTCGAGAAGTTCATGCCAGACTGGGGAGAGGGGTGTTGTAATAATGTAAAATATGTGAAAAAAAATGTGTTTTTCGAACAACCTAGTATGAGATCCTGTTCTAGTACACCCCCAAAACAAATCAAGACTTTGTAAAAGAGCATAGTAAGAAATCCACCTTAAGGAACACTTTGTATTGTTTCACGATGGCACAGGAGGGCGCAATGAGCAAACGAAAGCCATTTAAATTGTCAAACAAGGGCAATAACTGTCTATAAAAAAACTGCATTGTTAAATTAACTCATAAAACATCTAATATCATTTCGTTAAATGCATAAAAATTAGAACAAACAGCATCATGTATTTATTGACATTGCTGAATCAAAGAGCCTGAAGCAACAGTTCAACAGATTGCCATTAAAAACATATGAGGCGTGAAACGGAACATATAAACCTCCACAAATTCGAGACGTTTTTTTCTAAAAGTTTAAACTGTTTTAACTTTCGCATGGCTTTCTATGTATCTCTTGTGTGAGATGCGAGTGCAGTAGTCATATTTGTCCATCTAAAAATGCGCTGAATATGCGTTCTGTGTGAATGGCTTGGTTTCGGTTTTAACCCATTCAAGATCTTCTCCGCATTGAGCAACTATATTTCTCTAATATTTTGAATGAATAACGCAGCAGCGGCGCGTTTCGTGGGCTAGACTAACAAAACATTCAAATTCAACAACATCACTTACATCACCGCATCTCGCGCGCCACTGATGACGCTCCCTGATGCACACCTAACACTCAAATGCAAATGTTTATTTTAAATTCGACATTCATTCTGAAGTCACAATCTTTCATCGAGGAACAGCACTCATAGTCAGGCAGGGGTTCGATGTTTGTGTGTGCTGTCTGTCACTCATAGCACGTGCCAATATCGTGCGCCACATCAAACATTTTTTCTATCATGATCGAAGAAGGTGTACCGTCGATAAATATCGATACCATTTTATCACCCAGGCCTAGTCTCACCTACTAAATGATTGTTTCATTGAAATGTTGTGCTATAGTTAAAAGTCCTGGGAGAAATTGCTTGCTACTTGTTTGCTGAAATTGAGTGGATCTTTTTCTAGATGGAACCGCGCCAAGCTCACTCTGGCTCAGAGAAAAGATCGTGTTGCCCAGAAGAAGGCCAGCTTCCTTCGGGCTCAAGTTGCAGAGGAGGACTAGAGCTTGATCTTGATTTTCTCATATTTGTGCAGAAACCCTTTGTTCTAATAAATATATCAAAAAAGACTCTTGTGTCTGTCTGATTGCTTGTCGTATTGAGTAGGATGCTTTGCATGATTTGCAAACATTTAGGATAATTAATGCATATTTCCTTGTCGTAGCACCTGTGTGATTTTAGGGAAACATTAGAATCTTTTCAAAATCCTTTTTTTCTGTCCATTATACTTCAAGCAACACCATTATTGGAATGAATGAATAAACCAAAAACACAGTCAGACTTGGAGTTCAAAATATACTTTTAAATGTTGTAAAGGGCCCTGAGTCCTAACTTAGATAAGAGTATTAGTGTATATACCAATGCATTTAAAACAAAGATGAAATGTAAAAACTAAGCATGCACTTTACATTAACTGAAAATGGCCTGTCAAAACTAACATTCAAACTTCTGCACACATCTTGTCTCTTTAAAACATGGATAATCAGTTGCTTTTGTTTGTGGCAGTTTGACTTCAATTGAAAAAAACTGACAGCATAATTGTTCTAACCTATTGTATTGAGTAACAGTGTTCAGTCTGAAAATTATAATTCATGCAAATAATTTTCAGATGCTTTGGAATCTGAAAAATTGGAAGGATGGAAGTGTTCTGAAATCTGAATTGTATGTCTTCTGCAGACTAGAGCAGGGTTTTTCAAAATGTCTGATGCCAAGTCCTTATCATTGCCATAAAGCCAAAGCAAGATATTAGGTTATATGAACAGTATTACTTTGTATTAGGTTCAATTTTTTTCTACTCGCTATTAATAATAATAATAATATACTTTATGTATACACCTTTAAAGTAAATGCCAGAATTAAAACTTGGACTCAATAACATTTTATAATTTCAGACCATTCTTTAGAAATCATTAAAAAAATGAAATCAAATTTTAAAAATGTTAAACCTATTTCTCAAGTTATCTTGGACTGTCCTAAAATACATTTTGTGAAAATCCGTTTTATTCTGTCAAATCAGGGGTCGTCCCAGTTTGAAAACCTCTGGACTAGACACAGATTGATTGTCTCTGTTTTCTGAACAAGAATTCAAAAATTTGGAATATTCTCTTGGCAATGGAGGACATGCATTAGCAGAGGCAGTGTCTCTCTGCAGCCTGAGCTTTTATAATTTGGGATTGAGTCAAGATTGGGTAATGTTACAAAACAAAGTGCCACGAAGGCTATATAACTACTCTGCAAATGCAGGCCAAAAAGAAAAGTATGTAACTAAATTATGAGTCGTCCGATATCAATCAGTCCGTCCCAGTCTCTTGTTCATCTTTTGTTCTGTTTATAAAAACAGTAACGGTTCTATGCATCGTTAGGAGTCCTTTGTGTGTGATATCTTCTTCCAAAGCAGAGTTTTGAGGTTGTTGAGAATCAAGGAATGTTCCATTTCCATCTGTTCACTGGCGCCTTTGAGAGCAATGCAGGCGTACAGCTGTTTCTCCAGTTCGTCTTTAATCTCTGATGGTGCACCATACAGAAGATAGTCCTTCAGTGTGCTACATACTTTAGCCAGATTGGGCTGGGTGACCTCCGTAGTGCAGCGGTGTTTAGTGAGATCACAGGAAGTGAGGCAGTCCCGGCCATACATACAGTCACTGTCCTCTTCGCACCGCCTTTCACGCATCACTTCCTGAAAAGCAGCTTCGGGGACAATACGCCTTGCGTCTACCACCTTTATATCGTGTCGCTCTGTATAACCAAACCCCGCAGCACTTACATCGCACATGAGAAAACTACCAAATGTGCCATGGAAGACGTCCTCAACGAGCTCAAACAGACCGATGCCTATCTTAGCCTTGCGAGGCCAGGATGGGGTGGCCCACTGGTCGATGCTTCGTCGCAGGCTGGCTGGAATCCACAGCTCTACCATCCACGGTAGGCTGACGCCATAGAGTGGTACATAAGGCACCTTTTCCATCACATACAAGTCCCCACAGAATCCCAGCAGTCTGGGAGTGTGCTCTCGGTCCTGTAGCACGATGGACAGCAGGAATTCATTCAGCTGCAGTAAAGCCCAAGCTGAATGTGCTTCTGACAGGGAGATCTGGCCGTCCTTGTTGCTGTCTGCAACTCCGAACACAAGGGTCACCAAATCTGCTAAGTTGGCTTGGTCTCCCACTTTTGCCTGCAAGGGAAAAAGTGCCATTGTAATGAGTTAATAATAGATAGATGTCTTGAAGAGATGCAGTTTGTCTCTGTATATAAAAGGTCTTCCAGGCTGTGAAAATATCTCTCTTCATGTCAGATTCATGGGGAATAAGTAATGCATGTTTTACATAAATTTACAATTTAAAATGGGTTAAAGGTGTAAACAAATGATTTTCAACAGCTTCAGACCTTAGGTCATCAGTGCATATGCATTAGTGCAGAGGTTTTCAAATTTGTTTCCTTTATTCAAATAATTCTATATATACTAATGTTATTCTATTTTTAATATTCTTTTATTATAACCTATAATGCACAATCAAATGTTTACAAGATCAAAATGAGGAAAAGTATAAATAAGTAGATGATTTAATAATTATATTTAATAGAATGCATTTGCATGATCATCAGGGCCCCAAAGATTTGCGATATGCCACAAAGTATGCTTAATTATTCCTGCAGCCTAATAGATTATTTAAATTACAGACAGAGTTCGAACTAAACCTGCCAGGAGCTGGGCTGAGCGCGTTTATTTAGATGTTTTTTAAAGGGGACATCCAATGCAAATTTTCACTTTTACATGGTGTTTGCATATAAATGTGTCTTAGCAGTGTGTGGATACAACCACCCTACAATGATAAAAAAAAACTCAAAAAGTCTCAATTATGAAGATGTTTTGATTTTCTGTGGAAAATGGTCATCAGATGTCCCCTTTAAAAGTATATAATGTTAAAGCAATGCAAATGTATATACGATTACATTAATATTACATTTCAATATAGCATGGGATTTGACACCTTTAGATGGCTGAAGACCATCTCTTTGAACTTCTCCATTGATGTCCCTTTGGTTGGCCTGTTAAAGGAGGCCGATTCTTTTCGGGGCTCCAGTTCTATACCCAGATCGTAATGAGGGTCCTCCTCCATCTGGCACTTTATGATTCCTTCCATATCCCCCCAACTGCCAGAATATACCTAAACAAAGAAGGTGGGAAATGTAACAGCAGTTACACCAAAACAATACTGAACTACTAGAAAGAGAGAGTGGGTGGATTTTATTCATCCTTATTCTCGTGATACTGTGCATGCAAATAAATATAGACCCAGATAACCAAAAGCATGGTTCAGTAGATAGCAACTTAATAAGATCACACAAGACTTACAATGTTTACAGTCTGTTGTGTCTGACCTGATTGCTGGGTTTGGCAGAGAGACACTTTCCCAAGTAAAGAGTGTCCTTCTCGCACAAGCTGTTGCAGGCTGAACCATCGATCACCCCCTTCTGGAATTTATCGCACTGGAAAGACATGGAGAAACACATACGTCAGAGCCTACGCTGCATTATTCATTTTATTCCATGACACAGTGCTCCCAAAAGATTGCCTGATCCATTTCTTTAGTCAGTGTCTCTTATGTAATCACTCTCCACTAGATGGCTCCCTTTAGAAAATAATGTTCGCAAAAAGCATAACAGCTGTAGAGGTGCACCAAATAATTTTTCCGTTTAAAAAAAATTAATATATATCCACAGCATTGAATCAGCACCAAGATTTTCTTCAAATCTAGCAAAGAACTGAAAACTCACAATAGAGTTCTTGCACTCATGTCCACGGCACAGCTCTGTGTATGAAGAGTATTCCACGTACACCACCCAGCTTCCCACGAAAACAGCCAACCAGGAAAAAAACAGGTACTTCATGTGTAGGTAGGAGAACCGGGCCTGTGCACAAACAGAGAGAGCCAAGGTAAACATTCAAAAAACGCTTTCCTTTAAAAAAATATTTCCAAATGTTAACTGAAAAACACAAAAAAGGGTTTTGTCGATATTCATATAGTAATCGTTCTTGCTGAACACTTTGACTGTTACAGACTATGCAGTGAAGGTTAGGTTTTAGTACTAGGCAGTTCTGAAGATGCTTGTGTGCTTCTGCAATGGTGGCGATAAGGAGCAGGACTTCTAAAAAGCAGATGAAAAGAACATAGCTCAGAGAAAAAAGTTCCACATGTTCGGTGCAGTTTCTGTAAGAAAAACTGTAAGAAAAATTACATTTATTAATCACAGCTTTCTCGTTTTCTACACTTAAACAATGCTAAAATGTATGTATTTATTACATGGCTGAACAATATCATTTATTTCATTTATTTAACTTATGAGGTATTAAACCCTGGAAAATCCTATCATCTTTTATTTATGTGTGACCTTTTAAAGCTCAGAACAGTGGGGAACTATCATCTTGACAGCCACACAGGATGTGTGATCCAGTATAAATAGCCCTCTCACTTCAACCACTGAGGGCACTTCATGAAATATCATTTTCACCTAAATTTCTAGAAACAACAGAGGTCAGAATTTATCACAAACGTATGATGCAACAGGATTTGTTTCCAAATCCTGATCATTTCCCAGATGCAGGCTTCTCTGACAGAGTGCTCAACTCTTATCTGGTCAATTTTCCTTTTTCCTGCAGGCAGAATTTCCATGGGACACGAGAAGCAAAAGCGTCTAATGCATGTTACAGCTTCATCTTCAAAATGATTGCAAATGTTTGAGAGCTGCAGTCAAAGCTCGCCTGAAACTACAAGCAAACATTTGAGTGAGGGGTAGCACACAGCCAGCTAATTCAGCACCATCGCGGCTCTCCCTGGACTGACATTTCCTTATCTGCAAAATCTGAGCTGACAGAACCTCTCCTCCAGCATGAGGAGGAATGGGCCTTGTAGCTGAGCGTGACAGCCTGCAATAGCTCCATGAGAAACAGTGTAGACCTGGTGTCTATTGTTTTGTGTTTTAGGAGGCACTTTGTGTGAAGCAGTTGCTAGATGAGTGCTTTGCCACCTGTATAGAGTTTGTTTAAGTTGATCTTCATGCAAACACATTCACCCAGAGCAACAGGAGCAAAAACAAACAATAAGGAAGAAGACGCCAGTACATGGTAACATAACAGATGAAAAACAACATCTCCACTAACAAAACTGATCGATAAAAAATAGTACCATAATAATAGTTGTTTTTGACGTACCAAATTGGAGTACTATTTAAATACCAGTATGAAAGTTCAGTGCCAAAATTGAAGGTGCTGAGGTAATGTAATATAATGTAAAGGTGATAATATCTGACTCATATTTGGTTTGGCCTGGAAAGCACACATTGTTTCTCAGTGCAAACCAAACCTCAGAGGAACAGTTTGCTGAACTTCGCTCAGCTCAGTGCAAATAGCTATACTGCTTGCAAAATTGATAAGAAATGCTAAATTATTAATCACAACGATAGCGGCCATGCATCTCTGTATTAGTGTAGCTAGTGTTTAACTGCTGTGTGTATGATAGGCCTGACCTGCTCAATAAAATTATGAAGTAGAGTGGGGTCACATGATGGCATGGGTATGAAAATACTGAATGAGTTTTTAGGTTTAATCCCATTCCCAAGTACAGATGTTCTCACATTAAAACATTTTTTTTTTCATTGAATTCATTCATTATTTATTCTGTACTTGAGTGTGAATGAGGTCAACAATGCTAATAGTATTTGCTATATATCACTGTACTGGTGAGCACTGGTACTTTGTCATTTAATCCAGAATTGTGAAATTGTAGTGGGCCAATAAATCATCATTTCAAAATGGTCAAGAATTGCATTAGCTGATAACCGTGCTGACTGACATAAAACATAGCACCCTGTTTGTGTCAGTCCAACTTGGTCTAAGCATATATTCTGTTGTAAATATATAAAATATATATAATATGAGCATTCTGTCAGCCCTTTGCCATGGCGACAGCTCTCTCTATATGTCATATACAGTGGGGCAAAAAAGTATTAGTCAGCCACCAATTGTGCAAGTTCTCCCCCTTAAAAAAATGAGAGAGGCCTGTAATTTTCATCATAGGTAGACCTCCACTATGAGAGACAAAATGAGAAAAAAAAATCAGAAAATCACATTGTAGGATTTTTAAAGAATTAATTTGCAAATTATGGTGGAAAATAAGTATTTGGTCAATAACAAAATTTCATCTCAATACTTTGTTATATACCCTTTTTTTGGCAATGACAGAGGTCAAACGTTTTTCACAAGGTTTTCACACACTGTTGCTGTTTTTTTGGCCCATTCCTCCATGCAGATCTCCTCTAGAGCAGTAATGTTTTTGGGCTGTCGCTGGGCAACATGGATTTTCAACTCCCTCCAAAGATTTTCTATGGGGTTGAGATCTGGAGACTGCTAGGCCACTCCAGGACCTTGAAATGCTTCTTACGAAAGCCACTCCTTCGTTGCCCGGGCGGTGTTTTTGGGATCATTGTCATGCTGAAAGACCCGCCACGTTTCATCTTCAATGCCCTTGCTGAGGGAAGGAGGTTTTCACTCAAAATCTCACTCCAAATCTCACGATACATGGCCCCATTCATTCTTCGTTTACACGGATCAGTCGTCCTGGCCCCACCCAAGCCTTTGCAGAAAAACAGCCCCAAGCATGATGCTCCCCAGCAAACTTCAGACGGGCCTGGACATGTACTGTCTTAAGCAGGGGGACACGTCTGGCACTGCAGGATTTGAGTCCCTGGCGCGCAGTGTGTTACTGATGGTAGCCTTTGTTACTTTGGTCCCAGCTCTCTGCGGGTCATTCACTAGGTCCCCCCGTGTGGTTCTGGATTTTTGCTCACAGTTCTTGTGATAATTTTGACCCCAAAGGGTGAGATCTTGCGTGGAGCCCCATAACGAGGGAGATTATCAGTGGTCTTGGATGTCTTCCATTTTCTAATAATTGCTAAAATCTAATAGTTGATTTCTTCACACCAAGCTGCTAACCTATGGCAGATTCAGTCTTCCCAGCCTGGTGCAGGTCTACAGTTTTGTTTCTGGTGTCCTTTTACAGCTCTTTTGTCTTGGCCATGGTGGAGTTTGGAGTTTGACTGTTTGAGGTTGTGGACAGGTGTTTTTTATACTGATAATGAGTTCAAACATATGCCATTAATACAGGTAACGAGTGGGGGACAGAGGAGCCTCTTAAAGAAGAAATTACAGGTCTGTGAGAGCCAGAAATCCTGCTTGTTTTTAGGTGACCAAATACTTATTTTACCGAGGAATTTACCAATTATTCTTTAAAAATCCTACAATGTGATTTTCTGGATGTTTTTTTCTCATTTTGTCTCTTCATAGTTGAGGTATACCTATGATGAAAATTACAGGCCTCTCTCCTTTTTTTAAGTGGGAGAACTTGCACAATTTGGTGGCTGACTAAATACTTTTTTGCCCCACTGTATAATATATATATATATATATATGTATATTAGTGATCCAAAGAGCCTCAGATTTCACACAGTCCTGAAAGTTGACAAAGAGAATCCAATCAAACAAATTAGACAAAAATATATACTTTGTCATTTATTTATTCATGAAAATGATCCAATATTGCATATCTGTGCGTGGTATGTGAATCTCTAGGATTAGCAGTAAATTAGAGTCCATCTGTTCAGAGGTGTTTTCAGTCAATGGGATGACTATCAGTTTTGTTTAAAGAACAGGGATTTATCAAAGTCTGATCATGTTTGTGGAAGTTAATCATGGCATGAACAAAGGAGATCTATGAGGATATCTAAAAAAAAAAAAAGATTTTGTTGTTGTCCCATCAGGCGGCTCATTCTCTAAAAAGTTTTGTTGTCAAAGTCAGATTGTGTTCAAATGGAGGAAATTCAAGACACATTGTTACCCTCCCCAGGGGCCTCATTTATAAAATGTTGTGTAAAAACCATCCTAAATTTGTTCTAAGATCATTTCTCAAAAGTGCGTAAGTGCGATTCAGAGAAAAACGAACGTGCGCACAAAAACACGTGAGTATGCCTCTCTTCCAGATGTGACATTTATAAATCGCAAATGATCTTGAAATTGTGCGTAGATGACTGGTGTCAGACCTCCGCCTTGTAAACGCCCCCTAATTAACATCATTACCATATAAAAGAGCACAAGCCAATATCCGAATTTCTATGCTTGAGAATGACGAGCACAAAGATTGGAGTCCCTGCTGGGGAGGTAGAGGTTCATGCGGGGCGCTTTTTATTTAACAATGTGTAATTATTCTGTGGACAAACAATGTTGTGTGTGGTTATATTTTTCGATTGACTATTAATGAAATGATACTGTTAGAACAACAGAAATAATAATAATAATCTAATAATAACAATTAGATTTCCCAAAGTAGAATATATTCCCAAGTACAATTTTAATTATAAAATTTATCTTATAAAAAGTGAGCCATCCTACTTTTAAAATCACTTGCTATGACAACTAATAAAAAGTTTAGTATCACGAAATTCTTGCAATACTTTAAAAAACATTATTGAAAGAAAAATTGGACGTTTCATATCATAATAAAATAAATTATTTCACGATTATGGTCTCCGGTCCGAAAAAACCTGCATGTGATTTTGCATTTCTTTATATATTACACAGTTTCTATGCTGCCTCATTAAGGACGACACAAAATATAGTGTATTTTTACAAACATAACTGATGTAAATGACGAAAACAAAGTTTAAGGCTGATGTCTCTATTCATTTTCACAGAAGCAAAGCAGCACATGTTATAAATAAAAACAGTTAACAATGTCATTGAATAGAATATAGGCTATTAAAACCGTTATTGCACGACATAGCCAGTGTACCTTTTGTGCCGGTCCCAAGCCCGGATAAATAGAGAGGGTTGTGTCAGGAAGGGCATCCGACGTAAAACTTTTGCCAAATTCATTATGCGAATCACGAACATGACTTCCATACCGGATCGGTCGGGGCCCGGGTTAACAACGACCGCCATCGGTGCCGTTGACCTACAGGGTACTGGTGGAAATTGGGCTACTGTTGGTCGAAGAAGGAGAGGAGGAAGGTGTGTGAGAGGAGGAAGGGAGAGAGAGAAGAGGAAAGGCAGGAGTTTAGGACTGAAAGTAGGGACTCTGAATGTTGGTGCGATGACAGGTAAAGGCAGGGAGCTGGTAGATATGATGCAGAGGAGGAAAGTCGACATTCTGTGTGTCCAGGAGACCAGGTGGAAAGGGAGCAAGGCTAGAAGCATTGGAGTAGGGTTTAAACTGTTTTATCATGGTGTGGACAGGAAGAGAAATGGAGTAGGAGTAATCCTGAAGGAGGAGTTTGTGAAGAATGTTCTGGAGGTAAAGAGAGTGTCAGATAGGTTGATGAGTCTCAAGCTGGAAATTGAAGGTGTGATGTTGAATGTTGTTAGTGCTTATGCTCCACAAGTAGGTTGTAAGCGAGAGGAGAAAGACAGATTCTGGAGCGAGCTTGAGGAAGTGATGCAGAGTGTTCCCAGAGGTGAGAGAGTGGTGATGGGGGCAGACTTTAATGGACATGTTGGTGAAGGGAATAGTGGGGATGAGGAAGTGATGGGGAGGTTTGGTCTTCAGGAAAGGAACCCAGAAGGACAGAGGTTGGTAGACTTTGCTAAAAGTATGGAGATGGCTGTGGTGAACACGTACTTTCAGAAGAGGCGGGAACACAGGGTGACGTATAAGAGTGGTGGCAGGAGCACACAGGTGGACTATATTTTATGTAGACGCTGTAATCTGATGGAGATTAGCGATTGCAAATTAGTGGTAGGAGAGAGTGTAGCTAGACAGCATAGGATGGTGGTGTGTAAGATGACTCTGGTGGTGAGGAAGATGAAGAGAGCAAAGGCAGAGCAGAAGACAAAGTGGTGGAAGTTGGAAAAGGAAGAGTGTTGTGTGGTTTTCAGGGAGGAGTTGAGACAAGTTTTAGGTGGTCAGGAGGTGCTTCCAGATGACTGGACTACTATAGCCAAAGTGGTCAGGGAGACAGGTAGGAAGGTGCTAGGTGTGTCATCTGGAAGGGGGAAAGAAGACAAGGAGACTTGGTGGTGGAATGAGGAAGTTCAGGAGAGTATCCAGAGGAAGAGGTTAGCTAGGAAGAAGTGGGACAGTGAGAGGATGGAGGAAAGTAGACAGGAATATAGGGAGATGCAGCGTGAGGTTAAGATAGAGGTGGCAAAGGCCAAACAGAAAGCTTATGAGGAATTGTATGCAAGGTTAGATAGTAAGGAGGGTAAGAGGGATTTGTATCGGTTGCGAGGCAGAGGGATAGAGATGGAAAGGATGTGCAGCGAGTTAGAGTGATTAAAGATGGAAATGAGATGGAAATGTGTTGACAGGTGACAGGAGGGTGAGGGAAAGATGGAAGGAGTACTTTGAGGAACTGGTGAATGAGGAAAATGACAGGGAAAGAAGAGTAGTAGAGGCAAATATTGTTGAGCAGGAAGTAGAAAGGATTAGTAAGGGTGAAGTTAGGAGAGCTTTGAAGAGGATGAAGAGAGGAAAGGCGGTTGGTCCTGATGACATACCAGTGGAGGTATGGAAGTGTCTAGGAGAGATGGCAGTAGAGTTTTTAATTAGGTTGTTCAATTAGGTCTTAGAGAGTGAGAGGATGCCTGAGGAATGGAGGAAAAGTGCTCTGGTGCCAAAGTGATTATAAATAGTAAGAACACATTCTCAATGTGCAGAGTTGTGATACCGAGGTTATTAAGCTGAGAAACCATACAATGAAAGTTTAATGGGAAAGAGTAGTGGCCGCAAGGCTAAGCGGGACTCAGTGAATCCTTTGTAGACACCAGTATGGTTTCAAACCAGAAAGAAGCCTACAGAAGTAACGTTATTATAGCTTTGCAATGTTGATATAATGGAAAAGAAGTACAGAGAGGGTCGGAAAGAGCTGCATTGTGTCTTTGTAGACTTAGAGAAAGCGTATGACAGGGTGCCAAGAGAAGAGCTGTGGTATTGTATGAGGAGGTCTGGAGTGGCAGAGAAGTATGTTAGAGTGGTGCAGGATATGTATGAGAGCAGTAGGACAGTGGTAAGGTGTGCGGTAGGTGAGAGAGGAGTTCACGGTGAAGGTGGGACTGCTCCAAGGATCGGCTTTGAGCCCCTTCTTGTTTGCGGTGGTGATGGACAGGCTGACAGATGAGGTCAGACAGGAATCTCCATGGACTATGATGTTTGCGGATGACATTGTGATCTGTAGTGAGAGCAGGGAGCAGGTGGAGGAAAGGCTAGAGAGGTGGAGGTTTGCTCTGGAGAGAAGAGGAATTAAGGTTAGTCGCAGCAAGACAGAATACATGTGTGTGAATGAGAGGGATCCAATTGGAACAGTGAGGTTACAGGGAGAAGAGATAAAGAAGGTGCAGGATTTTAAGTACTTAGGGTCAACAGTCCAGAGCAATGGGGAGTGTGGAAAAGAGGTGAAGAAGCGTGTGCAGGCAGGTTGGAATGGGTGGTGAAAAGTGTCAGGTTTGTTGTGTGATAAAAGAGTACCAGCAAGAATGAAAGGAAAGGTGTACAGGACAGTAGTGAGACCAGCGATGTTGTTTGGTTTGGAGACAGTTGCACTGAAGAAAAGACAGGAGGAAGAGTTAGAGGTAGCAGAGCTGAAGATGTTGAGGTTCTCTTAGGGAGTGACGAGGATGTTATATATAATTTTTCTATTTTACGCATTAGTAGTAAATCAGACTTCGCAAGTTCTCTTGGTAAAAAAAAACTCCCGTTAATAAAAAATCTGACTACACTGCACAATTAATCTCTCACACTGCATCTTCGTTGTTTATGATGAATTCAGTGCTTGCACATATATACACCGCTTTCATTATTATTGCAGCTTAGATGTTCAAATAGTTGCACTACTCCGAAAAGTTTTGTATTGTGTATTTTATAGGGTATAGGGACATCTATACATATAATGAATCTCAAGAGAAAGTGGGTCATGCAGCAAGACAACGACCCCAAGCACACAAGTCGTTCTACTAAAGAATGATTAAAGAACAAAGTTAATGTTTTGGAACTGCCGAGTAAAAGTCTGGACCTTAATCCAATTGAAATGTTCTGGAAGGAGCTGAAGAAAGCAGTTCATAGGAGGGAACGTTCTGTACTGAGGAATGGGCTAAAATTCCTACAAGCTGCTGTGCAGGACTGATCAGCAGTTACAAGAAATGTTTAGCTGCAGTTATATATAAATTCTGTTAAAATGGTTATATAATTATTATGTTTATATTATAATATTGTCTAAAATAAGTATTCACTCTAAATTAATTTGCTATCATTAAACTTTACCCAAATATAAAGGAACTAAAAAATAATATATACATAGTACATTTATTTATACATTTTATACAGAGAGAGAGATTGTAGTGATTGGATATAATAAAGGCACGCAGTTGATCGTAATATATTGTTGTTATGCTTCCATTTGCCCTGCAATCTTTAATTGCTCTAGACTAGAGTGAATGATCTCATACCATATCAATAATAGTTGCCAATTATGCATACTGCAAGAGACAAATAACAGACCTGATGGAGCCTCTTCTCTCTCTTAATGATGATGAGACATGAGTTGGACAGTGATGGACTTTCTTCTTTTACAGTCTGTTTTGCTTATGGCACAGTATCAGCTCTTCAGTATCTCTCTTGCACTGATGTTTTATCTCAGAGAACATCCACATTTCTAACTGACAGCAAGCCTCTTTTAATCAGCCTCCTATTTCATGGTACAAGCCTGAGTAAGATTTAATCTGTACTTTATTTTGATAAAGTAAATCCAGTTATTATCAGAGCCTGGAGACGTACAAACACCAATATCCTACCCTGAGCTGATCTAAACCAATAACCAAAATGCCAATAATGTAAAGTAGATTGATTTCAAGTCCCAACTGGTTGGAGTAAACCTCAATCTCTGAACTGCCCCTCCAGCTTCCAATTTACAATTTGGTCAGGTCCAGAAAGCCTGGTGTGGCTACAGTCAGCAGAACTGAGATGATACATGTGTTTTTTCCTGCATATTTTGAAATGAGGTTCTTAGTCACCCTATCATTGGTCTCATCTGTTTGTCTAATTTAATCTGTGCTCTATCTCTCTCTCTCTCTCTCTCTCTCTCTCACACACACACACACACACACTGTCTCTTTCTTTAGTGGCTCTCCTAATGACAGGCCATCACTCCCTCCTCGCTATGGGCACTCAGTGAGATGCAATTCTGCCATTCCCATCTGAGAATCCATCTTACTCTACTCTCGCAGCGTCTCCCTGAGCCCAAAGTCAAGGTTTGGGAGAAGAGGTTCATTCATCAAACCTAAATCAGTTTTCTGCTTTCACAGTCTCTCATCATTGAATTCCTCCCATTGCCATACCCTACTTCTTATTTGGTTGATGTCTGTCGGCTTAAAAGTTTAAAATGATTTAAAACTTTACCATTCTGATACCTAAATCAAATCTGGTGCTGTTTGTCTTCTGTAAAGGTCACCATGACTTCCTACTGATATTTAATTTCCACCTTTTTATTGTATGATGACTTCCTCTTTGAATTATTAATGGTTTGAACAAATTTACTACTGAATGTAATTACTGAAAACAGTTAATCTACTATTTATACATATATATCTATAGCTATACAGAGACCAGCAACCAGCACACAACAAATAAAAATTTTTTTATCAGTATTTCTATCAATATATAAATTATCAATCAAAACTTTAAGGCTTGTACAATGTTTTAATGATTTTGAAAGAAGTCCTTTATGCTCAAGGCTGCCTTTATTTGCTAAAAAAAACAGTAAAAGAGTAATATTGTGAAATATTATTCCAATTTAAAATAACTATTTTCTACTTTAATGTGCTTTGAAATGTAATTTGTTTCTGTGATGGCAACGCTGAATTTCCAGCAGCCATTACTCCAGTGTTCATTGTCACATGATCCTGCTGATTTGGTGCTCAAGAAACAGTGGAAACTGTGATCATGTTTTTCAGGATTCTATTGCTGAATAGAAAGTTCAAAAATAACGCCATTGATTTCAAATAGAAATCTTTTGTAACAATGTCTTTGTACAGTTTGACAGAATGCTCAGTTTTGTAGGCAGTGTCTCCCTGAGCCCAAAGTCATAAGAAAGCTTTATAATACATATTTCCAATTAAATTATAATACAATATCTCCAATTTTTGTATTATCTCATTATTACTGATTGGAGTTTGTGAATGAATAATAGCACTTTGATTTGATTAGTAATAAAATAATAAATAATGATCAATATTTCTCAATGATGGAACATCAGTTAATTACAGGAATAATTCATCCAAAAATAATTCTGTTACAAGCAGAAGAAAGAAATTCTTAAATGATGACAGAATTGTTGGGTGAATTTTTGGGTGAATTAACCCTTTAAGAATGAGGCATTAAAAAACAGCAAGCCACACCACTCCATGGTAGTCCCCCAATATCAATTTTCATAAAATAAAATTCAGCCTCAAAAGGCACCATTTCCTCAGAATGACCCCTTTCTCTCCAGGATGATTCACAAAACTCAGCTGCAGCTGCATGCAATTAGTTTAATGTCTCCAGTTAGCACTATGTGTATTTCTAATTTTCTCATTGTTCATTGTTTCCACATATATAACCGTAAACTACAAATCACATATTGTATAACGAGAAAGAAGCTAAGAAAGCTTGACAAAGACTTTCCAAACAGAACAAGAGTGGAGATTATCAAATCAGTCAGTCCACAAACATAATTAAAACAATTAATCTGATCAAGTCTTATACTCCAGGAATACATAGCCTCATTGCTATGAAAAACACACATTACCCATAATGCCCTGAAAGACACAGTAAACTGTACCCAAAATCAAGTTAAACAGTTCATTGTTTTCAACAAGGCAACACAAGCAGCAACGCTCTGCTTCTTGTGTATCAAGCAGCAGCTCATATATCAAACTGAGGGAGTTTGACATCAATAGCTTTATAGTTTGCCACTCGGGATGACGGGTCTCCCCCTTGTGACAGGAAGTGTTTCCATGGTAGCACTTTGAATTAACAGAGGATCGCAGTGTCAGAAAGCTCTCATCATTTAGTACGCTGAGATCATGCTGGTCAGTGGACATGTGTCTGTATGTGTCAAACAGCATTTGGATGCTCTGCTGCTGTGAACTCACAGGTGATGTGTCAGAGACAGTGTGAAAAATTAGGCAGCGGCCCCCACATCACTCTCAGCTCTCAGCCGAACTGAAGACTGCACAGAATATCAATCACAAGACGGAGAGAAAAGTCCACATAAGGCTCCGCACAACATGAGCCTGTGGCTCAGCCTTTTATGGGGAAGTAGATAAGGCATATGCGCACATAGTTTTTGGAGTTTCAACAGACTTTATTATGTGTGTGCGGAGGATGAGAGCCACATTAGTGCCAATGCACTTCATTAGAACTTTCATTTAATACTTTGGAAAGCTCTATCAGCTCTTCTTATAATTATGGGCTTTAAGAACATGGTTCTGTCTGTCGGCACTTTGAGGTGAACTCTCTTTAACCGGCGTTCTGAGCTAAGAGTCTTAATTAGGTCGCTATTGATGATTAACTGGACATCATCACAGAAATGGGTCAAATAAGAGTGTCCACAATAAAACAAAAAAAAATCTTTCCTAGAAATGTACTTTTTGTAATCATGTTTTGTTACAATTTAATGACTTGCCATAGTGTAACTTGAATACACCTGGGATAACATTTGGAATACATAAATGTACACATCAACACAATAAAAAAGCATTTTTACAAATATTATGAATAATAAATTAATAAATATCAATACATAGATTTGCTCCATATCACATTTTACGAGCTGAGCTAATTTTGCCATGTCATTAATAGATCGTATTATCTGATATTTTAAAAGACTAACCTTGTCACATAGTCATGAGGGTCTGCAGGCATTTTCCCTATGATATAATTTCCTGTTTTTGCAGAACATGTCTTGTACGTGTCAACACATGACTTTGTTGGTCATACCACATTATTTGGCAGAGAAAGTAGCGTAAGCAGTTTTATAGAAAAGTAAAAAAAAAAAATTTCACAATGCACCCTACATTTTTTTTCTTTTCTGCTAATCTGTTTTACTCGGATGTATGTCATCTGATTTGATCGATACTTTCCATTTCCACTTCGCAACTTTAAGGTAGCTTTAAGGATACCAGGAGAGTTGTATCAAAATGAAATCATTTTGTATCAGTTGTATCAGAGTTGTATCACAAAAGGTGTATTTAAAGAAAAAATCTATAATGATGGATTTGTTTCTTGCAAACACAGAATTTTTCACTTCCCAAAATGATAATGATGAACTGGAGTCATGTGGATTGCTTGTAGATTATCATGATGTTTTTATCATCTGTTTTAACTATATTTCTGACGGCACCCATTCACTGCAGAGGATCTATTGGTGAACAAGTGATATAATGTTTCTCCAAATCTGTTCTGATGACGAAGTAAACTCATCTATGTCTTGAATGGCCTGAGGGTGAGTTAAATTTCAGCTCATTTAAATTTTTGGGTGAACTATGTGCCATGTCATTGAAGGGGTTCTATTATGCTTTTTCACTTTTTTAACTTTAGTTAGTCTGTAATGTTGCTGTTTGAGCATAAAAAAAGATCAGCGAAGTTACAAACCTCAAAGTCCAATTCAAAAGGAGATATTTTATTTAACAGAAATCACTTTTCAAAAACTACAACGAACGACTCGTTTGGACTACAAAGCATATTTTCCAGGATTTGTGATATCAAAAATACCGACAAATGGGACGAGACCTCGTTGAGCTGCACTAGAGAAAGCAACGAGTGTTATCACTGTCGGAGACACGCTAGCTTTCCCAAGGCAGACGAACTTAGAGTGATTACAATCATCCGGGTTTAAATCGTGCTCAAATTGATTTGATATTGACACAATATTTACTCTGAAGCTCGCAGGCGTCTATGGTAAGGGGCATGACATTTCCCGACCAGGCGCCGAGTGGAGCCAATCACAACACACACTGGCCCAGGCTACCAAAATCACAAAACACATTGCGGATTTCGAAGGGGTCCGTCATGATACAGGAACTATTCGAGCCGTTCCTGCCAGACTGGGGAGAGAGGTGTTGTAATTGTTGTAAAGTGAAAGTGAATATATATATACAGTGGGTACGGAAAATATTCAGACCCCCTTAAATTTTTCACTCTTTATATTGCAGCCATTTGCTAAAATCATGTAAGTTAATTTTTTTCCTCATTAATGAACACACAGCACACCATATTGACAGAAAAAAACAGAATTATTGACATTTTTGCAGATTTATTAAAAAAGAAAAACTGAATATCACATGGTCCTAAGTATTCAGAAACTTTGCTCAGTATTTAGTAGAAGCACAATTTTGATCTAATACAGCCATGAGTCCTTTTTGGGAAAGATGCAACAAGTTCTTCACACCTGGATTTGGGGATCCTCTACCATTCCTCCTTGCAGATCCTCTCCAGTTGTCAGGTTGGATGGTAAACGTTGGTGGACAGCCATTTTTAGTTCTCTCCAGAAATGCTCAATTGGGTTTAAATCAGGGCTCTTGCTGGGCCATTCAAGAACAGTCACAGAGTTGTTGTGAAGCCACTCCTTGGTTATTTTAGCTGTGTGCTTAGGGTCATTGTCTGGTTGGAAAGTAAACCTTCGGCCCAGTCTGAGGACCTGAGCACTCTGGAGAAGGTTTTCAACCAGGATATCCCTGTACTTGGCCGCATTCATCTTTACCTCGATTGCAACCAGTCGTCCTGTCTCCGCAGCTGAAAAACACCCCCACAGCATAATGCTGCCACCACCATGCTTCACTGTTGGGAATGTATTGGACAGGTGATGAGCAGTGCCTGTTTTTCTCCACACATACCGCTTAGAATTAGGCCAAAAAGTTCTATCTTGGTCTCAACAGACCAGAGAATCTTATTTCTCACCAACTTGGAGTCCTTCAGGTGTTTTTTAGCAAACTCCATGCAGGCTTTAATGTGTCGGGCCACTCGGCCATAAAAAACTGACTGGTGGAGGGCTGCAGTGGTGGTTGACTTTCTACAACTTTCTCCCATTTCCCAGCTGCATCTCTGGAGTTCAGCCACAGTAATCTTTGGGTGCTTCTTTACCTCTCTCACCAAGGCTCCCCCGATAGCTCAGTTTGGCCGGACGGCCATCTCTAGGAAGGGTTCTGGTCGTCCCAAACGTTTTCCATTTAAGGAATGGAGGCCACTGTTCTCTTGGGAACCTTAAGTGCAGCAGATTTTTTTTTTGTAACCTTGGCCAGATCTTGCCACAATTCTGTCTCTGAGCTCTTCAGGCAGTTCCTTTTGACCTCATGATTCTCATTTGCTCTGACATGCATTGTGAGCTGTAAGGTCTTATATAGACAAATGCGTGGCTTTCCTAATCAAGTCCAATCAAAATAATCAAACACAGCTGGACTCAAATAAATGTGTAGAACCATCTCAAGGATGATCAAAAGAAATGAACAGCACCTGAGTTAAATACATGAGTGTCACAGCAAAGGGTCTGAATACTTAGGACCATGTGATATTTCAGTTTTTCTTTTTTAATAAATCTGCAAAAATGTCAACAATTCTGTGTTTTTCTGTCAATATGGGGTGCTGTGTGTACATTAATGAGGAAAAAAAATTAACTTAAATGATTTTAGCAAATGGCTGCAATATAACAAAGAGTGAAAAATTAAGGGGGTCTGAATACTTTCCGTACCCACTGTATATATACATGGCATCACCAAATGGTATTGCGCAAAAAAATGATTTTAGGCAATGTGTACACTCTGTCGGTCACTGTTGCAAACAAATAGTCCCGCCCTAAGCTCACACTATTGATTGAGCCAGTTTGATGTGTCAGGCAGGCTGTGATGCTTTATCAAACCGAGCAATGGTTTGATAGGGCCACAAAGCCACAGTGTTTCTATTTTCTTCGGGGAAATCTTACATATAGTTGTCTCTGTATATTTAGGGGATTGTATATTGAAATAAAAAATAAATTACACACTTCAGCTTCAAATGTACAACTAAAAGCCTACCATCTGCATGTGGTTAATTTTTTTGCTGCCCTCCCATGAGGTTAAGTCTGCACTCAAGCGTGTATGCAAAAAAGTCTGTTTAAACCAGTAAGTACTCCAATCGTTCGACTCATTGAGACATGCTATAATGCTCATTGCATCCTTGTGTAACAAATGTATCCCTGCTCCATTACAAGTGCAGCACTTCACAAACAAAGCAAACCCACACCTGACCTTTTCAGTCAATGTACAGAGACATTAATTTCAGCTCAGCTAATGTGGCATGTTCATCCTTAGGACAACATCAGCCATCACTAAAGGGAGAGCTGAAGAGAAGTAGGTAATGAGAGGTTATTGATTGAGGCTTTGTGTCTGCTTTTCATTAGTGGCTGAGTGAGTGAAGACCAGTGGCTGTGGAAAAGGTGGGCAGAAACAGTGGTATCCCAATGACCCTCAAAGGCTTTCATCCAACGTTTTAATCAGAACTGTTCTAAAGACATACAGGCAAAAGAGTGTGTTAAGTGAGGTAGTCTACTTCTTCAAAGAACCACTGCTATTCTCAAAGCTACATTCAACTTGCTACTGACCAGCCTGAGAAGAGGTGCATCAAGGACTTATGTTAGTCAAGATTTTTTTTAAACACCTTGTTAAAAATAAACTTTATGCACTTATTCCAATGTTGGGAATATTCTTGAGTATATGCAAAGAGGCAGTTTTTCAAAAAGGAGTGTTTCAAAGAAGAAAATGTCATCCATTTATCAATTTATACAAATAAAATGTACTATTACTATTCTATTCATTATTACACAAATAAAATTTACTATTTACTATTTTCTCATAATATTACTTTTTATGTCTTATGGTACCATTGCAATGTAGTCAGAGCACACAAAGGAGCAGGTGCTACACACAACCAGCACATTTTTATATAAGTATTTCTATCTATACTGCATATACAGTCCCATTCAAAAGTTTGGGTCAGTAACATTTTTGAAATATTTTTGAAATAAGTATCTTATATGCTCAATAAGGCTGCATTTATTTGTTTGTTTAAAAAACAGTTATATTGTGAATACTATTACTTTCTTTAAAGGTTTCTATTATGTAGTAATTTGTAATTTGTAATGTAATTTGTTCTTGTGGTGGCAAAGCTGCATTTTCAGCAGCCATTACTTGGGTCTTACTTAATGCATCCTTATTGAATAATAGTATTAATTTATTTTAAGGAAAAAATTATTATATGCCAAAGGGATAACAATTAAAAAAACATCTAAATAGTAATATCTATATTGTTTTTTGATATTCAGATTTTATTAAGTAAACAAGACAACAATATAGAAAAAGAAAAAAATACTGAAAAGGAATATTATTATTTACCGTTTCCTCCTTATTACTTCATTGTGACTAAGCAGGCCAGGTTTCTGAATCCAAACAGGCATAACTGACATGCAAATGTGGGCAGTCATATGTTAATGTATTCATCTAGCTGATGTCAGAAAGTTATTAAAGTTACAAGCCATTCTTGCAGTTTAGTTTCAATAGCTTGTCTATTTGGAGTGGGACGACACGTTTTGAGTTCTGAAACTCTAATTTCACGGACAGATCAAGGAAAATTCATGATATCTGAAAGGCCCCTTTAAACGATTTACCATTTACCAAGACATATTACAAAACTGACGTAAATGGATCTGCTATCTATCAATTTCTTGAATCATCTGAATAAGCAATAAATCATTTGGTTTCTGGAATATGACTGGAGATTAAATCTGCCAAAGGCTGAAATATAAATGTGAACGTAAAAGATTATGCTGTCTCCTCTAAGGCTTTGACAGCTTGTTTGGTTTGACAGCAGCATCTCTATTCTGTATGAGATGAACCACAGAGGGACCAACAGATGATAGGTCCTCAGAAGCTTACTATGTAATCATCCTCCTAGTGCCCACAGCTTCAAGCATTACTCGTTGCACTCAAGCCTCCGATTTCAGGTACTCTGCAAAAATGTGCCATACATAACAGGAATATAGGGCGTGTCTGTTGCTTTCAATCCTCAAACCCCTCAGTGGCTTGTGAGAGATGATAGGACAGAAGAAGCGGCTCAAGTGGGGGAGAATTTTTGCACTGACACTTGTTTTCATAGCTTGCTCTCTACTCATCCATAATTCATGATCATAAAACGATTTCTTGCTGCCTTCTCCCTGATGCCCCCCATCCCCTTGGCAGACCAGTGAATGACGGATAGATGGAGAAAGCACAAAAAAAGCAAGGAAAAGTGACAAAGACAGATAGAGATTGAGAGAAAATGGCTGCTGTCACGCATGACCTCAAAAACAAAAGGATTTTTAATGACCTGAACTGTAGAGAAAACATTTACAAGACTATTCTCTCTCTAAAGGAAATATATGGCATGAAGAACAAGAAAAGGCTTCTCTGGTACATTATAAGTGTGATGGGAGATATAGTGTTAGTTTCCGCTCTCCCTCTCTCTCTTCCTCCCTCTGTTTCTCTGCTCCCAAGCAGCGGCGTTCTGATGGAAGCAGACGTCACACAGGCACTGCAGGTCTAATTTGACTCATCGGTGTGAGAACAACCAGCAATCAGGCACCCCATCCCGTTTCTCTCAGTCCTGTTGCCCCATGGGACACATCCATCTACACACTGACTCAACACTGCAACAGTCCAAAATGTTTACATCAACCTAACCGCTGGAGGTCAGGAAAGTTGTGATTCAGGGCGACTAAAGCAGTCCAACACGGATTCACATGAAAAAAAAACCCCACATGATTAATGTGCAATGATGATCAGTTGCTCCTTGTTCCACTGTGTAACTCCAACAGCAACAAATAATCTAGACATAGCAACATCTGTATCACAAGCTGTCATTTCAAAGCAGCTGCTCTTTTATGAGATGGAAAGTCTCAAATTTTTTTCCAAATAGTTGATCCCTTGTCAGTGCATATTAAATACATTTTAAATCCTAATAATTATCAAACTTATCATTGAAATTTATGCAAAAAAAATATATTATTTTAATATGATTTTAAAGCTGCAGTCCGTAAGTTTTGCCTCTTTGTCACCATCTCTGTTTGAAAACCTGCAATTGCAGGTTTTTGCGGAATTATCTTCCTTGCGTGGGTTGTGTGCCGGCACGGCTCCAGCGCGGATAAATCTAATGTTTTGAGGAGTATGTCTGTGTGGCAGTCAGTCACCGCACCGGTGTGGATACTGTACTTCACACTCACAGATTCTAGCCTACGTCTTGGAATATATGACTCAAATAAGCATTTTCACCAGATATTGCCATTTGAACAAGTAACAAGTCTGCCACGTTTGTTCTGACCAACTGAGGGAAAAAACATTACAATAAATCGCAGTACCAATGGTGATTTAATCTAAAGATTGGTTAGCTCATATCACATCAAACCGTGCAAATGATTATTATTGTTATACTTTATTCTCAAATTGCGTGACTATGTGTGTATTAGCGTGTAGATTTCAATATCTGTAGTCTAATATCTAATTGTCATACCATTCGAATTCATATAAAGAAATTGCTCTTGTAACCCCAAAGCAAATTATGCTCCCTTCGAAATGGTTGTCTTTAAAATACAAATCTTGTGAAATCCCAGGCTATCTGTGATCAGAAGCACATTTAAAACTGGAATATAATTTAATTTCATTCACATGTGTTTAATACACACATAATCCTTTCTGGATTACAATCCGCCATCAAAATGATACATTTAATTATTCCAGCTGCTGTGAGAAAAGGCTATAAACGATCCGCCACCTGCAGGATCCTCACATGCGATAGCCTAGTAGCCGGGACAACTTCTTTATGTTTACAGACGTGACGTAATGACGCAGCCAGCAGCCTGTCAAATTTCCCGTGGAAAACTACCCGTACCACTCAAATTAGAAAACATAATTATAAGCTAACCGTTGTGAATCGGACTAAAGTAAAACGATAGTTTTGAACACTGGCTGGTTATGTACTTGCTCAAATATTGATTTCGGATCATTTTTAACCAAAAAAAGTTACAGACTGCAGCTTTAAATATAAGAAAAAATACAATTAGATAAGTATTATTACAAATTATTTGATCTTCAGAGAGAATCTGAGATTTGGTTTCAGGTGATATTTTGCGAATTTCATCTACAAATGATCAAGAATTTTAGCTTTAACACCCTAAAATCACTATGATAATGTATTACACGCTCAAGCCGTCTTCCTGCTGTCCTCATAACATATATTTGATATATTTAAATATAACCTCATTTAGCATGTGACACAGTTCCTCTGGGCTGCACTGGAAGCAAAGAGGGCCAGCCTGACACTCATAGTAAATATAGGAGACCTGTTTTTTTTTTAATTCCCACTGGAACAAAATGGAGGAGAATGGTCGTCTGACTGTGACAGAACCCTAAATAGTGCTGAAATATGGCCGAAATGAGGACCAAGTGTCTTGTTTACAAGAAAAAGGGTCTCTAATACTAGGTTAAACTCTAAAAAATAAAATAAAATACTGGACAGGAGGTTAGCTACACAAGAAACAACTAGGTAGGACATCAGAGTAATCCTGAGAATTAAAACAGTGTACACAGAAACTACGTAGGCACAAATCTAAGTAGGCACTCTGGAGGCCATGAAATTTTAAAGTTCTTTTCTGATGCACTAAAATCCTTTAAGGCTAGAAGCACTCTCTTTTAAAAGCATCTATGATCTTGTTTCATCAAGTGATATATCTAGATGTAGCATTCCTCTGTTCATACCACAGAATGATATCATATGGGTTTGTCCAAAATAATTTTATGCTGTTGGGTAAAAGAGCACTGTATGGGTTTTGAGTCATAGTGAGTCAGCCGAATAAGAAACATGGACATATCTTCAAGCATTTCTCTGGTGTGGCTTGATTAAACTGTTTCACCAAATCCCTGCTTGCAATGCATGGAACTGCAGTGCAGTATATTTGGACTTGACTAACACCAAAACAGCTGATACTTTGTCATACACTTGTGTATGAAAAGTGTAATGAAACTAATCCAGGGTGACAATTGAGTGAAGAAATGTATCATCCTGTGGGACCAGAGACCAAGAACTCTACAATACACTGCAGTGGGGTAACTGTGTCATTTTGTATTGGGCTGCTCATATTACTTTCCCTCTTGTCCTTGATAACTGAAAGTTTGTCTGGACTTGTTGTCTGAAGGTTCCCTATGGAGTCTTTTCTATTGAATGTCCTCTATCCCTCATTGCTGGGTGGTCACAGTGTTTTAGTCCTCAACCTTTGCAAAATGAGGGATCTTAAAATCAGCCTCAGAAAACATGCACAAAAGTAGCCTATCACAGTTTTGTCATCTGGGTCTATGAAACAAAGAAAAACAATTGTGTCCAAGAAAAGGAAAAATCTATTAACAATTGTTAGTAATTAAATCTTCATATAGTTGGTTTCATGTGGTTTTGAAAAAACATTTTCAACAAAAGTTTAAAATAAAATGATGTGGTATAACCAGTACAGAGTAAAAGGCATAAATGTCATAAAAACTAAAAAGCTTTTAAATATATTTTTCATGTTGAAATGCATTTTTACTAATACCACAAATTATTAATTCATTAATGTTATATGTTTTTGGGGGGTGGTGGGCTGTACAATCTGATATTTTACAACCAAAACTAACTTTTCCATTTCATAAAAAGGTCAAATGATCTGATATTTTACACACTTATGAAGGTATTGGGTTTTCTGAGTATAATTTACTGCGTTAGGATCTTCATTGCATGTGATAGAATCAACAGGGGGGGGGGGGGGGGGGCACTTTGATTTTGTGGCCAAATCTTAAAGACAATGTATCTTGTAATAGGTTTTTTTCTTCCATATTATATCCAATATATCAGTCTGTCACTCTGAAATTTTGAATGCTATATTCCCCCCACAATTTAAAAAATCTTTAAAAATGAAAAAAAAAATGTTTTTAATATGTTCGTTATAGAAGAGATGAGTCATTTTATAACTTTTAATGTATTTCTGAATAAATTATTAAGTTTGGACAAAAATTATGTTTTTATTAAAAATGCAGATGTCTAGATTTAATTAACATTCTGCAAAGATGTTTCTTTCATAAACCTGTGTTCACATATATTATATTTAGCTGGTTCTCACTGCTGCTTTGTGGGGACGCTGTATCTGAAATACGTGAATCATGCCTCTGACTGAGAAATGTAGAACAAAAAAACTCACCTCCTGAACAAGTACTATTGTGTCCTGAAGCCCCTTGAGCAAGCAAACAGCAGACAGTAAGCCAGACTCTGGGTGTGAGGACAGTCAGAGCTGAGGAAGTCTCAGTAAGCTGCTGAAAGCATGCAGGATTACGGTCTTCAGAGAAAAAAAATGCTTAAAGGAGGGCTGCTGTCCTAGTCTAAACCACTCATCCCTAAAACCGCAACACCGATGCCATTTTCCTTCATTTTGAGGGATGTAAAAATCTACAATAACTGTATTTCCATAAAGGATTACCATTCACCACTGGTTTCACCTTGTAGCACAAGACTTCTTCAGCTAAAAAAATTTTTTATTTCACACAGACAACACACTGTCACACACTGAAAAAATCTGTAAAAATAGGCCACAATGTACTATATTAATGTGAAGGAATTTCCCATAGATTTTTATACAGGTGTTTTACCTGTATTGTGAATTTTGCACTTCATTTCGTTGTGTTTTCGGTGGTCACGGAAGTCTGGAAAATTACGTGGCATAAGTCAATCTATCTGTTTTTTATTTATTTATTTATTTACACAGTGTACAACAGCTGGGTGAATTATGAGCTAGTCACACACTGAAGAGTGAGGAAACCAAAGAATGAGAAAGGAAAATAATACATGGATAAATAAATACATGGATGGATAGATAGATAGATAGATAGATAGATAGATAGACAGACAGACAGAGACAGACAGACAGACAGACAGACAGACAGATAGTGTGTGTGTGTGTAAAAATGTGCTGTAAATGCAAGAACCAATTAAGCTTGTATTCAGTTTCTTCTGATTATTAGCGTAGGTCCTGCTCATATTTCAAACCTACATATCTATATGGTTTAAAAGCCTTAATACTTTGCTGCCAATAAACGAGACAAATATTCATAAAAATGATAAAAATATATATACACAAGTTGGTTTTTATGATGCTGTGAATGTGATTTTCTAACATTTCACACAAGTACTGCTAAAAAAAAATCATATAGGTGCTCACCTTAAAAAAAATCCGTCCTCAAGCTTTCCACATTAAGGGTGGAAATAATAAAAGCACTGAATATCACATCCTACAGACACATGGGCTCGACTGGAACAGTTCTGCAATAGCATCTGTCTGCACCTTCACTACTGTTACAGTATTGTGTATTAATGCATCTTTTAATATTTCATTTGATTATTTCACTGGAATATGACATCGAATCATTAGCCAAACTTTGCAGAAGCCTAAGACTTGCACAGGTAGGCTAGATGCCCCTGAAAAGTTAAGTTTATTATTATTATGTGAGTTAAACACATATGAGCTGTATTGACGTTGTTCAGTATTACTAGAAGTGTAAAATGCGGTCGTCGATCTTCGACGCGCATGAACACAGCGCCCCGATGAGTTTGGGAATTCATGGTTTATATTTTGCATTTCATTCTTGATAGGTAAGAGAAATGTTTTCAGCAGGACTATAAACATGTTATACAGCAGCGCGGTTGCTACAGCAACGACTGACCCGACGATGGATAAAACGCAGCAACATCAGTTTCATCCAGCATCACATCCATGAAATCCACAGGAGAAAAGCAACGGATACAGTTGCGAAAAATGGCATTTCGGTATTTTTTTAGGAGGATATTAAAATGAGGCTCATGCAAGGGTCGAATAAAAATGGTTGAAAAGAGCAAAAATGCATTCAGTCGTTGTATTAAAGCTAGTTACATGGAGTGAAGCTTTGGGAAGAGATGAAGCCTTCAAAAACTTCAGAGTCCAAACGGGATAACAGCGTCCCCATCTCGTCCATTCAAATCTCACACACAAATGATTTCCAAGAACGCAGATGCCTATTAAAGCGAAACACTCGACATGATTTATAAACAAGTTGCATGCGATGCTTATTTCGCGTCTTACCTGGATATAAACGGGTCGCTTCAGCCAGATCCACGGTATCAGACCCCGTGCCATGATTGAAACACCACATTTCACAGCACTAACCTACCACAAATACATCATTAGTGCACGGCGAAAGCCATTTAAATAATGACAAAACACAAATTACAGCGACCAATGTCCTTTACCAAGCCAAGGTGTTTCTCGCCATGAGGAGAGAGGATGATGAAGAGTACGCGAGGCTCCTCTGGCGCAGCACCTCACGCGCGATGAGCAACATCTGCGCTCGCGTTCACCAGCACGAGACCACGCGAACTACTCGAACATTTTATAACAATGTGATAAAGTCTGAGGAAGTTTGTGCACGTTTATGGGGCTTTGGTGATATTAGAGTCGCCTGACAAAAAAAAATAAATATATTCCGGATATGAGGGTTCACGCAGGTGGACTAATGCGAGTGGCTGGTTTTTCTCCAAATAAGGTCAGATCAGCGTGTGAAACTCTGTTTGTTGCACAAAAATCTCGCCTTTCTAAACATTTTACAATGAATACATACGAAGTGAAATAACACTAAATACACTACATGAAATATAATTTACGATTAGGGTTTGCACTGGGTTGTCACATTATTAAATAACCAAATCATCCTTGTGTAAAATACGTTAGTAACTATAACCTCAATCACATAATAGTATTTTTAAATAAAAAATTATAACAAATAAAAATGCTAGTCTTATATATATACACAAGTATGAATAAAATCATAGGTGGCTAAAACAATTTTACTATACACTGTAAAAAAAATCTGTAAAAATAGGGCACAATGTGCTGTATTAATGTTTTTAAGTGTCTATAACGCTACATGTCTATTGTAACACTGTATATTAAGAAAAACGGCAGCCAGAACACATTTGGAAAACTTCCTGCCATACGGAAAACAATAGATTTAAACTTATTCTACAAAATGTCTGCCAACAGCAAACACTATAATAAAAACCATAGCACGTTATTACCATCAGCTCTCCCAGATCCTGAGATGCTGGCAGTGGTGCATATAGACTTTACACATTTTCACACTTTAAGACGCATTAAATGAAAAACAGAAAAGAAATATAGCACATGGTGCATCTCTGAAGACGGGGAGTTTTTTTATTTGGTTGTCATTTCTGCTGCTATACATAGTACTCAGCTGAGACCGAGAGGCACCGCATCATACAACAGTCAAGAGCCTATGGCCCTTTCACGAAGACTGTTAGAGCTTATATCTCAGCTTTACAAATAATCAGAAAAGAAAAAACAGCCTTAATAATGAGAAAATGTAACTTAGTTACAAAAAAGACAAATGTTTATATTGGGATTCATTTGTTTGTTGTGTGCTTGATTGTGACTGTATTACAATGCTAATTATTCTGTTTATGTACACATGTACACAAAAGTTCACTATAAATGCAAATCAAGCATATTCACACATCCACATCATGCACTGATACATACACACACAATTCAGTTGTGGGAAGGCTGATGTCAGCAAACTCAAGAGTCCTTTGAGCTTATTTTAATTTATGTTTTACAACAAAAATAAATGAGCACATTTTACATTATCACACAGGGTTTATATGACGACGACAAAAAAAAGAATAAACCTGCCCATAGTCATATTATTTTTACTGCCAGGTCAGTTTCTGTTGAGGTGGTCACTGAGAAGCCACATCGGAGTACTTGTGTCTCATTCCACCTCTGCCACATGGGCTACCTCCACTTCCATGGTCTGGATGATTTCTGGTGCCTCTTCCACTTTAACTGAAGCCTGCTGTGCCAGGACGAAGTTCACAACCTGCATAATACTCTGATCAGACAACGTGGCCACGGTTCCCTCACTCATAGCCTGCACGGCCTCCACGGTTTCTTCTGTGATGAGAACGGTCTCTATTTCCTCTGTGGTGGGAGGCTGTGGAGGCTGGAGTTCAGGGGGCAGCTCGGAACTGAGGATGCTGACGGCGTGCTCCACCTGCGTGCCTTGGTTGTGGAACTGCAGAGTGTCCTTCTCCAGCATGATCTTACCGGGCAACTGATCACCGTGGAACTTGGCTATGTGTTTCCGCAATGTTCTGGCATCTATGTGGGCCTCCTGGCACAACGGGCACACGTAAGGGCGCTCGCCCGTGTGAGTGCGAACATGGCGCTTCAGCGAACGAGCATCAGCCCATGCAACACCACAGGTCAGACACTCAAAGGGCTTCACTCCTAAAAAAAAAAAAAAAGAGCAGCATGACATCTGTTATACTCAGCTATTTATAAGCATTTCAAGTGGCTGACACACAAACCAAAATGTCAGCAGACAGTAGAATTGCCACAAACAAGCATGAAAGTGTGTAGGATGTCTGATTAGACTAAACATCTCAACAGGATGATTGAATCCCAATAATGACTCATGTTGATTATTTCCTGTTTGCTGGGTCAGTACAGAGGCATGCAGTGCCACCTACAGCTGCATTGCAGATGTGCAGATTAGGAAATCTTTTTATTCAAAGCAAATCATAATTTGCTTTGGGTGACATGCTTTAAACAATGTATATTTTGGGGGAAGAATTTTTAGCATTTAGTACTATACATAGTGGCAAAACTAAAAGGTATTTTTGTGGAGAACTAGGAAAATCTATTTATAAAAAAAAATGTGTGGGGGGGGTGTTACTTTGGATAACATGTATACTATGTATGTATGTATGCATGCATGTATGTATGTACGGTGGTGTGAAAAAGTGTTGGTCCCTCCTGAGTATTTTTTTTGCATGTTTGTCACACTTTAAATCAGTCATCAAAACTAATAAAATATTACACAACGAAATGCAAGTAAATACAAAATGAATTAACAAAGATAATGAAAAGTAAATACAACTGCAGTTTTTCTAAATGATGATTTCTTTATAAGGGAAAAAAAAGCTGCCAAAAACCTACGTAGACCTACGTGAAAAATTAAGCCCCCTCCTGTTAAATCATGAACAGAACTGCATAAGAAAATATTTTAGAAAAGCGGAGCTTTAAAATGTCAATAGAACACCCAGGCCTGATTACGGCCAGACTGTGATCAAGACATCACTTAACTTAAATAGAAGCTGTCTGACAAAGAGAAGCATGCTTAGAGCAACACATTATGCCGCGATCTAGAGAAATTCAAGAGCAGATGAGAATCAAAACAGTTGACTTTTATCAGTCTGGAAAGGATTATAAAGCATTTTCTAAGGCTTTGGGACTCCAGCGAACTACTGTCAGAGCCATTATCCACAAATGGAGGAAACTTGGAACAGTGGTGAACCTTCCTAGGAGTGGCTGGCCTACCAAAATTACTCTAAGAGCGCAACGACGACTCATCCAGGGGGTCATAAAAGAACCCAGAACAACATACAAAGAACTGCAGGCCTCACTTGCCTAAAATAAGGTCAGTGTTCATGATTCAACAAAAAAAAAGAGACTGGGCAAAAACAGTATCCATGGGAGAGTTCCAAGGCAAAAGCCACTGCTGACCAAAAAGAAAACAAAGGCTCATCTCTCATTTGCCAAAAAAATATGGATCTGATGAGACAAAAGTTTAACCTTTCTTGTGGGGGGGAAGGCGTGTGTCCTGTTACATCTGGCGTAAAAGTAACACTGCATTTCAGATAAAGAACATCATACCAACAGTAAAATCTGGTGGTGGTAGTGTGATGGTCTGGGGTTTTGCTGCTTCAGGACCTGGAAGACTTGACAATAATTGACGGGAAACAGAATTAGCAATCTATCAGAAAATCCTGAAGGAGAATGTCCGGCCGTCGGTTTGTGACCTCAAGCTCAAGCGCATTTGGTTTATGCAGCAGGACAATGATCCAAAACTCACCAGCAAGTCCACCTCTGAATGGTTTAAGAAAAACTAAATTAAGGTTTTGGACTTAAATCCGATTGAGATGCTTTAACAGTCCATTCATGCTCGAAAACCCAATGTGGCTGAATTAAAACAATTCAGCAAAGAAGAGTGGGCCAAAAGTCACCACAGCGATGTGAAAGACTCATTGACAGTTTTCGCAAACACTTGATTGCAGTTGTTGTTGCAAAGTGTGGCACAACCAGTTATTCGATTTAGGGGGCAATTACATTTTCACGTAGTGCCAGGCAGGTTTGAACAGCTTTTTTCCCTTAATAAAATAAATAATAATTTAAAAACTGCATTTTGTATTTAATTGCATTATCTTTGTGTAATATTAAAATGTATTTGATGATCTGAATCTTTTAATTGTGACAAATAACAAAAAAACTGGAAGGGGGCAAAAACCTTTTTCACACAACTGTATGTATGCATATAGATACTATATTAATTTACACACACACACACATACTATATATATATATATAGTTTATATATGTAAATTATTATTAGTGGAGAAATAAAGCTGTTTTTTAGAAATAAGAAAACATTTATTACTATTTCACACAAATACTTTTTGCTTGGCTCTGATTGTTCACCAAAAACAAGCTAACAAAAAACTTTTGTAAAATTTAAAAACAAATATATAAAAATAAAAATCAACAACAACATAGTTGTCTCAGAAACAAGCATAAAGTCATAGTGTTGACATAATTCTTCCCTTTCCTAAATATATTTACAACTCTCTTTATATATATTATTGTTTTGGATGAAACGGTTCCTAAATCAGCATGTAAATTATTTATTATCATTCTACAAAACATGTTTATGTATGAATTCTCCACTCACCCTGGTGATTATTCATGTGGCGGCGGTACTCCCTGAGCTGTGTGAACTTCCTCCCACAGTGTTCACACTCTCTCTCTAAGTTCTGCTTCACTCTGCCCTTCTTTCCATGAGTGGCTTTCTTGACATGCCGTCTGAACAGGGCCTTCTCAAAGAACTCCTTCCCACACACATTACACCTGCCAAAAGGACAAAACACAATTTAGTTTGACATCTACCTCTAACAAGTGCTAGAGTCTCTCTAAATTTCAGATATTATATAATACAGATTATAATTCCCATGACAGGCCCTTTTCAGATTTAAGGTCGTTTTTCTTTCAGTCTAAAAAATAATTCTTTAGAGTAATGATAAAATAAAATGTCATAATAAAAATCTATTTCATTTTCTTCTTCTTTCAAAAAAATGGAGACTTTCAAAACATAGTTTCAGAACTATTTTACTCTCACCTGAAGGGCTCTGCAACGGTGTGTGATTTGACGTGCGAGTACCAGTCCTTCTTCCAGCTGTAGCATTTGCCGCAGACCTGGCACTGGAAGGGCTTTAGGCCTAAGTGCTTATTCATGTGCTGCTGCAGGTCTTTTGCTTCAAAGAAACTCTTATCACAGCTATAATGAAGGAACAAAATGAACGAATTAAGGAACAAAATCATTATATTGGGAAGATGTGTGAATAAAAGTCTAATGGGGTGTTTGAAGAAAACAGTTGTGTGCATGTGTCGAGGAATAAGGCACTCACTGAGAACAGTGGAATGAGCGGACCTCAGGTCTGGGCTGATGTTTCTTGAGGTGTTTGCTCAGTCCGGACGCACGGTGAAAAGATGCTCCACAGGTTGTGCATAAGTACTTTGATTCACCTGTTAAACAAACTGCTATTATGAACTGCTCATTTAGCATTTATCTTAATGTTACAAACAGTGTAATATAACTACATTAAAACTAAGTGTACGTTTTTGATCAGACAATAATTTGACAACCTTTTACTAAATAATCTTACATTTGGGTTTAGGTATAATTCAATAATTTGGTTCATACTTCGAAAACATGGAGAATTCTAACAGCAACTAATAGTGTCCATGCTGGAATCTGGGGTTGGTGGAATTTTACAAATAAAAACATTTTACTGAACATAAACCTAATAGACCACTTAGATCATTGAAACTGAGATAGCTAGGAATATTTAGGGTTAATTTCAAACACATAAAGACAGTATTTATCTACTATGCATCAGGAACCAGTTCCAGATGTCAGGCACCTACAATGGTTGCCGCATTCAAGTCCAGACATCTGTTTACTTGCACATTTAAAAACAGCACACTAATTCTACATTTTTTATTTACAGAATTTATCCAGCTTTTTGCCATGTCTTTTAACCAGCTTATTAATGAATTTTATTGCTTTTTATCTGTATTTTACTTTTATTGTTCATTTTTAAGTTTCTTTCTTGCTGGTATTACAATGTAAAGCACTTTGGATTACCATTGTGTAAGAAATGTGTTATATAAATAAACTTGATTTGCTTAAAGTACACTCCCGTTCAAAATGTTTTGGGGTAGGTAAGATTTTTTAACGTTTCTGAAAAAAGTATCTTATGCTCCCCATCACTGCCTTTTAACTGTACAAAAATACAGTAAAAATCAGTATCTTGTGAAAATATTATCAAGTTTTAAAAATAAAAAAAAATAAATACATATTTTAAATACATTTAAGGAAACTAAATAAAACAGTCTTAAAATGTATTTTTTTCCTGTGATGCAAAGCTCAGCCGTCATTACTCCAGTCTTCAGTGTCACATGATCTAATATGCTGATTTGGTGCTCAAGAAACATTTCTTATTATTTATTATCAATTTTGAAAATGGTTATGCTTCTTGATATTTTTTTTTAGAAACCATGCTATATTTTTATCAGGATGCTTTCATGAAAATCAAAAATGGCATTTAATTGAAATAGAAAACTTTCTTAACTGTATGAATGTCTTTACTGTCACTTTTGATTAATTTAATGCATCTTAGCTGAATAAAATAATTACTCATTTCTTAAAAAAAAAAACACATTACAAACTTTAGATGAGTAGTGTAAAAATAATCAGTTATTAATTCTGTAACTGAATATAAATTAGAATGCATTGATTTTTTCCTAATTAATTCAATGCATTTTTTTCACCCATAGTTCATTCTAATTTATACATTATAACAGTGCTCCATTAGATACTTGCATATTTACATATTCATCTGACACAAGGTAAAAAGAGTGTGTGTACCTGTGTGAATACTTATATGCTCCTCCAGGCTTCTCTTGGTGACAAAAGATTTCTCACAGACAGTGCACTGAAATCTCTTGAGGGAGTCGTGCAGCGCCTGGTGCATCTTCAGGCTGTGCTTGGTGGCAAAGCTCTTCCCGCAAACCTTGCATGTGTGTGGCCTCACCCCCGTGTGGTTCAGCATATGAATGCGCAGGGAATACAACTTGGGCAGAGTCTTGCCACAGATGTCGCACACAAACTCCCGTTTGGTGCGGTACCTCATCTGACCTTCTGACCCCTGAGAATCTTCTGTGGCCATGGCTCGTGTCATGCTGGCTCTCTGGGTCTTCTGATGCTTGTGACGGGCCAAATGTGCACGGAGTGAAGCTGCGTACTGGAACTCCTTATTGCAAATCTGTGCGGTCAAAAGAAAAGTCAGAAAAATATCCAAAATGCATAAAGATCAGGCTACAAATATTACTTTTTATTCAGTCCAAGGGTACATACACTGCACTTGAAGCTGCGAGTCTTCTCGTGTTTCAGAGCATGCATGATGAGGGCGTACCGCCTCTGGAACACCAAGCCGCACTCGTTACACGCGTGTTCTCTCTCCGCAGCTCCTCCTGGGTCTCCTTGCAGTATGTCCTCCTCCACAGTCTCTGGTTGGTCTGCAACAGGCTCAGGTTCCTCTGCAAAAGCAGCTACGGCATCAGAAGTTGCCTCCAGGTTTGTCTCTGAAAACTCATCAGGATTTTTCTTTGCAGACTGAACCGGTCGGCCTCTCCTCACAAATCTCTGAGGTGTCTGGGGACACAGTGTGATTCTAATTAGACAATCTGGCTGACTGCCTTTGGGCAATTTTTTCCCCATCCTAATCCCTGGCTCATTGAACAACATCATAATATTAGATTCAATGATAAATAATAGTGTATATTATGATGATTTTAAAAAATAGATGAAAAAATCTAGTTTGAAAAAATGCATGATACTTCAAATAATACATAAGAGTAAACATCTAAAAATATTTTTAAATATATTTTTCAAGGTAAAATGTTTCTTTTTTTTAACAAATATTACAATATCTAACGTCTATCCTAACATAAATATAAGTAATGTTTTTTTTTCTCACAAGTTTCTGTTTCTGCCTGACTTGGCATACAATGGTTTTTCAAATATTAATCAGCGGTGAAGCAGTTTTGTTAAAATACATTTTTCTAAGAAATAATAATTAGATTTTACTTCACATAATACATGAGTCATATCTAAATTGTTATACTTGTAAAAGTTTCAAAACATATTTTTCTGTTTTTAACAAATATCATGAATTATTCATACATAAATATTAAGATTTTGGAGAGTTTTTTCTGCAAGTTTATGCATGTTGGCACATCACATGACTTTGCTTAAAATAAATTTTTTATGTAATAAATTTGATTATGCCATTATTTATTATTGTTAATTTATTCATTACTTAAGGTTTTGGTTTCAAGAACTTCTTTCTTTTAATGAAGACTATTTCCTCATAATGATTTTAGGACACGATATCAGGACACCAGGCTTCGCAAAAGGGTGAATCAAGGTCGCATTGGATGCACTCCTGAGCACCCTTTTAAGCCATAAAATGACAGATGGGCCACCCTGCGGTCTTGTGGACCTCACAGATATGCCAAGTCCAAAAGGGCACCATTTGGGACAGGGCCATTGTCATATTTACAAATGAATCGCATGTCGAGTGAATGGGAGTTGCATACCTTCGTTGGAGGTGAGGTGCTTTTCTCTTCCTCTTCCGTCTCAAGTCCCATATGAAGACGAACATACCCTCCTTCCTTCACAGATCGTTTTCTCAGGTATCTCTTGTTGGAATCCATGCATTCCTCTTCTTTTTTTGATTCATCCTCAACACCCTCCATCTCCTTGGGCTCCTCCTCTGATGGAAGAGGAGGAGGTGGTTCCTGTTGCTTCACTTTAGGTGGTCTTCCTGGCCTCCTTTTCGCTGGTGCAGGGGCTGGCTGTGGCGCTGCTGCAGGCTCAGGTTGGCGTGTTGGTTCAGCCGCCTGGGGCTCATCCTGCACAGCAGGTGGCACTGCTGCAGCTAAATGCACAATCTCAGAAGCATCCGTTTTGCCAGAATCCACGCTAATAAGAAAGGCTCCCGTCTGCATGTTCTCTGCGACAGGTGTGTCACCAACCTGTGGCTCCTCTACAGACCAACAGGCCTGTACTACAGCCAGGGACTCACCTGAACCTGCCTGGCCAGAGTGAGTGACCAGAGTCATGGTCTCGCCCTCCTCTACATGGCCACTGTGGGCCACCATGGCAAGAGACTCCGCTGAGCCAGCCTGTCCGCTATGAGTGACTACAGTCATCGTTTCGCCATCTACGGTCGCACCAGCAAGCAACGCCAGCGATTCAGCCGTCCCAATTTCACTTGCAATTACAGCCAGGGACTGTCCTTCTTCAGGCGTGCCTTCACACTGCATAGTGACAACATAGGTTTCAGAGGCGGTGGGTGTTACTTGCTGAGGGGGCGCAGGTTGGTTGGATACCACAGTGTGAATGTCTTCCCTCTGGTAGACCATCAGCTTCTGCTCTTCCACTTTCTTATGCACAGACTCACAGATCTCAAGCACTTCCGCCATCAGTAAATGCCGTGCCAGTGTGGCTACTTCTGCCATCACACAAAAGTTGAAGGTCAGATTGGAGGTGTAGGCAAAATCCAGTAATGGCAGAAAACTGGCCTTGCTGAAGCCTGTCAGGTAAAACACAAAAGAAACAATGGCATTTCAAATACATATAATATTCTCAAATAACACATCAATAAATTAAATGGTTAATGTTCTCACACTAATTACAAACTAGCTAGGGAGCTGCCTATCTACCCAGTATTTTACACATTGTGGTTGACTGATGTAGATTTTTTTTGACGGCCATTGCCAGTCTGTAAAATAAACAGATTTTTACTTTAGACAGCAACCTCCTAATCCTTTAATCCTAGGAATTCAACAGAGGATTTAACTGCTGGATTCGCTATCATTTGCAATGTTTGTGGAATTAAATATTTAATACTTATTTAAATGACATGATTGTATATTTGTTGAATGTTCAAGTTTTTTTATCAGACAGAACTGTTAAGCCAGTAAACTAATGAAGACATGGGCGCTCCTGTGCACCTGCGTTCAGGCACTGTCAAAATAATAGACCTGCATTCGTCACTTATCAGACAAACAGAAAAACTTTTCCTAATAGTGGTTGACCGATTAATTGTCATCACAGATGTGCTCCCAATGTGAAGATGCATGTTCTTTATCCCAGAATGCACTGCAATTTGCTCAGTATAAAGTTGAATCCAAAGTATGTATTGACAGATAGAACAGTGTTTCTTTCAATTAGTCACTTTGAGGTCAAATGGTCTGGATGATGTCTATGGAAACAGAATTCTGATGCAGCTCACTGGAGTTCGGAACAGAGATTATATTTAAATAAAGCAATAAGCCCCAAGAAGCCGTGGTTTACAGTGAATTTATAACAGCTAAGGGGCATTGTTAGGCACGACGCGAAGCGAAACCCCCTTAGCTGTTATAAATTCACTGTAAACCACAGCTTCATGGGGTTTATTGCTTTTATAAAACGGTTATTCCATATACGTAGTAAGGTTTCACTGAATAAAACAGAGCAAATAAAGTGTAATGATATTAATAAAAACAGTATTCTTCCACCAAACAATGTAGTTCCTCAGAAACAGTTGTGGTTTCAACAAAGTGGTTGCCGAGCAACACACAGAAGTAAACAAAGGTGTATTATGTTTAGAGCCCGACCGATATATAGTTTTGCCGATATTATCGGCCGATATGAGCCTGTCGCCGATATATAGGTATCGGCAAATATGCCGCCTATATGAACATTTACTTTTACAGAACATAACGCATTTCACATGAAATTCTGCCATGATTCCAGTTCCAAGGGAACGTACACGTTACATTCAAAGGGCATTAAAGTGCGCGAGACGTGAATTTATATTGTATTTATTTACAGAGGTATATTATGTCACACTTCTCTAGTAAGTTTCGTCTGTGTGTGAAGACAGTAGCGCAAATCCGTGAATGAATGTTCCGAAGTGAAATAAACTTTAACGGAATAAAATTCAATGGAATTGAATTGAATTAAAGTTGAACAAACTTCAACTTTACTGTTCAGTGCAATGATATCAGACTCATTTTAGATAATAAAGTTTATTGTTAAATTGTTAAATGCCCTGCCTCCAGGTGTTTGATCACCACATTTGAGTGATCATTGCAAAAAATGTGTTTATGTATATATACTGTATTCTGTTTATGTATATACTGTATTCTATATATAGTACCAGTCAAATGTTTGGACCCTCGAATGGGAAAGTGTCCAAACTTTTGACTGGTACTGTACTATAATATACACAAAGAATATCGGCCGATATATCGATGACGGCCTTTTTTTAACTCCCTAATATCGGTATGCGGCCCCCCCCCAAAAAAAAACCATATCGGTCGGGCTCTAATTATGTTTGTAGTGTAATTTACAACAGCTTCGAACGCAGCTCAACCAATCAGAATCAAGGACCGGAACTATCCATTTTATAAGGCATTGTTTACCCAAAATTGAAAATTCTGTTATAATTTGCCCAACCTCATGATGTTCCAAACCTGTAATGACTTTCTTCTGTGGAACATAAAAGATGATATTTTGAAGAATGTTGGTACATTTAGGTACCACTGACTTCCAATGTACAGACAAAAAAAAGAAAATTATTTCTCCCAAATTTCGTCTTTTATGTTCCACAGGAAAAGAAGAAAGAAAGTCATACAGCTCTGGAACAACATGAGGGTGAGTAAATAATGACAGTTTTTTCCATTTGGGTGAGCTATACCTTTAAATACTTCATATCATTAAACACACACCCTTAAATCGATTTGTCTTTCAGTTTGTTTCATTATTTAAATCTACAGCATGCTGCATTCTTCTCACCAGAGAGGTCAACGACAGCTTCATGACTGGACATAGCACCCTTTTCCACAAAGAGCTCGTAGAAATAATCGCTGCAGGAGGCCAGGACAGCTTTATGTGTGCGATACTCCTCACCCTCAATGAGCAGCGTGATATCACAGAACTCATTATTCAGTCGCTGCTGGTTCAACTTGTCCAGCATCGTCTGCCCATGCTTCGGTAAGAACTGCTTGACAATTCCCTTACTGTCCACCTATAACAATGCATGAAGGAGTAATATAATATCATTATCATATGCATTAACTTTTAAAACTTATCTATAAAATATAAATGATATTTATACATTTAAAATACATTAAAACATAAAATGTAATACTTGTATTTGTATTCATTGTTATTTAGTATAAATAATATTTATCAACATAATTGAAATTGATTTCAATATCCTCATCTTTTAATATCAAGATACTATTGTACCCAGAATACTGTCAATTAAATTCAAAATTTGAAGAAACAAATTTTGATTCAGTGACACTGTAAATGGCATACTATACTTACAAACACCAATTCGTGTTTATCAGGTGCACTGGACTGCTCCAGATCCAAATCATCATGTGCCTCATCGTCCTCTTCCTCACTGGCACAGGCGGAGGTCTTTCGTCTTGCTTGCCGGACAGCTGCTTGTTTTGTGGCCTCTTCAGCGTTGCCTCTCATCTTCTCCTGCTTGCTTTGGCAGTGACTGCACTCTCTGATGCAATCCTTCACCTGCTTCAGCACACCTGTCATAAGACGATTAGGTTTAGGCTACATATAATAACAGCGTTTGTCTCAAAAAACAATAAATTACATCTATTTTTTCCAATGGGATTAATAAAGCATCTATCCATCTCACTGTCTCATTTATTAATATTAATATATGAGGATTTTTATTGCCTGTTCTATCTAAGAAAACGCCACACTCATACTTGGGACAATAAAAAGCTATTCCGAGTATGATCAGATCTACATTATACATGCAGGGGTTGGACAAAATAATGTGAACACTAATTATTATAGGTTAATATCATCTGTGTAAGCTACAGTGAAAAAAACAAACACTGCAGATATGTTTTAGTTATCTTTCCATTGGGTGAAACGTATCACACTTCCAAAAACAACAAATCATGGGAGCCCATTTAACAAGAGCATCTGTAACCTTAATAGCACAAATGTTGCGTTTTAAGAACACCTGTTTTTATGATTATGACTGTGCACACAAAGACGTCATCGACAAACAAGAACAGTAGGTGAAAACCGAAAGTGAATGATTGGGACGTTTGGGATCAGTATTTTATTACAGTTTTTATATTACCATTTAAAATAATGGTTTTCTATTTTAATATACTTTAAAATCTGATTTATTTCTGTGACGCAAAGCTGATTTTTCAGCTTCATTATTACAGTGTGCAGTGTCACATGATCTTTCAGAAATCATTATCAACCAATATTAATAATAAGTCAGCATATTAGAATGATTTCTGAAGGATCGTGTGACACTGCAGACTGGAATAATGAAGCTGAAAAATCAGCTTTGCATCACAGAAATAAATCAGATTGTAAAGTACATTAAAATAGACAACCATTATTTTAAAATGGTAATAATATTTTCCAATATTACTGTTTTTTCTGTATTTTGGTCAAATAAATACAGCCTTGACGAACAGAAGAGACTTCTTTAAAACACATTAAAAATCTTACTGATCCCAAACTTCTGAACAGCAGTGTATATATATATATATGTATGTATATGCTCTTTTGTAATATCTTTATCAATGGCACTATCCAGCTGTAACGTTAGGTCCTTGTCACATGCTTGGCATATACGGTCAAGAAACATCTAAGCGCTTCAGAACTGCGTGACATCAGTCTGGAAAACTGTGCTGTCATTACATTTGTGATTACTGTACCTCTCCACCAGTATTTCTGGGAGATGATTTCCCATGTTTGCTGCTGGTTGAGGTGTTCCCCTCCGGACGTGATGTGCGCCTCCGTGATGAGTTCCTTCCGTCTCTCGGCCTGCAGCACCACTTCAAGCTCCGTGAATTCATCCAGGCCTTTCTGCCGCCTCTGATAATAAAGAATGCCATTGCGCACTATGTAACAAGCGGCAGCTTTTCGGATCTTTCTCTTGGTGTTGCCGTGCGTGCCCGGTGCGTAAGGCTCACGTTCATCCGTCAGGTAGCGCTGAATGGCTAAGTAACTCTCCTCGCTCGACATAGCCCCGATTAATGAAGCTCACTCAACAAAAACTATACTCATCGGCCAGTGAGAGGTATTCCCGAGCGTAAAATTCAATAAGGTATTTTTCAGCCCGTTTCCACTTCCATAGATAACGCTGAAAAGTATCAAGTGTGATATTTCTGAAATGTTTTCCAAAGGGGAACGTCAGTTCTTGACCGTGTGGGGCGGACTTGCCTGAACAGACAAAATGGCTGCTGCACAACCGGATGTTGCGTTTGAAATGGCGGAAACAGCGAAGAGCACTTCACGTGTCGATAGGGTTGCCAACCGTTCCGTATAATACGGAATCGTCCCGTATTTAAAGGGGTCATATGATGCTTTTTTTTAAAGATCATTATTTTGTGTATTTGGTGTAACAGAATATGCTGACATGCTTTAATGTTCAAAAAACACATTATTTTTCAAATACTGTACATTATTGTAGGTCCTCTATGCCCCGCCTCTCTCAAACACTTCGTTTTCTACAAAGTCCCTCCTTCCGACAAGCGCAGTCTGCTCTGATTGGCCAGCTGACCCAGTGCATTGTGATTGGCCGAACACCGCAAGCACTCGTCGGAAATGTAATGCCCCTTACCATAATCGCGAGCTTCATCTTTCAAAATAAATGTAAAGACAGTAAATAATGTCATTAGTTTTACCATCAGTTCACGCCCGAAAGGGCAACAGAGTCGCGTGAAAGACACAGTGATGAAGCTGGTATGTGTTTGCAGTACACAAGCCGCGGTTAAGACAGCTGACTCTACTGTGATTATCCGTCTCTCATCTCTCTCCTCACACACACACACACACGCATTTGAACAGTCAATAGCAAATACTTAAACTAATAACAAAACAGTAGCTGATTCAGAAGCGCCAGATTGTCATAGCAAAGTCAGAATTACCTCTTCTCCTAGTTTCACGAAATGGTCGTCCATAAAATGCATTGCTGTTCTGTTGTAAATGATCTTAAAGATTCCTAAATGCATCCACTTCTGGGCTCTATTTTATTATTTCTATTTTCACATTTGGGCGGCATATGTCAATATTGTCCCCATAGTGAGGTATACAGTGGGAAAAAAGTATTTAGTCAGCCACCAATTGTGCAAGTTCTCCCAATTTAAAAAGATGAGAGAGGCCTGTAATTGTCATCATAGGTATACCTCAACTATGAGAGAAAAAATTAGAAAAAAAATCCAGAAAATCACATTGTATGATTTTTAAAGAATTTATTAGCAAATTATGGTGGAAAATAAGTATTTGGTCATAACAAAATTTCATCTCAATACTTTGTTATATACCCTTTGTTGGCAATGACGAGGTCAAACGTTTTCTGTAAGTCTTCACAAGTTTTTCACACACTGTTGCTGGTATTTTATCCCATTCCTCCATGCAGATCTCCTCTAGAGCATAATGTTTTGGGGCTGTCGCTGGGCAACACAGATTTTCAACTCTCTCCAAAAATTTTCTATGGGGTTGAGATCTGGAGACTGGCTAGGCCACTCCAGTACCTTGAAATGCTTCTTACGAAGCCACTCCTTTGTTGCCCGGGTGGTGTGTTTGGGATCTTTGTCATGCTGAAAGACCCAGCCACGTTCATCTTCAATGCCCTTGCTGATGGAAGGATGTTTTCACTCAAAATCTCACGATACATGGCCCCATTCATTCTTTCGTTTACACGGATCATTCGTCCTGGTCCCTTTGCAGAAAAACATCCCCAAAGCATGATGTTTCCACCCCCATGCTTACCAGTAGGTATGGTGTTTTCTTTTGATGCAACTCATCATTCTTTCTCCTCCAAACACGACAAGTTGAGTTTTTACCAAACAGTTCTATTTTGGTTTCATCTGACCATATGACATTCTCCAAATCCTCTTCTGGATCATCCAAATTCTCTTTAGCAAACTTCAGACGGGCCTGGACAGGTACTGGCTTAAGCAGGGGGACACGTCTGGCACTGCAGGATTGAGTCCCTGGCGGCGCAGTGTGTTACTGATTGTAGCCTTTGTTACTTTGGTCCCAGCTCTCTGCAGGTCATTCACTAGGTCCCCCCGTTGTTCTTTTTGGGGGGGTTTGTTTTTTGGTGGGGTTTTTTTTTTTTTTTTTTGGAGGGGGGGGGGGTTTTTTGTTTTTTGGGGATTTTTGCTCACTGTTCTTGTGATCATTTTGACCCCACGGGGTGAGTTCTTGCGTGGAGCCCCAGATCGAGGGTGATTATCAGTGGTCTTGTATGTCTTCATTTTCTAATAATTGCTCCCACAGTTGATTCTTCACACCAAGCTGCTTACCTATTGCAGATTCTTCCCAGCCTGGTGCAGGTCTACATTTTTGTTTCTGGTGTCCTTTGACAGCTCTTGGTCTTGGCCATGGTGGAGTTTGGAATGTGACTGTTTGAGGTTGTGGACAGGTTTCTTTTATACTGATAACGAGTTCAAACATATGCCATTAATACAGGTAACGAGTGAGGACAGAGGAGCCTCTTAAAGAAGAAGTTACAGGTCTGTGCGAGCCAGAAATCTTGCTTGTTTGTAGGTGACCAAATACTTATTTTACAGGGGAATTTACCAATTAATTCTTTAAAAATCATACAAAGTGATTTTCTGGATTTTTTTTTCTCATTTTTGTCTCTCATAGTTGAGGTATAACCATGATGAAAATTACAGGCCTCGCTCATCTTTTTAAGTGGGAGAACTTTGCACAGTTGGTGGCTGACTAAATACTTTTTTCCCCACTGTACATGCATGGCGTGTTAGAATGAGCCGTTTTAGGGGGGTGTGGCAGAGCCTTAACTTTGATAAAGAATATCTCTTTGGTTTTGAGACTTTATAGTCTTTGCAACTTCAGGGATCTTATCTAGCACAATCAGCTTGTAATCAAAAAACACTCCAACGAGAAAGGAAAATTTGAAATCGCATCATATGACCCTTTTTTAAGGCATATGCCGTATGAACACCTAGACCACACGAATAACAAACTCTAAATTGAGAATTAATCATTATTTTTTGACAAGTGTTTGATTTGTGAACATAGCCATTTCAGGGAGGCTTTAAGACCAAGCGGAATCTGTCCATATTTATTGACGGTGCTTATTTATATTAAAAAGGTGGTGGGGATGGGGGGATACATTCTGGATAAATTGATTGTCACGATTTAAAAAAAAAAATAAAAATAGAGATCATTATTCTCCTACGAACAGACAACTAAAAAAAATAGCATGTGATGTACTAGAGGTTCTGACAAAATGTAACCTAACCCTAAAACCTCTTCTGTGGCAAATTTAAATTTCATAATGATTCTTACTCCGTGAAGTCAAGCAGCAGAAGTTAAATGACAATATGCAAATACTGCCGGCCCATTTTGGGGTGAACTAAATATACAAGACTAGTTTTACACATCACTGTTTATAACATGTCATGGGGCATAAATTAAGAGTATACCCACTTCTCCAGGCACCACTACACCACTGCACATATGTATAAATATAAATATAAATAAAGCACACACACACACAAAGGATAAATATGTACAGGTGTGCTATATATAAAATACTGTAGAATATGAATAGAATAAAAAATAAAGTTGTATATCTAAAAATATAATTTATTTGTGATCAAAGCTGTATTTTCAGCATCCTTACTCCAGTCTTCAGTGTCACATGATCTTCAGAAATATTTCTAATATGCTGATTTATTATCAGTGCTGGAAACGTTGTGTTTGCTTTAATATTTTTTGGGACCTGTGATATTTTTTCAGGATTCTTTGATAAATAAAAGTTTAAAAAGAACAGTATTTATTCAAAATAAATATTTTGTGTATAGCCTACCCAACTATTCAAAAAAAAAAAGGTTTTGGGGTCAGTAAATTTCTTTTTTTTGTTGTTTGTTTCTTTAGAATACTTTATTCGCAAGGATGGTTTTATGGATCAAAAGTGACTATTGTATAAAAAGATCTCTATTTTGACTAATTCCTTTCTTTTGGACTTTTTATTTTGTTTAATGGAACATCAGGTTTTTCCAAAAAAAATGTTAAGCAGCACACGTTTTGGAAACACTGTAATAAAGCAGATAAGAATGATTTATAAAAGGATTATGTGACACTTAAGTCTGGAGTAATGATGCTGAAAACTCAGTGCTGCGTCACAGAAATACAGTATATTTTAAAGTATAATAATATTAGAAACATATTAAAATTGGAATAATATTGAATATTACTTTGTTCTGTATTTTTGTTGATCACATAATAATACGCATTTATGAGCATTAGAGACTCCCTTTAAATATATATATATATATCATATACTATATATATATATATATATATATATTATAATATATAATATATATTTAGGCCTGTGTGTATCCCTTATTCTGTCCCTTATTTTTCTATGAAAGACCACGATTGTCCCTTATTTTCCTTTTCTGAAGTTGGCAACCCTACGTGTAGATCCCGTCTATGGTAGAACCATAGCTTATGTATAAATACATATCAATGTGTAGGACAGTCATGGTAACAGCAAGCATCAAGTGTTACATTAAATATTAACAAAAGTGAAATTCTTGCTCTGCATTGTCAGCCAGCTCGCTTAATTAATAACATATTAATAAGTCAAATATTTGGGCATTACAGTTACACGAAATAAAGAAATAAGGGGGAAAGAAAACATAATTAAAAACATCAATAAAAATGTAAAATAATATTGAACTCATGGCTTCAAAGGAATATAACAATTTTCGGCAAGGTTTTACTATCCAAGATGGAGTACGTTATATCAAGAGCTATTTATGATCAAACTATTACACAAGATAAATTGTAACTTTTTCTGGAAGGATAAATGCCATTATATCAGAAAAGCTGACTTGATCAAGAGTATTGAAAAGGGTGGCATGAATGTCATAGATAAAGGACTCCTTTTAGTTCAGTATCCCCAATTTAATATTTGTCAAAAAATGGACTGAGTTGATTTTCTACTGCGCTGTGACTATGATTTATATAAATTACCTGTAAAATCATCTGACGTCCATCGGGAAGTTCTTCTATACTGGAAATTATTATTTAAGCACAATTTCACACCACATAATACACCCCTATGGAACAACATATTCTGAGTAATAGAAAATCTTTGTTTCTAGGAACTTGGATGGAAAAAAGAATATGGGCAGTAACACATTTGATGGATAATTTTGGTAATTTGTTGTAATATAGAGATTTTTGTGATAAATGTAACTTTCAGTGCCCAATTAGAGAATATAGAGAGATAAAGGCCATCCCAGCACCCATGAAAACAATGATTCAACAATCTGTAATGCACTCTAACATTATATCAGAAATGAGACCACTCTGTATTGAAGGTATATATTTAAATAGCAAACAGTTTACAAATAAGTTTATCAGAGTTGTGTTACCCAAACATTATTACCCTAGTCAATTGAAAAGAAAATATGTTCTTCAAGATTTCACTGATGAAGAGGCAAAAAAAAACTAAGGAAGCGATACTTATCTTTACGTGACTTTTAACATCTTGAAAGACATTTACCCATCCAGTTGCTGTTTACATGAGAGATTTAACTGGGAGAACAACTCGTGTGGTTTTTGTGAAAAAGAAATTGAAACGATAGAACATTTTCTTTAAATGTCAATTTATACAGGAATTTTGTCTTTCATTTCAAAGTTGGATCAAATCTAAGGGTATATCATTATACCCTTTGACTGTGATTGCAATTAAAGTTGGGGTGGTTTTGAAAGATAAGAATTTAGAATTTTTGATGAACAACCTGATTAGGTAAACACTGTATTCACAGATGTAAATATTTCCAGGTGAAACCCCATTTCAACGGATGGAAGAATGAATTGAAGTTATTTGTAAAATCTCTTTAATGCATGATGGACAGAAATGCCCTGAAACTTCTTTTTGATTTGGACTTGTTTTCATTACTTGAATGAGACCCTCACCTTTGCCTATTTGTATTTATTCATTTATTTATTTTTCTATTCAATTTGGCTACTATTGATTTTTTATTTTTTAATATCATTTGCTTTGTTAAAATGCTGTATCAACACGAAAAACATATGGATTGTAGTTGACATGTCATATGCCATAAATGTTTGTATTTGATTCATTTGGGAGCATAATATAACAAAATCATTTAAAAAAGCTAGGTAACGCAAGGGCGCTGATTGTTACCAGATTTTCTATTAGATTCTGCATCATGGTGAATTGTTCTCAAATGTTTTAAAAATGTGAAAAATAGTTTTAAATGCTAAGGGGAAAAGTTTTATTTGAAATCTAGAATATACGTAAAGAAACTATTTAATTATGTTTAAATCCTAAATGAATTAATAAAAATGAATGACGTACTTCCATAATAAATAATAAATTAAAGTGTACATTTAAAATAAAAAATATAGATGTATCCTTATTTATCGTCAAATTTGTCTTTTTATTTAACATCACAATTTATTTATCTATATATTTATTTATTTCCCCTCCTTCATAGCAATAGCTAGGCAACGTTATTTGCTGACCTACATAGCCTATTATGAACCAAATGAGGATTTAATTTATATTCACTAACATTTGTTGTTTTCTTTATCTCAAGTGTTATATGAGCCCCTTTAGGTTTTCTGTGTACAGAATTACTGAAGATAAACTAAAAGAAGGTAAATTCTATAAATTATATAGTGGTAGGCTAAATACTGTTTGTGTAAACAGCAACCAACAGCATCTAGTTTACACTTAAGTTATAGATGCTATGCACATAAAATGTAAATAAAAGTATCGTTATTTGTAATGTGGGTAAATTGTCTAAGCAGTAGGCTAGTGGACGGTTAGCAAAAACACCCGCTGTCAACACGTTTGGGTATTTGCATTTGATGTAAATAGACACTACCAAAATTTGAATCTTTTTCATCTTTACAGGTGGCTGCATTGAGCAAAGCTTTAACTTCCCTTGACATTGATTGTGAGATGTGTTTTATTCCTCAACCTCTCTCTCTCTCTATGTATGCTGGAACACCATCTCACAGAGAAAAGCCAGCACCTCTGTGGGTTACCAAGCAACCAAAATGACTCATCACCTCCTCTTCTGTGAAGGCTTGTTAGCAGCATCAGTTTGTCTGCAGCCCATTCGTCCTTATCATTAATACATTCCTTCCATTGGGAAGACCCATTTAGTCCCCTGCACACGTCTGAGCTGCTGAACTGATAGAGTTGCACTTCATACTGACTGAAATACACGTAGGCCTACACACGTGCACACATTCACATGGGAAGCTGTTTTCACATGAATCATGTAACAGTAAATAAAAATAAAATAATGAAAATAACATTACTGTAAATTCATAGAATCGTAGGATAACATGTTGCTTGTTCTCACTTCTATCTATCTATTTATCTATCTATCACTATCTATCTATCATCTATCAATCTATCTTACTAGCTAGCTACCTACAAAACCACTTGGCAACACTTTAAGCACATAGAACACCCTAGCTCTCGCTAATTAACATAGATTTTTTTTGTAGTACATGTTGTGCTCTACGTATGAAATATTACCTTGGCTCTGGAAAATGAGACAAGACTAATCTTTCACCACCAGCTTCCTGTGCACTTTTATTACAGTTTTTCTCAGTCGCTTTGGTGCATTTCTCACATCACTATTTACATTTGCACAACAGTTAATGCAGTTCTCAAAACAATTAGTACAAACTGCAAAACCTAGTTGATAACCTGCAAAAGTGTGTCACTTGCTCAAAATGGATAGGTCATTCCTCAAAAGCAAGTATTCATGTCAATGAAAGTGTCAGTGTCATCAAGATGAAAAGTCCTGACACCATTGTTTATGAACAAGATAGTCAAATGGCTTTGTCATGTTTTCATTATGACAGTTTACTCTGTCAATGTTTTCCAATGCAAAAAAAGTCAGATCTTGTTGACACTATCTGAAAATGCTCAAGACAGCACTATATACTATTTGCACAGCCATTTGAAAAATACAGTAAAGTTACACATTACTGTATTTAGTGAGGTAACTGAGTACAAGACACTGAATATGTATGTTTCACATTTTTACTGCATATGCTCTTTGCAATTCTAATTTGTTCACAGCATTGTGCAAAAGAAAAAATACACCCTTATTTACAACAAACATAAATTCCCTTTGGGTAGAGCTGTGCACAACATTGCGGTACATATTGGAACTGAACATACAACATGCATAGTACTGTATTCATTCATGCACATCCAGACGTTCCTCTCTGTCTGGCCACATAATTTCATCTACATCACAGCGAATATCATCTCTTGCAATGCAGCAAGGAAAGTATCTCCTCGAGTGGCGAATCCACCCTCTGCTGTGATGTCATCACAAGCTGCGTCCATGGCCGCTAGCAGGGCCATTTGGGTATGTGGATGCCGGTCATATACCTTCCACCTCCAGCAAGAGAAAAACTCCTCTATTGGATTTAGGAATGGTGAGTAGGGAGGGAGATATGCCACCAGCATCCTATCATGTGCTGCAAACCACTGTCTGATGACATCTGAGTGGTGAAAACGCACATTATCCAAAACAACAACATGCTTGCTCAGATGGTCTCCAGTTAGACCCCTCTCATTCTCAGGGATTATGTCCCTGTAAAGAGTGTCTAAAAAAGTCAGCAGATGTTGTGTGTTGTATGGACCAAGACGGGGGGTATGGGTGAGGACGCCGTTTTCTGAGATGGCTGCGCACATAGTAATATTCCCTCCTCGTTGGCCTGGAACATCAATGGTTGCTCTGTCCAATGCGATTCCTTCCACGTCTTCTATCTTTTGCCAGATTGAAACCCGCCTCATCAAGGTATATGAATGTGTGCAGCGGTTCCCTGCCCTCCAGCTCCAGTACATGCTTTATTACAGAAGAGGGAGTGAGAAAAACTATAACAACTTTTCCTGTGTAACATAATGCATTTTGGACAACATATTGTACAGTATGCACTGTGAATACACATACACAGAACTGTCATGTAAGTGTAGTGCATGACACTACACAAAGTAAACAGTTTACAGCACTGAACATTAGAATATGCATAGAACACATACATGTTTTACCTGTACATACTGGTGACGGAGCTCCTTCACTCTGTCGCTGTTCTGTTCAACTGGTGACGGAGCTCCTTCACTCTGTCGCTGTTCTGTTCAAATGGAACATTGTACAGTTGTTTCATGCGCATTTCATTCCTCCTGAGCACTCTGTCAATTGTAGCGACTGAAACAGATTCAATATTCCCAAAGATGTTGTCATCCTCTATAACAGCACTTTGTATCTCTCAACCTTATGGCATTGTTTGCAATCACCATTGCACAAATGGCTTCCTCTTGTTGTGGAGTAAAAAGGGGCCCTCTTCCACCTCTGCAAGGTTGTCTTGCAATCCTGTGTGGTGCAGAGTAAAATTACAGTAAATATGGCAAATCTTTACTGTAACACTACTGTACACTACAATACACTAAATGTGTGATGCAGTAAAGCTGCACGTCTAAATGTAAAATGTACAGTGACAAGTTCTTGTCCCACTGCAAGCTTCATGTATGACACAATGACAGTAGTGCAGTGCAGATTGTTTAGTGCTGAATTACTGTCCATTTATACACACCTGTTCTCCCGACGAAATGTTTGAATAATTGAATTTACAGTGGTTCTCCCAACATTTGGCTGCACCCTTCGACCAGCCTCAGCCATTGTGAGACAGTGATTGACAACATGATCCACAATTGTAGCCCTGATTTCATCAGGGATCCGCCTATGTACTTGGCCTCTTCTTCCTCTTCCCCTGTCCTCCCCACGCCCTCACCCCTCTTCCACGAGGCTGATCTTCCATTTCTGTGTCACAGTATTGTAGAAATGGTGCACAATATGTCCTGCTTGGTTCATATATGCTTGTGAAGTGGGGGTTTATGGGATTCAGCTCTGACAGTGATTGTAGAGAAGTGGCTTATCATTGGTTGCAATTAATGCTTCACACACCCCTTCTCATCAGTGAAAGTTGAGATTCACCTGAGAGAAATTGTTCAATTTAGGAGACATTTTCAGGAAAAAAAAAAGATTTAAAAATATTAGTAAAATTTGCTTGACAGATTTTGACAACTAGTTCAACATTTTTGTATGTAATGACTCAAGCAATGAAATGAGGACTATTAGTTTTATATGGAATGACTATTCAGCATTCACAAGTATAGTTCATTTTGACTGACATGACATAAGCAAATGATAATGTTATAAAACAGCAGAGAGTTGTATGAAAGCAATTGATGCATGTCCAAAAGCATTTGCAATTTGTTCGAAGGAATGAGAAACTGCTACTATGATGTGCACAAATGACTAAATGTTGTGGAGGTTGAACTAACTGTTGTGCAAATGTAAATAGTGATGTGAGAAATGCACCAAAGCGACTGAGAAAAACTGTAATAATGCATGTTCTACATTTTTTTATTACGCTTTATTTGAAAAATAGGGTAAAGTTCTGATGTTATGGACCTTGAAAGGTCGTTCTAGTAATATAGCCTACAGGGCTATGAAATATAAAGCATATTTGCTCTGGATTTATAGTTCCACTGCACTGATATAAACAGTCAAACCTGGAGTGCAGATACAGAGCAGAGAGAAGTCAGAAGAAAAAGAACAGAATTACATTATAAATGACTGACTCCCAAGTGTTATCTCAAACATAAAAGTTGGAAGGTAGAAAAGGGAAGAGAGCAGCAATGACTCATTTGTGTCAGCACCTGTCAGTATGATGGCACCTGGAAGTCACAAGGATGACATTAGGATGTATAATGTAAACGTTTCCTAATTTACCGAACACATATATTTACAGCAAAATATGACTTATACTGTGGGAAAAAAACACCCAAGGCCAATTCACAGCAGTTGAAATCCTCCATGCGCTCTTAAAAACAGAGGCTGCTTTGTCACTCTTGCTCCAAATGAACAATAATTGGCAATAATTGAGCTGGGAAAATGTTTGTTTGTCTTTCTCATACACAATTGTGGGTGTCTATGGAAAGTGATTCTGGATTTTGATGGTTAAAAAAATACTCAAAATAATTAAAAAGCAGTACAAGTTATATATTATTATTTTATTATTATTAATTTATATTAAATTGTGATCATATAATAGCAGTATAATGAGATAATTATTTTGTTAAATAAGCTATATGTCCATGTATGACCACAACATTTTTTTTAAATCATGATATCATGTTATTAACATTTTGTAATGTAATACTTGTACGCTTACTGCATGTAGGGAAATTGCTGGACAGCTAGAGCAAAATTCATCATACCCTACTGATGCACTGTGGGAAATAGCAATGTTAAAGCTCAAGTGTATCACTTTTTTATGATACAATACTTTCTCCTATCCCAGCTTTAAAAAAAAAAAACTATTTAAAAGAACTCATTGTTTTGGTAATTCCTTTTGGCAATGTTAGTGGCATAGAAATTATACCCTTTACCTTTAAATTAGCCAAAGCCACAGCACTTTTTATTTGTTTGTCAAGTGAAGTGGCTTGCAATAAATACCGGGTATGTGAACACTTCCTCTCACTGGAATGAACTGGTTTATGGGATCAGGCTCAGTTCTTTATGTTTCCTCAGCTTAATCAGCTAGCCAATTACAGGCATAAGATACCAGAGAAGCACTGCATTGAACACAAATGAAAGACTGACAGGGATGAATGAATGGATTTAGACATGGGACGAGGTAGAGATAAAGAAGCCCGGAACCCTGGATGAAGGACAATGTACAAGAAGAAGGGGAGTGAAGGAAAACAGAGAAAGGGAAAACCAAATCTGTGCCACAACAGATGAAAATATTATTGTTTAGAAATTGCTGGTTCATAGTTTTGGAGACTGAATGGAGTTCAATTTCATTTAAAAGGATAGTTCACCCAAAAATCAAAATGATCATCCTCATGTCATTCCAAACCTGTATGTTTTTTTTCTTCTATAAAGTGAAAGTCAAGGGGATTGAATGTTATTCCCAAATATCTTCTGTTGTTTTCAGCAGAAAAAAGAAAGCCATGGTTTGGAACTACATGAGGGCAAGTAAATGATAGCAATTTATTTATTTTGGTGAACTATCCACTAACTATATCAACTTTGTCTCAAATTCCTAGAAATAAAAAAGACACAACAGAAACTAAGAGACACATGTGAGATTACCCGGAAGCAAAAGTCTGTTATTTCTCATTGCTGCTAAAAGGGATCTCATTTGTCACATTTCTTACGGGATCATACAAGGCTGAGTATGTCTGGCTGAGCAGACAGAGTTTTCCATCGGGGGTCACCTGGGAGAGAGACTGCATCTGCTTAGATTTCTCTCTTTGTAATCAGAGACATGCGTGTATTCTCTCTGGGCAAACAAGCAGAAAGTGGAAGAGTACGACGTGGACTATTATGTCATTCAGGGACAGAGATAAATGTACTGTATGTAGCAGTTTAAAGTTTGCTTGAATATGTGTCTGTGTTTGCTCTTCTGTTCAGAACATTATAGACGTCAGGGGGTCCTTAATGCTGCAGACAGTGTGTGGGTGTAAGAACATACTGATACATTAGTATTAGAATATTAGTAATTAAATGATACACATTAGTACTTTTTGAAAGGGTACCACACCGTTAAAAGCTTTTGCACTACTACTTTTCTTGGTTACACTTTATTTTACAGTATGTGTACTTACAGTATACTTACCCAAGAAAGTACTGGGTAGTATAAAGTAACTACATGGGTTAAGCTTAGGTTTAGGGGTAGGTTCAGGGTTAGTACCTAGTTATTACCCAGTTATTGTAATCTCTATAATAAGTACATAGTATCAGTATGTACTCGCGGAACAGGACTGTAAAATAAAGTGCAAACCATTTTTTTTTTTAAGAAAAGAAGGACATGTTTTGTTTTTTGTAACGAACTTGCAAATTGAGTTAACGTTACGAAATACAGAATATGCCGGATGTTCTGAGAAGTAAAGGTTTCCGTGAGGTCACACAGGAAGACAAACTGTTTAACTGTTTCAGTGAAGTACATACTCAACTGGGGTCTTGAATCAACATCCAACCTGAATTTCTACCGCAGAAGTTCATGATAATGTGGACCCAGCTTATAAAAGGTAGGCTTTTTTAAGTATACACTATTCGAATATGTCAAATGATAAAACTTGAGTTCTTGAATAGATAAAATCTTCCTCACAGGTTCATGCTGACATGCAGAAAGCTGCTCCACTACTTACTCGGTGATAGCCTAACATCATCTTTCTCCTCAGACTGACCTGCCTTTTAAAGGGTTTACATAAGGTACAAAGTATGGGAGCTTTGAGGTATTAAAGAGATGGAATGTCCACTCAGGCGGAAGTGCTCTGTTCAACTGTGTCCAGGAGGACGATGTATGCTACAAAGGGACTTTCTGTACTGCGAAAATCCTCAGAGGCCAGGAGTTTAGAGCCTGTAAGTAACCTTGAAAGTGACCCATCTTCCTGAAACAGTGTTTATGAGATTCACCTAGACAAGTGACTATTCAAACTAATCAGTAGCACAAATTACGAGTTTGTGATCTTTGCATTAAAATCTTTTATCATTGGAATATAACTTCTTGTGTACTTCTTCACAGAACTACAGATATGAATCAAACCTAAACAGATACATGGACTCTATTGAGGGATCTATTGTTTGGTGCGTTGGCTCCCAGGATTTTATGTTGCTTGGGACAGTAAAGATGGAAGACAGACAGGGATGATTTTATTTTAAGACCCTGCTGGGAAAATGGAGGATGCCTTTCTGTCCATGGCTCCCTCCACAGCTATAGGATTAGTAACACCCAGAATTCCCACACTCCCCTACTCCTACGCAAGCCATCTGGCCTCCCATGCCTTGAGAGTGGGGATTGTAAGGGTTGCCGTAATCAATAACTGCCACTGTTTTCACATTGACTGTCATTCAATGTCGCTCATGACTATTATACAAGTTTTTCCACTGGAAGTCCCCAAACCCTTACAAAGGACTTCCCAAATAATGGAATCAAGCTAAATCAAAAGTAAATTGCATATTTGCATATTATTTCTTTATTCAAGAGTTTTGGGTCAGAAGTTTTTATTTTCTTTTTTTAAGAAGTTGTATACTTTTATTCAGCAAGGGACCATTATCAAAAGGACATTAAAGAACATTTATCCATGTTACAAAAATTTCTAAATATGCTGTTCTTTTGTACTTTATTTCTCAAAGAATCTGGGGAAAAGTATCATGGCTTTACATAAAAATATGATGAACTGTTTCGTGGAGCCCCAATCCCCATATTAGAATGATTTCCTGAGCTCAATGTTGCACTGAACTGAAGAAGTTTTTTTTACATCTGCCATCACGGAATAAATACAGTTTAAAATATTTAACATATAAAACACTGTTATTTTAATTGCAATAAATCTTACTGTTTTTCTGATTTAATATGATTTTACTGATATTAGTCAAAGAACTCCTTGTGATTATTGGATAAAAAATATATTTTGGAGAAAATATTTGGTAGAAAAAGACATGCTGTTTACTCAATATATAGTCATATTTCCCAGAAAATATTTTAATAATTTGCTTTGGCTTTAGAACAATGACAACATAAAATACATTTATTTAATTTTATGTTGTCTTTATAATATAATGCTTCCTATTTTTCACAGGCAGTATAAATACAAACATACAATTTCTAGAATTTCACATCCCCCCTAATTCTAAACAAATAAATGCTATTTAAATTAAACAACATAAATAAATCAGGGGGTAGCACCGTCTTCTCCAGTTATTCTGTTCAGTGGCAACACAATACCTAAACTGGGGTGATAAAGATTAGTTTGGGGCCCATCACAGCATCTCATTCGGTAGTGCTATCACAGGCTGTAAAACTGTGATTCATGCACTTCAATCTAGCAACCATGCAGTCACTACACAATGCGGCCCCTAATAATAAGTCCTTTGTCAGCTGACTCTCAAATCACACTGAGAGCAAACAGGCGGTACTGGTTCATCTTATAACTAGGGGCCTCTCTGTTTCCCAGAATGCACCAGCAGGCTGCTTCCCGAAGGACCACAATAGATGTGACCTAATGCTGACTTTGCTTAGATAGATAAAACATTCACAAACCACTCATTTGGAAACAAGCTATTGATATGCAAAGCTCTATCAGAGGCTGAAATCAACATACTTTGCGTGGTCCGTTCCCTTTAAAACATTGTAAATAGGCTGCAATAAAATTCAAACATGCTGTTCACGGAAAATAACCTTGCGTTCAATGAGAACACAATTCCTGGAGACTCCTAGAGTATTTTACTAGTAATGATAAAAAGAATTGTGGACAGATTTCTCAGAAATGGTTCATTCACCTGTAGTCCTGCACTACTCTTGTGAACACACACCTTGAAGTACAGAACGTTTCTTAAAGTAAATGAACTTTGCCAAGGTCTTAGCTCACTGATGTGATCAAAAATACAAAATGTAATATTTTGAGTGATTTAAAGAAAAAAATGAGCACAGTAAGGAGGAAAATGGCAAGAGCAAAGATCAGAGACACTTATTTTTGTGTCAATTCGAAATTCAACCTTGAAATGTAGAGGTCACTGTCTGGTGTGTGGCGTGTTCTTGTGTACTCAGCATGCATCTTTGTGTTGTTGTACAGGTATGAGCGTAAGGCAATGAAAACTTGATGACAGCTTGGAAATGAGCCATTATCAGGCAGGATTCCGGCTTTCACCTTTCCTGTACTACTGACTTGTCTTATGACTGGACACAAAGAACAATGGAGTAAGGAGGTGAGCAGAGGAAGGAGGGAGGACAGAAAGGAGGAAAGAGGAGGGAACAAGCAGGTCGTGGAGTATGTAAGGTCAGCAGAGTCAGGTTTCCTGGTTGAGCTGAAATCTGCTCTATAACCATTAACGCAAGTGACTCAGGCATCCAGTTTGCTCCCACTGTTAACTACAGAGGTTACCAAAGAGGTCACAAAGGTCAATTCCCAGGGTCCAGTGAATCTCAATAATGCTATTTGTGTTTGTTGTTTTCGTTTTTTGAAACATTATCATTGTCCAGGCAGAGGTCGTTGTCAAGTTTTTTGAGTGGAAGCCACTTACACTTCAGAAGTCTATGTGTTTATGCAAGTGTTCACACATTGAAGTGGTTAGGGGTGTATTTTTAATAGGTAACCTAGACACTCAGAGTTGTAAGAGGATATATACTCCTGCAGAAAGAGTGGGATGGTGGTATTTACACTGACTTATACCACAGTAGGAGTTTGGAAAGGTCCTGTTTTCTGTTCAGCCATTAAGCCATTTTTGTCCTCCTGAACAACAGAGGAAAAAGAGGCAGGATCAACCTGTGCTCAGCTAGCTGATGGGGTTAAAGCATGCATGGTTACTTTAAAGGGATAGTTCACATTCTGTCATTGTTTACTCACCCTCATGGCATTCCATACTGTAGCTATTTTTTCTTACATGGAACACATAAAAAGAAGTTATGCTTTTCATAGCACTGTAAAAAAAATATTCTGTTAAATTTTAAAGTCTTATGGAGTGGCATACTGGTGCCTATATATTTTACAGTTTATAACTGTATATTTCATCAAGTGATATTAATATGCCTATCTGCTTGAAGTACCAAAATCATGAACAATTATAGCCACCATAATAATCCAAGAGGTAAAACAGAAAGTCACATTATGAATCATTGTAAGTTCATTGTAACTGTCTATAAAACATGGACAGTAATCATATATAGATGCGCAAAAGGGCATACAAACAAAGACACCATCACGGCAACACATATGTACTTTACTGATAACAAAAATAAGAAGAAAAACATAAATCTGACAGTATTTTAAAGTAAAATTACATGTGATGTTAAACAACTTACAATTATTCACCACATAATTTTCGACGTAACGTACTGTACAGTTTACCAAGTAACAGGATTTTACTGTAACTTTTTTTACACTCTTCAAGAACTTACATGTTTATTTTCATCTATATTTATCTGAATGTATTTTCACCTCAAACATTTAACAAAAAGTTAAAATTGCTCCAATCATCCATGGGCTCATCTATTTGGTTTCAAGTTTTTTTCTTCTTCTTAATATTCTGAAGTTTATGGCATAATAAAAAGAGGGACAAAAATCCCTTTCTTTGTTTTTTTAAATTCCTTTCAGAACCTGCATTTCAATTTACAGTACACAAAAGCAAATAGACTAAATGTTAGCCTAACTTCTTCTGAAACATGCTATTGGCTAAATCTGTTTGTCTTAAGTAAACCCTTTCAGTGTGCATTTTTAAAGAGCTTTCATTGGATTTAGCATCTGTTTATTCTCTCCTGCTCTTAAATGTGGCGTCTCATCGTATTTATCCCATAATTACAGCTGAGCGTAGGTTCCAAAACCCATCACCACGCTAACAAAGTTTTATTCTCGTTCCTGCAAACAACCATAATTACTACATTGCCATTCAAACAGAATTTGGCTATTGATAATGCATGTATGTAAGCCTGCATAATTGAAACTCAGAAAAGAAGAAAGTGGAAGAAAACGGCAGAGCAGCTGAATGAACGTGTGGCCTGACCTGCTGAACCCTCTTCAGTGGTCAGTTTTAGCAGAAGTGCGCAGTAAGTCAAGGACAGTGTCGGCTGTCCCCAGAGAGAAGGCTTGACTTGGGTACAGCCATGTCATTTTGTGATGCTTGGCTCCATGCCTCAAGTCTGCAGCTGCCATAAATAAACTGTGTTGAGAGCCACTGGCTTACACCCAACCATGTCTAAACTGGAGAGGGGCAAAAAGACTACTAGACAGAATCTGACTCTGCACTGGAGGCAGTGGCCTTCTCCCTAACCCCATTCATTTAAGTGCTTAACCAAAATGGCTGAGAAATGCTCAGTAAAAGCAAAAGGAAGAAAAAAAAACATAAACATAAGGAAATCCAAAAATGCTGTTCATCTATTCTATATTTCATAAAAGGCCCACTCTAACAAAACATAGAAATGCAAAGACCACAGTACACCATGTTTATAAATCTACTGCAATTCAAAATGTTTGAAAAGACAATGTCTTGTTTTACATTCTCATTCAACATAAAGAGGAACATATTTCTCTATTTAAACTGTCTTGGGCGCTATCTCAATCCCCAACACCCTTATCCAACCTATAATTGCCTCACTTATTGAGAAAGACACACCCAGACCAAGCACAAACACACATGAGTGCTTCCTGCAACACTTTTCAGCAGAGAGGGATCTTTACACAGGAAAAGAATGTGAATGCGCAGTCTGGATTGGATGTGATGCAATACAAAGACCACGTACCATGACAAAACGACAGGACATTTCTACTGTTTCCTCACAGGCTCCATGCAAAAACATACAGCACAAACAGTGTTATCCGATTCACAAACAAATCACTCTTATGAGTAGGTTCTTCTTAGTGAATCAAAAACATAACCTAAGTAGTCTGATTCCTGAGTGCTTTTTTTTTTTAAGATAAACTGAATAACTGAATCCAGTTACTGAACTGAATTAACATCTGACTGAATTAATGAATTAGAAGTTATCATTATTTTCAGTGATGTCTGCATCGAAATAATCAAAAGCAATTTTTGTGTCAGAATTATTACTTATTGTCCTAACAACATGTTGGTAAGTATGTAGTAGTAAACTAGACACTACTGTTTAAAAGATTTTTTATGTTTTTGAAAGTTTGTTATGCTCACCAAGGCAATTTGATCGAAAATACAGATTTGATCTGTATTTGAAATAGTTTTATAATTGTTTTCTATTTGAACATACATTAAAACGTATATTGTATGTATATCATCAGCATACTTATATTATATATTCTGTAGGAACTGCACTATGTTTTCTCATACACCCTCATAGCCCAAAAGCTGTAGATGACATATTCAGTATTTATGAACACCCAAAAACACATCTGTGCACATATACACATATACACAGAGATCAGATGTAATCTGGCCACATCAGCTCAATAAGGTCTGAGAAATAAGTCACTTGTTCAAGCAAAGCAGAAAACAGATGGAGAAAGGATGAAGAGGTAAACAGCCATTGTGTGTTGCACAATGCAGAAAAAAAACAAGCAGATGTGGGAGAAATCTTTGCTTTATTAGTTCTACCCATTTTTCCAAAGAAAACACCAAAAAAATACACCAAAAGAAATATTTTGGACTTTTTCAAAAACCATTCAAAAAGGGAGATCATAATTAAATTAGAATTGGTCAGCAAAAGTGCTGCTATATAAGTGTTGAGTGATACTCAAAGTGTTCAAACTACTGTTAACTTCATGCTGTGTATTACATGGTTGCATGATATAAATGCATGTGCAGCTTATTCATAATGTTTTTATTCCTTTTTTGTCCTTTACATTTTAAGAAATAACATAAATGACTGCGAAATATGAGAACATGGCAATCCATGTAGGTTTATACAGAGCAAACCATTTATAAAGCTAATTTAAAAATGGAGAATGGCATATATTTTCAGTGAGTGCTATTCTAAGTGCTTATGTGGTTGCGTGCATGTGCTCTTTCTGCATAGAGTTGTCAATAAGGACATTAACTGATGAATGCAGTCTAGAAGTTTTCAAACTGAGAATCAAAGTCTGTCATTCGGCACAAGATGTACTTCCACTGCCGATCCCTGCAAAGCATTAAAAAAACCAGACTGTTATCTCCCACAAAAGGAAAACAATTTGTTTAGCCATTAAAAGCAACTAAAACTATTACGTTAATGTATCCGTCTGTACTAAAACAGATTGTTATTTTGACATAAATGCATTAGTGACAAAACCACTATGTGCAAAGGAAGAGGAAGTGCTCATACAGACCTCAGTACACCACTGAAAGTAGTTTGAGCCCCCCTTATGAAGTAGCCGTAACTGGGGATTACCATCTCCCCCTCTTCTTTGTAGTACTCTGGAACATCACTCGTTTTCCTGTGCATAAATCATGAAAATTCATTTGAAGGAAAGGTTATAAGTTATGTGAAAAACATCCTATTGTACAGTTTTAATCTAATTATCAGAGGACACATAATCCTATAACAGCGTATAACTTGTGATGTATAGAGGTTGTTTAGTAACTGTATGAGCATATTAGATCACCATTTTTTATTCCAAGACTCACCAGCAGGAATATGGGCACCTGCGGGCATATCGACAGCAGTAGAATTGCCATTCTCGATCCAGAACCGCTTCAAAGTACTTACTTTGCACACCAGCAACCAGCCCATTGTTAGTGCAAACTGAGGACCTGTAGACAGTACAAATATGGATTTTATATAGAGTGAAGAGGCTGAACAACAGACACTTGTTATTTTTTAAATGAATATGAATCCTTCAAAACAAAGCTTTGGAATGTTTGTGTATTCCACGGTTCACATGTGGCATATGGTTGTGTGAGGTGTGCCTGACTTTAGCTATTGACCTTTTTTTGTGTGCATCTTCCTGTTTATACTGAAGGGCTGACTAAAACTGCAAGAGGAATGTGTGCTTGACAAACATTCATGAACACAGCATTAGGTCTGTCCTTTTTGTCTGGCGCCATTAGTTCCATTTTGCCATTGCAGGGCTTTAAATGAAGATCTTGAAATTAATCTTTTTGATTTTTCACAGGTTGTTACCAAATATCGGTGTCATTTGACCGCATATATTCAGAAAAACAGCGGTGGGTGAGATATTGCTATTGAACAGCAGTTAAATAAGAAGTTAATATTGAGTAACTTCGATTTTATTTTGTCTGTTTTTGCTTTGCTAATGACAATAGTTCCAAACAAAGCCACAGTAGTCCCTGTGCAACAGATTGTAGTGGGATTTTGCTTTCTGTTTGAATCATTGTTTTTGAATAATCGGTTGAGTGAATGATTCCATGACTCATTCATATAGACATTTGACTGGTTTGGTTCCAGAAAGAATCAGCATTGTTGAATGAATTGGTTAAAGGGATAGTTCACCCAAAAATGAAAATTACCCCATGATTTACTCACCCTCAAGCCATCCTAGGTGTATATGACATTCTTCTTTCAGACAAATACAATCGGAGTTATATTAAATAATGTCCAGGATAATCCATGCTTTATAATTGGAGTGGATGCTTGCCCAAAATTTGAAGTCCAAAAAATTGCACCCATCAATTATAAAACAGGTCCACACGGCTCCGGGGGCTTAATAAAGGCCTTCTCAAGCGAAGCAATGCGTTTGTGTAAGAAAAATATCCATATTTAAAACTTTATAAACTGTAATCTCTAGCTTCCGCTAACTGTCGTCCCGAGCTTCACCGAGAGATTCGTCCAGCTTATGACGTTTTTTTCATTTTTGGGTGAACTATCCCTTTAAGTGAATGTTTCATCGTCTGTTTCATAAAGACAATTCACTTGTTTCATTGCTGAAGGAATCAGTATTGTTGAATTAATTGGTTAAGTGAATGTTTCAATTACTCATTCATAAAGATAAATCACTTGTTTTATACCTGCATGAATCAGCAAGATTGAACGAACATCATTCAATGACTCACTCATAAAGACAGTCCTTTGCTGGCTTCTGTTGGTGAAATGATGTAAGCTGAAGGAATGCATGGAGTGATACAGTGAACATCCCAGTGCTATTGGGTTCCTGTATCAACACTCTTGGTATGCCACTCGTCCAATCAGATTTAAGGACTTGAACTAACTGTCATATATGCATAACCCACAATAGTTTTAGCATATTTAACCCATGTAATTAAACTTCCGCAGGTATGATAAACTTTGACTTTTGACCATAAATAGTCAAATGTTTGTTACAGCAGGAACGAGTTTACCCGTCATGGCTAGTTTGCAAAACAAGTTTTTACATGTCATTGCAATAATTTTAAATTGCTTTAACTAGTCAATAATTATAAGACTGAGAAGTTGATTTTCATATAAATTTTTCTTAAGCCAGCAAATGTCAACTCTGAGGTGGCTGTGAGACGGGGAGTAATTTTTAAGGTTTTCTGTAAATACAGGTTTATTTAGGGTTTATGCTTGTTTATGGCCCATACAAACTGTTGTCATCACAACAGGGACACAAACATGAGTTCTGCACTGCTCCCAAGCCACCAGCAATGCCAGACTTTTGTCATAGCAACACTAATGCTATGGGCAACTATTCCACCAATAGGAAGTAGGCCAGGGCCTTCTCCCAGTGGAATGTCATCTATGACGTATAGTGCAAATCAGAGACACTGTTCTTATAATGTGAAGAGGGAAAAAGGAAGTAAGATCCTCTTAAAAAGCAGCTATTGATATAGGTGGGGTATATATTCAAATTATGCAATCATGTAAACAACTGATTCTGAGGTGAATGTCTAAATGTAAAAGGCACATGTGTCCGATATGGCATATATATATATATATATATGAAAATAATATTTAAATGATTTGGTAAACATCAACAGCTTAAGGAAACATATTTTTCAAATTGAAAATATATTTTGATTAAACCATGAAATGCCAAAATATTTATAAAAAATTTTGTCAGGGGGCAAGAAAATACATTTTGGATTTTGGGAAAATGCATTTTTGGTAACATTTTAGTATAGGGACCAATTCTCACCATTTTAACTAGATGCTTATTAGCATGCTTATTATTAACATATAGGCTGTTTATTAGTAATTATAAAGCACATATTCTGCATGACCATATTATACATCCCTAATCCTACCCAAAACCTAAACTTAACACCTACCTTACGAACTATTAATAAGCAGCAAATTAGGAGTTTATTGAGGCAAAAGTTATAGTTAATGGTCTGTTAATAGCGAGAATTAGACCTTAAATAAAGTGAGACCCTTTAAAAAAAAAAAACATGTTTATTAGTTTTATAGCACATATTAATGCCTTATTCAGCATGACTATATTTCAGATCCCTTAATCCTACCCCATACCTAAACATAACAACTACCTAACTATTAATAAGCAGCAAATAAGGGAATTTACTGAGGCAAAAGTAAGTTAATAGTAAGAATTGGTCCCCAAACTAAAGTGTGACCAAAAACTATATGAAGAAATATAAGTAGCAAAAACTTACTGAAAAAAAATATAAATATATCAGGGCTGTCCAACTCGGCTCCCTGAGGGCCGCTGTTCCTGGAGGGAGTTTAGCTCCAACTTTCCTCAACACACCTGACTGGAAGTGTCTATGCCTAGTAAGAGCTTATAGCTGGTTCAGGTGTGTTTAATTAGGTTGGAGCTAAGCTCTGCAGGACAGCGGCCCTCCAGGACCGAGTTTGGACAGCCCTGGTATATATGTTATCAATATTAAAGGTGCTGTATGTAGGATTGACACAGATTGGTTGAATTAGGTATTGCAGTCCAAATTCAAAATATTGGAGAGGGTTTTTTTCATCCGGCCCCTCCTCCTCAGACTTGACACACAGGCAGGTTGCCAGACTGACGACACCAACAGAAATGAACGCACTTGACGATGAATGAAATGAAATACGCTGTGTTTTCGCCAACTGGCAACCCGGGGTGCCGAAATACAATTGGTTAAACTGGCAGTGGGCGGGTTTCACAAACCAAAACAGAGACCGAAAATCCGGCCCGGAACGCACGTTTTCAAAGGAGAATAACTGACTGTAGCATTGTTTTTCAGATAAACAAGTATGTTAACTTAGCATGTTTCTTAAATATCTGCAAACATATTATGGTATTTTTATGCTTTAGTAGTGTCAAAAACTTACATACAGCACCTTTAAGAATACATTTTTGGCCATTTTTTTATATTTTAAATCAGTCCACAAATTGTGAAACTGATCTAAAGAGCATAAGATGATTTTTTAATTGTAAGTTCCCAGCATGCAGTAAGACTGACAGACAGTATTCCCTCACAAAGCTCTAGCAGTGCGCAGCAGACAGGGACTGAGGTCATTGGCACTGGCTCTAAAGAAATCTTACAGAGTGGGCAGTAGATCAGGGAAAACTATACTGAGTCCAATTAACCCACTGGAAAAACTCCCCCAATGCTGCTGGAGTGGGTGGAGAAACCTTGATGGAGCACTGAATGGCCCTTGGCGCTGTTGCTTATGCCCTCAGAGACTGATCGCAGCAACCAGACATTTCCTGTTCTAACAAGCTGGAGAATTAGTAAAATAAGGTCACTTTTGTCATGAGAATCACACAGATTGTAAGTCATCTTAAAGGTCTTGCAGGAAGATATGTCTTCCAAAGCATGATATGAAGAGCCTGAGCCAAATAAAAAATCACAGAAAGTTACAGGGACATTTGTGGTGTTACAACACACTTCACATCATTAGAAAAAAATGGAGGAAGGAAAGAAGGCAATCATCTCACGTTAAGACATTACGGTTATTGTAGAGGGGAAAATCATGAGGGCTATGAATCATTTTTCATGTCAGACCATTCTGGGCAAAACATTCACGTTCCTGTGGACAACCAGAGTCTAGATGCAGGAAAGACTATTTCATTGTCGAACACGAAAGTCGGTTTTGGATGAATAGCTCTTTTCATAATACTTATTGTTCCAAAGCAGCTTTGCAAAAAAATAGTACCTTAGTAGTCCTGAGTGATCATGTCAATGTTGAGCATGACAAAGAAAGCAGCCAGTATAAAGTTTAAACCAGTGCACAGTATGCTTTTATTTATTGTAGCCACTGGTGTTTACCTTCAGTTTGAACTTTATGTTTTTATATCAAGGCAGCAGCAATTAATTATCAAAATATCCATTCACAGAGTGTCCTGACACTGCAGCACTGTGAGTATAGAATGAGCTTGTAATTCCAGGACAAGTTTAATCCTGAATGTGTTCAAAACAACAAAGCTTATACTGTTCAATGCAGTTCAAGCAAATCTCATAAGTCTTTAATTGGTCAGATTTCAGTCTGAGAAGTTAGTCCTCGGGACTCTGTGTGAACCTGGCAAAAATGAGAGAATAGTGCATGCAGACATTTAATTTAATTAGTTGTAATTGACAGTCAGAAATGAATGTACTATGAGATACTGTTATGTTTGCAATATCCGCAATATTATTTCAGTATGAATGTTACAGAGATGTGAAGCTTTATTGTGCAGTTCTGTTTATACAATAAGAATGTAAAAATGACTGTTTATCATCACAATTAATTTTAATAATGGCTGCATTCTGTGTACTAAATAATTTCGTCTCATTTGTGTTAATCCATTATGACGTTAATAAATGACACATCAACATTCAATTTCACATTCAGATTCCTTTGGAATGCGTATGTTGTTGTTGTTTAGATATTAGCAAACCAAACTGACCCTTGCACTTTTTGGAAGCCCTTTTAACAAAAAAAAAAAAAACTTCTATTAAGTTCTGTTAACTGTTTCCTCAGTTTCCTCTACTTTCTATAAAAACTTCCCAGCACTGCAGATGTGGTTAGAAGATGACCATTTTGGACATGGCGCCTGTAGCACTCACATCATTACAATGTATACTAGCTCTTAATGCAACTAGAGAGACTCTGTTAAAACTTTGGATAGCAGCTAAAAAAAACATTCATATCTCTTTGGTTAAAAGTTATTTTGCAGAATCTCCTGGAGAGACTGGCTGGCAGCCTGGTTGAACACCATTCTTAAACTGGGGTGACTCATCAATCTGGGATTGACTTAAGTGGACAGATTTTTGTACACTCATTAAGTGATCAGTTTGTGTAATTTTTAATGCATTTTAATATGTTCTTTTCCACATTAGCTGGTCATTGGTTTATCTGGCTGTGACAAGTATCAGTAGGTGGTAAGCAGTGGTGTTATTAATGCCCCAGTTTTTGTGGGTGTGTGTGAAGAGTTTTTTAATTCTGGTTTTATGTTGCATGCAGAAATACATAAATAAATAATTCAATTCATATCTATTATAATAACTATAGATCATCTCAGAAATGTGTCGGATATTGGAACTGGAACTGAGATAGCGTGTAACCAGGACCGCATGACAGTTCATTAGAAGAGAAGAAGAATAATAACATGTCAGACCTACGTTCATGGGTCCAAGATGTTGTGCTGTAATTGGAATGAACACTGCAAACCTTGCAGTGCTTCAACAAGAAACCTTTTAACAAAGCCCAAAGTACAACATTCAATACAACATATAACACAACTTAAATTTGAAAAGTTATAGTGCTGTTCTTAATAAGATGTCACAGAACTGAAGTGATTCACAAATGTGCAATCAAACATGTCTGAGGTACATTTGTGGAGGCTTGTTAAAGTTTCATTTTGGCAGTAAACAAGGCCCTTAAACTTAAGTGTTGCCATTATATCTCTTCTGTGGCTTGTGGCTTACTGAGAACACTTCTATTAAGCCGACCTGAGGCAAAGATTAAATGACACTTATGAAATCTGGATTGGCCCAAACATCTGCTTGTGTTTCTCCAGTCCTATTTAAGAAACTTTCATTGTTTTCCTCTTGACAAACAAATGATCATGATGTTGTCAAAGCAAGCACTCAACTCCGAAAGCTAGCATTAGCTAGTGCTTTCAGTGAACATTCACATCTGAGTCTAATCACATGCAAGAGAGCTCTCCGTTTTAGTTAGTGTAAACCCAGCATACAAACACCAAACCTTTTTTAGGAAAGCTTGTCAGAAAAATATTTGCAACACAAGGGATGTCTGTGTAACGTCAAAAATAATTTCCATATATCTGTCCAAAAAGATGATATTCCAAATCTGTCTTTCATTCATGTATGTGTATTCACTGGACAACTGAAACGGTGCAGAGTTATAAAATACAAATTAATTAAATAAAAAATGACAAAAATATTCAGTTTGTTCTCTATGTATCGATATGTATTAAACACTTTTTTAAAAGAATATACATTGATCAGGGAGTCATTTCATGGTCTTTTCTGCTACACTGAATGTTATCATACAAAATATATATTTTCCACAACACAAGGGTATCACATTTGTGACCCTGGACAACAAACCCAGTCATAAGGGTCAATTTTTCGAAATTGAGATTTATACATCTTATGAAAGCTGAATAAATAAGCTTTGATTGATAGGCCCATTTGGCGGAGGATACAAAAACTATTTGAAAATCTGGAATCTGAGGGTGCAAAAAAAATCTAAATATTGAGAAAATCGCCTTTAAAGTTGTCCAAATGATGTTTTAATATATTTACAGTAGGAAATTTACAAAATATCTTCATGGAACACGATCTTTACTTAATATCCTAATGATTTTGGCATAAAAGAAAAATCAATAATTTCGACCCATACGTTTTTTTGGCTATTGCTACAAATACAAATACCCCAGCGACTTAAGACTGGTTTTGTGCTCCAGGGTCACATTTGTGGAGTTGCTTGCTGTGTAGTATCAAAAACTATTTCCAAATAACTCTCCAAAAATTAGAAATTCTTTATCTTTCATGCATTTATGTGTATTGACTAGACACTTGAAACTGCAAAGTCCTAAAATAGTAATTATGAAAAGATGCATTCTTGCAATGTTTGGCAAACATGAGAAAAATATTCAGTTTATTCCATCTATTATATACTCTCTATGTATAACACACTTTAAAAAATGTATATCGAGTGGAACATCAGGGTGTCATTTCATGGTCCTTTCTGCAACAGTGAATGTTATCATATAAAACATACTTGCAAATGTGTTTTGTATTATAGAGAGACATAAAAAAAATGCATATGACTATATGGACCTGTGTTTGACAGTACACTGTGACCCGCATACATACAGACATACCATTCCAGCCCGGCTCTGTTGATATCGTCCCACCAGCATTCGTTGGGCTCTCCCCAGTCATACGGAGTCCTCTGGCACTCAAAGTTCCACAGGCGGTCCGAGCCCTCTTTCTCACTGAAGTAACTCTTGATTGCTACTAAGACCTCACCATGGGGACACTGAAAGTTGAAGCCCTGGCGCCAGGTATTCACCCACTCCTCACCGGTATCATGCATGTAGCCGTGCTGAGCGCTGACTGTGGAGAAAACCATCAGCAGGCACAGAGCCTGCAGAACATGTGCTGAGCTCATCCTGAAGTCAAACTCTGTGGAACTTCTCAATGCTCCCTCCGTCTTAAAGGCTCTCTGGGATGTGTTGTCCAGATGTTCTGCGTCCGGATCCAGGGGTGATCATTTTCACCATAAGCAGATAGTTGCGGTCAGGGATTGAACTTTTTGTATTGTTAAGGAGAATGTTTCCAGCCTCCTCCCAGACTGTGCCGTAGACCCTGAGCTAGATTTTTTTAAAGAGAAATCTCACTTTAAGGCCAAACTTTTACGTAAACAGAATGGGCTTATTTTCAATCTATCATTCATTGTGTTAAACAGTGTGATGGAATGAGGAACTTTCACAGGAAATAACATTTGGACTGAGAAAACGAGTTATTTTTAATGAAACACACTGTAAAATGGGAATACAGCTAGTTGTTACTTGTTACCTCAATTATTTCTAGCTGATCTGACTCTTAAGAATTAATTCCATTGGTAGGTTACAGCCGAATTTATTCAGATTAATATGTAGTCATGTTAAAGTAGTTTAGCCAAAGTTCACCCAAAAATGAAAATTCGCTTAAAATTAACTCACCCTCAGGCAATCCAAGATGTAGCTGTATTTGACTCTTCATTGGAACAGATTTTGAAATTGAGAAATTTTGCATTACTGACCAGTGGATATATACATATACAGTATATACATAATATTATATTATTATTCTTCTTCTTATTAAATTATTCAACCCCTTGACTTGCAAGATATTTTGCTGCCGAGAACAAAATGTTATGAGAACAATTTAGCACAGGCATTTTTATTATAGAAAATGTATTAATACACATTTGAGTGATTCTGACAAAATAAAGTTGATGATAAATGAAAAAAAAAAAAAATCAAATTGGCTCTAAACAGTCATGTACAAAATTATTCAAGCCCCAAAAGTCAAATTTTGTGCAGAATCCCTTATTCTTTATATCACCTAGAAACTTGTAAACTTATAAAACAATTTGTTCTCAATAGCTTTTGTGAGAGCTCTCTAGTTTACGTTTTGCGATAATATAAACATTCACACAGTCTAGATTTGCTATATAGTCTATATTGGTTTACGTGAGGTTATGTATGTACAGTATGCGTATAAATTTAGATGTACTATATTTCTACATTTAAATATATGGCTGGGTCGATAATATAGTTTACATTTTGAGGTAATATAGACAATCAAGCAATTCCGTTATGGGGTAAAACGGAGAACCCACAGGAACCCCTTGAAAAACATGCAAACTCCACCCAGAAAGGTCTCATAGCCTCAAACCAGCGACCTTTTTACTGCGAGGCCACAGTGCTACCCACTAAGCCACTGCACCACCCACAAGGATATATCTCTGACCTCTTATGGAGCTATTTCTATCTCATTTAACCGTTAAAATGACCCAGTTAATTTAGATGTTACCAAATGAAACATTTTTACACAATCATAAACGTTAACCTATTTTTTTCCCCCAAAATATTTAATAAACAACCTAATGTAGTAAGTCATATTAAATAGGTTGATTCGTAGATGTTAAATACCATTTGTGACTTAATTAAAATGTTATTTAACATCTCTGAATCAACCTATATACATTAAGTTACATCAGCAAACCTAAATGGAAAGATTTTTGGGTTACCTAGCAAAACAAGTATGTTAATATTAAATAGCAATAACCCTTCAGAAAGAGGAGTACTTGTTATGACCTCTAACTCACAAGTTACTCAAGGTCACTAATGTCAGAGGAACATTGTGTTATGCATGTGTCTGTACTGATTACAGCATTTTCCTCCTCTTAATCAGCTGCTGATTCATTCACTTAATCAGTTGCATTCCATTTCATCCTCCCCTTTACTTTCAAATCCGAATTTATTACTTTGCGATATTTAGTAACAATAAAAACAGATCATTTAGTATGTCAGGACACATCAGATGCTGTAAGCCTTTGATCCCCTACAACTTTATCTCAGTGATAAGTCTTAGGCACAGTCTTGTAAAACACAAACATTTATCTCTGGAGCTCAGATAACAATCAGTGTTTAGGGCTTCTGCAGGGTTCTTTGAATTATCATAGTGCTCTGTTTAAACATTAACTTGTCTTATCAATGATCGGATGCAAAGCAAACTTTGTACTAGCATAGCGACTAACGGAGCTACAAAGCCATAATGTGGCAAGTTGAGTCATTAAACATTTGAAGACCTAAGCCAAAGTCAAAGTCAATATATTTACATCGTTCAGGAGGAAACATGGAGCAATTTTCAAATAAACCATTGTGCAAACATGTAAGACTGCACCTAAAGCAGACATGTAACATAAAACAGTTCAGGTGAATGGCACAATTATTACAACAAATATTGACAGTATAAATATACTGTTGCAATATTGCATATCAGAACAAAATATATACATGGTGGAAATGGGACGTGGTGCAGAGAACCAACTTTTATATTAAACTATATAGCTTACATTTTGTGATGATATAAACAGCTACATAGCCAAGATGTGCTAAATGGTATACAGTATATCGCTTTAAAGTATATCACTTTACATTAGTACTGTCAAACGATTAATCGCGATTAATCGCATCCAAAATAACAGTTTTTGTTTGCATAATATATGTGTGTGTTCTGTGTATATTTATTATGTATTTATAAATACACATGCATACAGTATATATTTTGAAAATATTTACATGTGTATATTTATTTTCATATAATTTATATTATATATAAACATATTTAATATAGATATATAAAAAAATTGAAAATCTATACATGAATGTGTGTGTATTTATATACACATAAATAAATATCTACACATAAACTATAAGATATTATGTAAACAAAGACATTTTATTTTGGGATGCGATAATCGTTTGACAGCATACGATACCTATATAGAGTGGTGCAAATTATGAATATCAGAACAAAAATAATATAGTCGGTAGAAAGGGATAGGTGCAGAGAACTAAATTTATACTAAACAGGGAGAAAGTAATAACAGTATAGAAATGGTCAAAGTCTATAGTATTTTTCTAGGTTCAATCTTTTGTTTTTTGGTTTTTTACATTTTCAAATATATGTTTATGAAATAATAAATAGTAAAATATGTTTATTTTATTTTACTTTTATTTTGTTGATGAAAAAGATAAATTTTTTTCAAAATTTCTGATTTCTAAATTGCTTTTTGGCTGTGCTCTCTACAGTCCTCATACATTATATGGACACATATTTGCATTGTTTTGACCGTTATAGATCCCATACCCCACGATTGGTCGATTATGTACAATGCCTGCAATCTATTGGTCAAACTACTTTTCAGTCATTACCTTCAGCGAGTATGAAAACAATAGGAAAACAAAGGTCCTTATAATTTGGGTCCTTATTATTTTGACTTCTATATCATCCATACTGATGTTTCCACTGAAAGATGATGTAAACTCCCATCACATGCAACAGTCACTTTAAAAAGAATAAAATTGTTAAAATTCAAAATGTCTTACAAGGCTGAACATCATAACCACAATGCCATCTGATGTGACTATATGGCCAAACATGGGTATCGGCTATACATATATATAAGGGCATGAGTTCAAGCCTGGCAACTTCAAGAGGAAATTTATGAACTTTAAGAGTCCCTTGCTGCTACAGTAGCTTTGATGTAAAGTATAATTCAAGTAACAAATAATAAGATAAAGTGTAGGGCCTCTCAATACAGCAAAATCTTCAGAAATAGCTCATAATCCTCTGAAACAAGATTATCAGGCTAGTTCCTATGTACTTATCCACTGAATGGAAATATGAACTTGAGTAAAAAGCAGCAATTTAAGAAATATAAAGAGAGATCATTGGCTATGAATAATTTTCCATGGATATTATATATAATAATTAGCACTGAGCAGCACTCAGTATAGGGTATATTGTTTATAAGTTAAATCCAACATTACATCCTAGTACTGTTTGTCAACATTAAATATGATCACTTTTTTGTTAAAAAGTATGTTTAATAATATTTTACAGTAGAAGTACTGTGTTGTTGCTGTTTGATATTTTATATACTTTTACATTTGTAAACTGTGATGATATTATCTTTATTTGAAAAGATAATTTTTTACAATATATTACAGTAATATTTAACGTCTGTTACATATAGTATGCATTTTTACCCCATATACTAAGGTAACCTACACTGTAAAAAAGTATTGTGATTTTAACAGTTTAACCTGTTAACTGGTTAACAGTAAGTTTCCATATTATATTCGGTGAATAAATGTAATTACATTTAATATAATTTTACAATAAAATATTGTTAAAAATAAGTTTTTTGGATGTGAAAAAGAATTTTTTTGTTGTTGAAATAACGTTTTTTCTTAGTATTTTTCTTATCAGTTGTGTACATTAGGGTTTAATCTTACATGTAATGTTGTTGAATTAATGTTTATTGCATTATTTCAGAATCATGTGTGTCACCATGATGGGCTTTAGTGTTTGTGTGAACGACACTGTGTGCACCTTCTATATATAAGTATTGCCCTCCTCAGCTCATATAAAAGCTGTTTGTGATGAGCGTTGGTTCATCATGTGACTTTCTCATCACCACCAGTTTTTGGTGGTTATCAGTGCATTACAATGGTTCAAAACAGATATTAGTACTTCAATATTTTGGTTTATTAACATTACATCAGTTAATGAAATACGGTATTTTATTGTGAATTTAAGTTAAGTACTGTAAAACCTAAAATGTTGCTACTATATCTTTTACGGTGAAGTTCTGACAACCACAGTTGCCGGCATTTTACCATAAATGTTTTTTTTACAGTGTACATTTAACTATTTTTTGTGTTAGCATTAAAATAATTTGTAAAACATTACAGTGATATGTGGCGATATCTTGCGTGCAAAAATTTATATTAAAAAGCATTTCTCCACAGTTTGGATTATGTTTCACTTCAAATCTGTGTTGCAGAGATTAATTCTGTCTGTCCTCATCTGGCACAGTGACTTTGATCTGTTTGGAGAAGCGCCACTCTCAAAGAGTACAAAAATAAATAACTATTAATGTTCAGAAATAGTGTGTGAGTCATCTTGTGGAGTTTCTTATCAGTTTAAATGGAGCAGATCACAGAGATGTGTATTTTTAGATTGATCATTCCATAAAAAGCACCTTTATTTGGGACAGTGGGATGCAAACTTGTGAGTATTCATTCATTGATCCTCTTCTGCTCTTTTGTCCTGTAGTTTTGCTGGGCACTTGTATGTAACTTATAGTTCAAAGCGTAATAAGCTGAAAGGTATTTAATAAAAACATTACACCGAATCCAAGCTCAACAATAACACCACCAACCATAATTTTTCCAGGCTGCTACACTAAAGTAAAGGAAGCAAGATAGTTCACATCTGCTTTTTATTTGGGCATCACTGAAGCAACATGGCTATGAACTAATTTGCCCTCGTTTATATAGGCACAAAATGTTTTGTGTCAGAAAACAAATGTGTTTGAGAACTGTAAATCTGCTGGCAAGTGGAAATGATGACTTCTGGACAAAATGTAAGCTAAAATAATGCAATAAACTGATGTTCCGCGTCAGAACACAAAATCCATTAGTGGAACAGAGCATTTTTTATTTAGCATTAAGGACAATATCAGTCTATTAAGTAGCATGCTACTATTAACCCTTCTTTTTTCACAGAATCACAGATTATCATTCAGCCATCATATATATAAACACAAGCTTATGCAGTGCAGATGTTTTGCCCAAAATGCACTTTATAACTGATCAGGTTTTGCACAAATATGTACAAACATTAAAAAGGTCACACTTTATTTTAATGTCCGATTCTCGTATTTAACAAACCATTAACTATGAATTTTGCCTCAATAAACTCCTAATTTGCTGTTTATTAATAGTTAGTAAGGTAGTTGTTAGGTTTAAGCATTGGGTAGCGATGTAGAATATGGACATGCAGAATATGTGCTTTTAAACAGCCAATATGTTTATAAAAGGCATGCTAATAATAAGCAACTAGTTAATTTGTCCCTATACTAAAGTGTTACCAAAAAAAGTTGATTTCTTTGTTGTATAATATAAGAATCTAGTATTCTGTAATGGAGAAGGACCGATTGCTCCTTATATCAAGCTGCATGTAGTTTTTACAATGGATTGATGTGTGAACATAATGTCTTGAGTATTGCAGAGGAGTACAAAAAAAAAGGCCCTGAATGGAACATTAGCCTAAAAAGCTGCTAATGGCCCAAGATTTAGTTTCTCTAATTACCCTCACAACTGAGACATTTCATTTACAAACCAAAGGACCAAGGGCTGCTCTACAACAGAAGAGATTTGGTGAAAAATCTGAGAAGAACAAGGAAATAATAGAAAGAAAAGGTAATGATAATGGTTGTCATAATTTTGTACCACTCAGTGGGGATGGGATGTAAGTTGTCAGAGTGATTGCTATGCTCAATTACATTAAAACAGTTTTAAAGCTTTTGTGATTCTTTCTCTATTGTCTTGCTACTCTATAAATGAAATAAAACAAAATATACAATAAGCCAAATCCTTTCAGTGTCATAGTAATGAATTTGTTAAGAGTTTGCAGTGTCAAAATAGCGTGCCCTGTACTCGCAGAGAAATTAGAAAAATGCTTATGTGCACACAAAAACACATGGACACAGGCTGTTTCGTTCATTTTTTATTATTATTATTTTTTATTTGAATATCATTCTTTACTCACAGCAAAGCATTGTCACTTGAGAGATGTATTTGTAGCCCTGCAATTCATAATCTGCACCACAACAGAACTGAAGCATAATTTCTGTTGGCTTTGCTTTGGCTATTGACAGCATTTGAAACCTGAAAAATTACATTTTAAGCCACAATATGTTTGCAAGTAGGGTACATGTGGCTGCGGAAACCCATTTTGCACGAGTGAGTGTTTGTGGTTATCATACGTTACACGGCTATCTCTTTCAGGAAGAGAAAATGGCAGTGTTTCCCCCCTTATGTGGCTGCACACAATCATCTCCACCCCTTCGACCCAAATACTTACCAGCACTACTTCTGCTTACATGCTGCCTTGCCTCAGTTTATCTTTTTTTTGTGTGTGTGTGTGTGTGTTTATACATATAGTAAGATTTAAAAAAAATAAATTAATACTTGAAATTGATCAAAAGATTGTATTCTTTCAAATAAACACTGAACATTATATTCATCAAAGAATATCCTGAAAACAATATATCATGGTTTCCACAAAAATATTCAGCAGCATGACAGTGTTCAACAATGAGAATAATAAAAAAGTTTCTTGAGCACCAAATCAGCATATCAGAATGATTTCTGAAGGATCACATGACACTGAAGACTGGAGTAATGGCTGCCTTGAGGCAAGCATAAGAGACTTCTTCCAATCTAGTTACATTCACCAGGGCTCATTGCGCTGTGATTGGCCAGATATCCAGTGCATTGTGATTGGCCGAATACCTCAAGCGTGTGACGGAAATGTTACGCCCCTACCATACTGTGATGCTGTGTCCCGGCGCGATAAGACAAAAACAATAAAACCCATTATAAACGAGGATTTGTTGCATCCAGTGGGGGACATAATTACGGAATTATAATGACTTATACTGTCTTTCTAACGCTGCATCGCACCGCGTAAACATAAAACCATGTCTGCATTTGTGATCGGAGAAATGACAAGCAACAAGCGCTACTCTACACTGCCCAAAACTCGCGTTTGAATCATCAGTGGCAAATTCTTTATATATAACAAACGTACTTACAGGCTGTGAGTCAGCATTATTTGTCAGAACACCGGCATTGTAGTCTACTCTCCCAGGAAACAGTCCCGTAAAATGCACTGCACACATCTGAATATTTGGTTTGAACTGTTCTGGAACAGTGTTGTAAATACAACTTAACCACTGATTTCTAGTTGTGAGTTGAGAATCAAAGTTACGCCTTCTTTCTTTGCGTATACATTTGGGTGGTGTTATGCAAATCTTCCCACATAGTGACGTAGACATGTGGGGGCGTGTTGAAACGAGGCTGTTTTTTAGGAGGGACTTAGGGACGTAGTGCTTAACTTTGTATAAAGAATATCTTTGGGTTTTGAGACTTAGGCTTTGACTTTAGGGATCGTATATATGCATGAACAGCTTGTAACACTCCAAAGAGAAAGGAAAACTTGAAATCGCATCATATGAACCCTTTAACTAATGCTCCCACGACCCATCTTCCTTTATTTTTAAAAGGCACAGCTATTTTTGCAGACCAGAATAGCTACATAACACCTGTTTGCTTCAGTGCAGATCTTTTCTGATAACATTATCAAAGCAATCATTTATGGGTTTGACAAATATTATTATGACACCACCAAATTCTAAAATTTGTCATGTTATACAAGAACTTGTATAATGAGGAATGATCGACTTCAAGAATGTAAGTAAATAATCTGATATCTGCCAGGCACAATCAAGGTTTTGGCCACTTCACAGTCTTGTGTTTCTGAATACTCAGCTCCATTATATAATACTGGAAATGACTGTAGTGTCATGTGACATGTGCATTGAACAGCATGTCATGAAGGTAAATGTCAGAAATTAAGATAAATATTTCATGTGATGAAGATAATTTTTAATGTTTATGAAATTGAATAAATCATATTTAACATTTAGAATATGACTGTGTATCAAATAATAATTTAATTTCAGGAGCATTTCAGGTATAAACAATTTCATGTAATGATTTTAGTATAAGTTCAGTTTAAAAAAAAACCCAGTGCAGTGCCGTTTTCTAGAACAAGGCCTTGTTTTTCTTCAGGACCTGTTTTGATTAATGGAGCTTCACTGATGTATTTATAGAAAAGAGTCAAAAGGCCACCATGCATTAAAGGGTTCTTCAAAAAACACTTGCCGGACTCCAGGGCACCCACCTCATTAGAGCAATGGATCATGGTTTCTCGGAAGAAGTGTCAAGAGTCTTTGTGAAGGCGATGGGTATTTTACTGTAAGCTGCTTTGACAGGGGAATAATGGGAAAGAAGAGCATGATGGGTGAGAAACTAATCATGCCTCAGAAGACTTTTAGAAGGCTCTCACCATTTTTGTTTCTCTTTACCACTCAGAAAAACTTGTAAACCAAGGCACCTTACTGCAAAAAAAAGCTTTTTGAAGTTCCTCATTTGCAAGTCCCTCTGGATGAGAATGTCCTGCTAAATAAATAAATGTAAATGTACCTCAAAGTTCACGTTGATTGTTTTATTTTTGAGAGTGGTAGGCTGAATCCAGAATGGTGTACTAAGCCTACCATTTTTGAAATATTGTATGGTAGTGTTATAGAATACTAGTCAAAGTGTGTGATGACAGGGGTCTGATAAAATGTATATGACTGGTCATGTGACCCCAACATGGCTGCCACCATGCAGCGACCCCATCCAGCTTGTACTAGTACAACAGCTTTTATTAGGCTACTGATATGACTGAATGCCATTTCATGTGAGTATACATCATTTTAGATACACTGTCATTCAAAAGATACATTTTAGATATACTGCCATTGGCTTCCATATTATTATTATTTCCCCCCCCCATACTATGGAAGTCAATGGCTACCAGCAACTGTTTGGTTATCATCATGCTTAAAAAAAATATTATCTTTTGTGTTCAGCAGAAAAAATAAACTCATACAGGATCGGAACAACTTGAGGGTGAGTAAATGATGACAGAAATTTCATTTTTTAAATTGATCAAATGTACATATGTGTGTGTGTATGTGTTTGTATGTACGTACATTTGATCAATTTAAAAGGACACTTCACCCAAAATGTTTGTGTGTGTGTGTGTGTATACACAGAATTCTAGAAATATATGAACAAATCCCCAACATTTAGGTTTAGTGCTGAAAGATTTGACAACAGTCTTTCAGGTACACTTTCATTCACTCCTCTCCATTGATTACTATGACCTTGTGATATCCTTTGTCTCACTGACCGTCAGTGAACATATCACTACTAGGGATCTCACATGGCTGGGTGACTAGGACGCTACATTAAAACAGCCACCATTCAAGGGCGGAGTCTCTGTGGTCTCCACCTATTGGTGGTTCAAATCATAGAGGGGTATGGTTTAGCTCCACATCAAGCTCAATCATTTTACTAGCTCTTTTGAAAGCACAATATTGACTTTGGATAATGTTTCTCTCACATGTCACTGTGGAGCAGCCGGTGCGCCTGTTAAGTTTAGTGAGCCTATCTGCCAAAGAAGATTTTTTCCAGTGATTTATAGTGACCGTTTCTGTTGATTTCTGATCTAGAGTCCTGAATGCGAACATTGTTTTTTTTTGTTTTTTTTTTTTTTTTCCCAAACGTGTCACAAAGTGATGCACCCTTAATATGATGTTACATTAGCTTTGTGTGAATCACTGTCCTTACTGACACAAAGTTTATCAGATGGTGGACGATCTTTGAGAGAAAACTGACAGCTTGAATGCTTTTAGTTTCACTCATTTCATTATACTTAGCTGCATGGATAACAACAAAAACTGATTCCTTTGCAACAGTACCCTATGTAAACTTTTTCAGTATTTACATGACACAATGTAATCACATAGGGTTAATCGCATCAGCATCAATTGCTCACTCATAAATGCACACATTATATAAAAATAAGTGATGGTAAATAGCATGGCACAGCGTAAACAGCAAATAGCGTGCTATTTTTTGGAGCAGGAGGGATATTGATTATGCAGTCAATCTGGCCCACACTTCCCTCAGGCTATGTCCCTCACCGGGAGCTTGCACTCGGTCGACTGTCTCTTCATCACTTCCTAGATCTCTCCTCTAATTGTGTGTGGTGAGTTCAGGCACCCCGCTGACCCGCTGGCTCCAGTAAGACCTGACTGAAACATGAGGCGAGAAAGTAGAATAAATGTACGTGACAGAAACTACATCTACATTAGTAGCACCTAAAAGCTTCCTGCTATGCTCAGCTTGCACATCTAGGTTTAGTTGTGTTGTTATATCACCAAAGAGAATACTGATATAAATATTTTACAAAGTCCATGTGTGTCTTCTTCTTTATTTTTATCTATTTATTTTTAATGAAATAAGATTTTTCGGGATAATGGGATTCCATGATATAAAATTGTAATTGAGATTTTTTTTATCTAGCAATTCTGTTTATACTTGCAATTTTGAGTTTATATCTCACAATTGTAATTTTTTTTTCTCGTAGTTCTAATAATTGTGAATAAACAATAAAATTCAGGCTACGTTATAACCAGCTGGGTTGCTTATCATGTGTACAGTAAATAATAAGAGGATGAAATATTACCCCATCTGTTTGACACTGGACAAATCCAGTTTCAGCTCACTTTGAGAAACCTTACTCATCAGTGGAGCAACTAGTGAACTAAACACTCTAGATGTGTTACTCTGTTTACACTGAGAGGATAAATGTGGTCATTTTATTATTCTTAGTCATTAGAATATACAAAATGTTTTACTTTCCAGTCTGGAGTTGCATTCCAGAGCAAAGGCTCTATGTAAATATGACATAGAGGTGGTATGAGAAGTCTTTCGCTCCACAAAAACACAATCATCATGATGCAACGTTTTACCCAAAGGAATCTTTCAAAGTACATTTAAAAAGTATGCTAAATTTAGAAAATAATTCTCTCATTCTATAACTATTGAGCTCATGACAGCTAATTAAATGGGAACACTAATGATGCACTATAAGCACAAATAAATATCTCTCTCAATTCATTTAGCAGCATCACAATGTTCTGTCACCCTCCATTTTGTCATTTATTGTAACTCTTACTTCTACATGACCGAATTTTGGCACTGCTGTCACTGCAGTGCACATTGAGGTTGAGAGATATCCATCTCAGGCACATTAGAGGCCAGGGGAAAAACCCTTATCACCATGCATACTCTCTACTGGCAATGTGAACCAGTGCCATTACTAAGATCAACACAAAAGAGGCCACAAACTTCATGCTTTTTAAAAGTCTAGAGTTCCAGGCAGCCTTGAGACTATCAGGCTAGATATACTTAATTGGATCACAACTGTTCCACACAAATCAGAAAACACTTCTTGGACCCGATGATGCACTGCCTGTGAGAGAAAGGGCAGTGAAAAAAGCAACGACTAAAAACAGTTCAGGCATCAAAGGGCTCAACACACTATCTACACCTCAGCTTGTCAGCTTGTTGACCAAGTTGAAAGTAACGGCAGAGTTTACTTAGTGTCAAAGGGAGGGGGAACAGACGAGCACGTCTGCTTTCTGTTCAAGAAGCTGCCATCTTTCCGTGCCACTGCACAGGTATGACATTGTTGATGAACTGGGGTCTGGCATTTTATGCGGGGGGGCATTGCCCATGCAAATCAGCAAACATATAAGGAATGCAGCCCCCCACCTCTCCCGGAGGATTTGCCAATAGCCTGATCTATGTAAATACAGAACCTTTTACTTCTTACTAGCTAGGAAGCATCAGCAGGGCTTCAGAAATCTGTTGATGTTTATGTATGTTTATGTTCATGCATTATCTTCTCAAGTAAGTTTTTGCATCATTTACTTACGTCATTCCAAACCTTTTTGCATTTCATTGTCTGCACACACACGCGCACACACAGACACACACACACACACACACCACACACACACACACACACACACCACTCACAACACACACACACAACACCACACCCACACACAACACAAACAGTTTTTTTTTTATTTTATTTTTTGCAATTGAAAGTCTTGGGGTTTCAATGTGTTTTGAACCCCAACCAGTGTTATTTTTAGTATAACTGAGGATACTATGATAAGCTTAGTATTTTGAGTCGTATTATTTTTCTTTTAATTTTACATTTTAGTTTTAGTTAAGGTTTTACACCACTACACTACTTTGTTGTGTGTTTTAATTCATTTATAGTATAGTAATATAGTATAATAGTATAGTAATATATAATATAGTATATATACTGTGTATACACACACACACACATATACATACTGTATATGCCTTAATAGTTTTATGTTTTTAGCTGAAAATAAAAAAGTAGCTGAAATAAAAAGATTTTAAAATATTTTATTTCAGTTAATGTTTATTTCAAGTAAGAATTTGTTCTCATTTGAGTTTTAGTCTTCAATAACTTTAATAATCCTGGACCCCACTGACTTTCATTGAATGGACAAAACTGTTGAAACATTCTTTAAATAGTTTGTGTTCCACAGAGCAAAGAAATGCATACAATGTAGACTTACACGATGACATGTTGACCTACATTTTTTGGTGAACTTGTCATTTACAAATGGAAATGTGTGGGAATAAGGATGCTATATTAATTGATCAATTATTTGAGCTCATTCATAATTTTTTACAGCTTTAATAGAAGTTCAGTGATGATGACGCATTATTCTTTTCTCAGTGAAAGTCCTTTGAGCTAAGCTTCAAAAGCCATGATGAAATGTATGGCAGTGAGAGGAATTATATGGATTACAGCTCATAAGTGACCCAGTGGAAGCACCTGTGTGCGCATGTTTGAAGCTCCACACCCACAACAACAATACACGTACCTATTTGCTGATGATTTATTAAGAGATGCTGCAGTTCAGGCATACACTGCTTTAACATCACATTCTTGTATTACTTACACATTCATATTTACATTTACCTGATTAGTTAAATGTAACTGTAATGTATGGCGTTTTTGGAGTCAAACAGACCCCCAAACCCATAGAAAGAGCCAGTAATCCCAGTGTGCAGGAATTAATACCTGCGCAGATTGACACTTCTTGGAGCTTGTCTATGATCTACGAGGAAGAAAAACAAGTGAAACGACATATATTCTCAAATACCCTATTGAGAGACTGAAACTCTATGGCTCCGTGCATGTGTACAGGCTTTGTGTAGGTGGGCTCACCTCTCTGCTTCTGTTGCCTCCCACAAATGACCTTGAATGGAGCACACGTACTTGAAATGAAATCTTTCACAGGTCATCGGGAAAATCTTTCCTCCCCTTAATAACACACACACATTTATGTCCACTCACATTTATCTCTATTACTGAATGAAAACCTACACAGTGAAGAAAATGTGCTTTGTATCATAGTGCCATCTGTACTTTTATGAATGCTACATGAGTAAATTATGATTTTTATCAAAAATATTAGAATTTTATTTGATCACTCAATTGGTTTTTTGATCAGCTGATGTGCAACAGAGTTTATCCCCTTGCAAAAATTAGTTTGCCAGTACCACGGTACAGTGATGGTATAACATGGCAGTGCCATAATATTTTGATATGAATTTCTTATATCATGATGCTTATATGGTACTCTAAGGTACTTCCAAGAATAACATGGTAACACCATGGTACATGTCAAAAAAAATGAAAGTATGATAGGCCTACATGTCCAAAAAAAACAAAAATGGTATCACCTTTATCCTTTATTGTCGTTCAAGTAGTCAGATATGCAGGTGGATTTACGTATGACGTTATTTTATGGTATTAATTTTGAGGTAAAGAACACAGTTCAGAGTTTGAAAGAAACAGCACTGACCTGCTCATGCGAGGATTCCACCCCCACCTCGAGTTACAGGCTACAGTTGTTACGCAAAAACAAGTCGGGCTGTGATTGGTCCGAATCTGCCATCCTTCTTTTGAAGGTAACTTATTAAAAGAGCCGATGGGCGGAGTCAAGCACCGACTATATATTGAGTGAGTACAAGCGAAGGTACCGGGTACGACTTCGTCCTTTTTTACAACGTTTAGGAAAGGGATAACATCGCTGTGAAGCCCATAAGGCCCGCTCAAACACCACCAAAAGGGAACTAAATATCGAAAATGTCTGCAAATAAAGATGGTGGATGGAAGACCTTTATCTGGAATTCTGACAAGAAGGAATTTTTAGGACGCACAGGCAGCAGTTGGTGTAAGTGTTCTCGAGATTGTTTCACCAGCGCCTCTTCTCTTGGGATTAAACTAGTTTTTCTCCTTTGTTAGAAGTTGCTATTAATACGTCTCCACGTTAAAGACAGGAGAAACGGCTACAGCGTGTTTCCTGACTTTGGAAAAAGCTCAACACCTGTTTGCTCAGACCGAGTCGTGACTTTCGTTTTCTAAGGGTAAAAGCGCCTTGTGCTGGCGGCTTGCTATAATAATCAGATGAACATATTAAGAGATTCTAGTAAAAGAATCAAGCAAACGGATAAGCAGTGTTCTGGTGCACAGAGTGTGCCGATAGAAACGAGCGTTAGTCATGTAATAGATGAACTGATCAGTCACTAATACGCGTATCAGCCACAAGGTGGTGAAAATGGCAACTGAATGGGGGAAAAAAAGATGAAAACAGTGCTTTACACAAAGTGTTTTTATATTTGATCGATTGTTTAATTAAAAGTTTAGTCCCGTGCTTGGGGAAAGGAAAAAGGTCATTCAGAAGGTCATGATACGGATGTTATTTTTGTTTGGGAAAGAGATTGTCAGTCAGCGGCATCAGAAATGGTCAGTAACTACAGCAGTAACTTAGCTGAAGGACAATTAGATATTTCCCTGCCGCTAAAATAAAAAAAACTTGGGTTTAATAGCTGCTTTGTAGGAATCAAAATGGTTTAAAATGATAACATCCAGCGATCAGATCATTTCACTTCTGTCAGCCACTGAAGAATTGAGTTCAAACACCGACAAATCGTGTAAAATGATTGTGACATGGACGTTTTTACAGTGAAGAGTCAAATAACATAAAAGCTGCAAGTGTCAGTCATAAATAGATGACATGGACATGTTTGTGCAGGCGACGAAATAAGTATTTTCTGTCCTCAAGGTGACTCAAAGTTAATTTGGCCAGTTTAGTTTATGGCCTACAGTTAGTGATAATAGTAATAATTGGTTAGTACTAAGTCCTCGTCCTGCTTTCTTATATATTTCACATGCGTTTCTTAGAATGTAACCTTTTAAAGCGGGAAACCATCTGTAGATGATAGTTTTTCTCAGTTTACATTTGTGTTTATCGCTGCCCTCCCGATGCAAGATTGACTTGTGTTTACATGTACTTACTTGTTATTAAAAAGTTACATAACCCAGTAACCCTGCGTTGTAATAAAATACTTTCATATGAATTAAGCCTCGATAAGTTGTTTAAAACGCGTAGTTAGACAGTGAGACGGAGGGAAATATCATGCTTGAGGTTTGGGTCGAGTCTGACACATGTGGAGTATCATGAGGGAGCCAGTCATGTAGCTTAGCCAGCTACTTAGGAGCTCTCTCTCTGTGCTTGAAGTTTCACTTTAAAACGAACAAAAATGTCTGCGTATTCTTAAAATCACAGACTTAAAATTGATGAGTATTTATAGTTTGTGTGGTTTGAAGAATGTGGCAAACGCTGTCGAAACAACCGGACGAGATGAGAAAACAAGTGGAGGCTAACGTTAGTGATATAGGATTATTCATTTAAAGAGGAGATTTTGACTTTGTTGTATCGATTTAACATATTTCTGTCTCTATTACAGATAATTATTTATTGGAATGTTTTATTATGTCAAGGTGCTGCCCGCAAATACTTTGAATGAAAACTGCATGACTCATTTATTGTTTTGCATTATTTTCTCATTTTTAGTGAAACCAATGAGAAGACTGAAGTAAGAGACTGAAGGGCATAGTTAATAGCTGTTGTACTGTAACGTTTACTGTTGGCATTCTTACCTGAATGTGGGTTCAGTACGTTTTAAAACATCATAGGATTTTAAAACAGACATCTAGTTATGTATGCCCTCAGGGACAAGCTTATTTCTCTGTCCACACTGAGACTACGAGATGTGAAACTATTGTTTGTGGGACTGTATTCATTCAAACTTGAATGTGTTTCCTGTAGATTTAAGAGGCGGCAAAGGTTTTATTGCCAGAGCAGAAGGAAAGGAAGTATAACCCCGTCATCCACACAGGCACAAACTGACCCTTGTGTTTGGTGGGGACTAGTTGGAAGTGGTTGTTGGGGGCTGTTTTCAGTGAAGCCTACAGACGGGCACAGTGACTGACAGACAGGAATGTTATTCTGCGGGTCGCATTCTGTTGTTGCATCACACAGGGACATGTGAGCTCTGGGAGCTAGAGTTATGAGTAATGTTTGATTGGGGGACGATGAAGCTGTGTCCGCGGTTAAATCAGACCATGAATAGTTTGGGGTTGTTTCACAATTACTAGCAACTTTTCATGAAATAGCTGGGCTCAAACCGCTTTTTATTTAAACATTTTTGTGTGTATCAGGTTAGGAGCCTCATATTTTTTATGATCAATACAACTAAATTAAAGGCTCAATCAGTGCATATCAGATGAATGTGCTGAAAAAAAAAAAAAAAAAAAAAAAGAGAAATTGTGAATATGAAACATATGATTAAGTCATTATTGACTTGTGCGATTAATTATAGATAATACATTTTATATTAGATTAGCTATACGTCAGCATATGCCAAACGAGTATCTCAGAAGACTGCTGACTAGGGCTTTGTTACTCTTTATTCTTAGCGGTTTAGATACTTTTTAGTCTGTGGTGCTCTGTCACTTTATGGTCATGATGAACTTTGCTTTTCTTGCAAATGTAAATCAGAGTGAAATGGATTATCGAAAAACAAAAAAAAGTGCAGGGCTGGGAATTGGTTCTACCAGATTTGAATGCAAGATTGCAGGCGATCGTAAGGCAGAGTTTAACCGCACTAAATGATTGAAGAAGTTCGGCATTTCACTGGAAGATAGAGTTATGACATTTTGATTAAACTTACTAGGTATAAAAATGAAACATGCATGGATGAACTGTTCATAATAAGATCTATAACATGCATTCAGAAAACAGGGTGAATTTCCATTTCATGCTGACTTTAATTCTTGCGATATTTGTACATACTTTATCTGTACTTATACATGACGTACTACTTGAATCTAGTTGCATACTTAGTGATAGTTCACCCAAAAATGAAAATTCTGTCATTAAGTACCTCATAAGTCGTTTCAAACCGCGTAAGATCTCTTTCGTTCATCTCAGTACACATAAATTAGATACTTTTGATGGAATCTTATTAGTCTGTCTAGACCCTGCATAGACATAATACAACTGAAATGTTCCCAATCCGAAACGTAGCAAGGATGATCTGTAAATAATCCTGTGACATAATCAGGGGTTGCACGCGCAGATTATGCAAGCCTAAGTGCAAGAATACTTCTTGTGCATAAAGAAAAAAAAAAACGACTTTATTATTTAACGATTGATCTCCTCCTGCCACTTTGGAGAATGTCAGCTGGATGTACTACCGGCTATGCTGTTCTGTATGTCAGACTGGGGTCGTACGCCAGATCTGTTTCCTACGTTGTTGTGATTTGATCAGAATGGAAACAGCGTGTCCGTGTGACGCAGCTGACACAGAACTGCATACGTTGTTTACGTATGTGATATTCTCCAAAAAGGCACTATAGGGTGATGCGGAGGAGACGAATTGTTGAATAGTCTTTTTTTTTTTTCTTTTGCGTACAAAAAGTATTCTCGTAGCTTCGTATAATTACGGATGAACCCCTGATGTCACATGGATTATTTTAACAATGTCCTGCCTGCACAGTTGCTTTGCTGCTATGCAGTGGTCCAGTACAGGCTCTCAGATTCCATCAAAAATATCTTAATTTGTGTTCCGAAGATGAACGAAGGTCTCACGGGTTTGAAACAACATGAGGGTGAGTAATTAATGACAGAATTTTCATTTTTGGGTGAACTAACCCTTTAAATGCTCTTCAAAACAACACTGAAAGTGGATACATTTAAACGCTGGACCATGTTTACATTTGGTTTGATGTTTGTGGAAACTCAATGTTATTTCCTTCTTGTATGTGCTGCTCTAATACATCCCATTGATTCCATGCTTTATATTTTTTTCTTTGCAGTCAAAATCTTCATCTTCTATGTAATCTTCTATGGCTGCTTGGCTGGAATTTTCATTGGCACCATCCAGGCCATGCTCCTGACTCTCAGCAACTACAAGCCCACATACCAGGACAGGGTTGCACCCCCAGGTAACGAACCAACCCCAATGATGTTGAAGATATTACATGCCCAAAAGTGTTCAGAGGTTGGGTACTATTTGTACATAAAAGCTGTGAGAGTGAATCACCAAACCAAAGAGATACAGAATGAACTACATGTACTTCACTGCTAAAAGTTGTTTTGACTGGCAGGATTTTCGATAAGTACGATATGCGAAAGTGTTGTGAGAATGCTGTTGTGTAGTTGACAATCTCATGCACAATATGAAAGGTGTTTTTATGTCTAGCTGTGCATTACAGTTATGTTGTAGAATATTTTAAAATGCATGTGAAACCGAGATTTGTTTGTTACCTGGTTGACAAGGTTCACAAGAGGCCTAGCCGTCACAGGCTTTTACAAGTAATTGAAGCAGCAGGAACATGACATGTTATTCTTTAGCAATGATATAGAAAAATGGAAAGAACAAACTGTTTTGGGGACATTCTCGTTTACACGCACTCAAACTGTTCCATAATGCTGGAAGTTAATTTAGTTTCTGCAAACCCTGTGACATTTCGGCAGCTCTAAAGGTCTGTCTGACCTCAGCGAGAGAGGGTGGAGGTGGTAGGAGTGTGAGGGAGAAGAAGGAGAGACACACACACACACGCACACAGAAAGCCATTTTGACCTTCACTTCCTGGCTAGCCTGACGAGGCTTCCCGTTTGGGTTCTTACAGCAGAGTTGTTCCGCATTTACACACTTCGCATGTCTTTGATCTGGTATGTCTTGTAGTATTTCAGTCGGGGTTGGTGGTATCGGCATTAGTGCACTTAAACATACCTTTGAAGTAGTTTACAACAGGATCAGGGTTTATCACTAAGCTTGTTTTGCACAAACAAGAATATTTTGCAATTAAACTTCAGCTAAAAACGTGAAAAAAGAAACCGTGGAGAGCATTGTACACTGCACCTTCCATAATCCCCGTTAGGTTGCCCGTTGGTCCACTGCCAGCCATTCGCCACACCAGCCATGCCAGTGAATGTTTGCATAGTGCACACTCCCACCTTGGCATTACATTTATCTGTCTTCGTTAAAGCCCTGAACATAAACGCCTCTGCCAAGAAGAACCGTTTCCCCTTTAAGAGAGGCGGCCCTTGAAGTCTAAAAAGAAACAACATGAGTAGGAATGAAGTGGAGATAACCATGGTGTGCAGCTATTTGCTGCAAGGAAGGCCTGACGTACAAAAGACATGCTGCCTGCGTTAAAGTCCCGCCTCCCTCTCAGGGGCTAAAAGTTTCCATTGTGTGAAAGAAGCATGTGAGGTTGTGGAGAGGAGGAGGGGGAAGGCTGGGAGACTCTCGCAGGCTCTAACTGGAGTCTTAAAAGTGTATTACACAATGAACTTCCCAATGGACTAAACACAAACTTCCCATGTGCAATAAGTTAGAAGCTCCTCTTTTTTACCAGCTGCAGCACATGCACGGAAGGTCATTACCAGCTTGTTGAAACAAAAATTGGCATTAAATACAATATAAGGTTTGCTTGTTCTCTTCTGCTGGCTCTGCTCACGCCACGCCCCGCTTTGGTCGTACGTTCGAGCCGGTGGAAAAGTACTGCCAAGCTGGGAATCTGAATAGCAAACTTCCATGACAATGAATGGACCAGGCTTTCTCCGCTCTTGTAGCTGAAGGGAAAATCACTCTTCTAAATGCTCATTTTTATGGTTGACACCAGTTGTTGGGCCACATTTAACCTGCTTTACACATTTTCTGCTTTACTTACAGGCTTATCACACTCCCCACGCCCGGACAAAGCAGAGATCAGCTACTCCATCAGCGATAATACGACTTACAGTGCATATGTGGAACATATGAAGGAGTTTCTGAAAGCATACGAAAAAGACAGCCAGGGTGACGAAAGCAAATTTGAAAACTGCGGAGGTACAACACGTTCTAAGAGTATCTTTAAGCTATATATACACGTCTCAATAAACCCAAGCTTTTAGCTGTATTATGAAGTAGGTCAGCTAAAAAGGGTACAGTTCAGGAAGTGATCTCCTACATCACTCCCCAGCTCTTTGTCATATGATCTTCATTCACAAGTCAACAGTTCGTGTTTTAGCCACTGCTTAGGTAGACAATCGGGGCTTTATTTGACCCATTGTGCTGTCCTGCATGCCTGTACACTGTTGTAGTAATGACAAGCAAATACAGTTGTATTAGTCAGTAATAAGGTTTAATGTGTTTCATGTTCAGACAAACCCCAATCCTATACGGAGCGTGGAGAACTGGAGGGCAGTGACGGCGTGAGGAAGGCCTGCCGCTTCGAAAGAGAGTGGCTGAAGGATTGCTCAGGAAAGAAAGATGACACATTCGGCTTCAAAGAAGGCAAACCCTGCCTCATCATTAAACTCAATAGGATTGTGAATTTCAGGCCACGGGTGAGTTATTTTGTTATTCAAGATCATCCCATCAATATTAACCTACTTACTGCCATTGTATATACATCAGGTGCTTGCAAACCATTTTTCTTAGCCTGAGGCAACATTTACCTTAATATTGGGATTGTATCATCATACTGTCGTTCTCTCTCCTCAGCCTCCAGCTTCCAATGACAGTATCCCTGAGCCAATCCACTCTAACTTTCATGGCAATCTGATTCCAATCCACTGCACAAACAAGGTAAGAAATACTTACAAAGCATCTTGGTAAAATGGCATTCGTTGTAGAGGATATAAGTTTAGCCTTTTTTTTTTTGTTTTACATTAGAATACCATAATTATTCTTTTTTTTGTATATATATATATATATATATATATATATAAATGCCATTTTCTAACAGAGTTTTAATGTAATCTTTATCAAATATCAAAATTACATAGTCCTTTTTCATACCGATATTTAAGCATTTAGACAAAACAGCATCAAATATCAGCTATAGTATAACTGTAGATTCAGATTTATGCATGTGGCAAATGCTTTAATCCAAAGCAGCATGTATTGCATTCAAGGGACAGATTTACATTTGATCAGTTCTCAGCCCTCTTCCTGTGATATCAAATCACAATGTATGTTGGCTTGTCATGCTCTACTGTTTGAGCTACAGGAATGCATTATTAATTATAAGAATGGACTAGAATATCAGTGCATCTCTAGTCTATTTTTCCAGTCAAGTCTAAGCAAAGAAATATACACAGTGATGCGAAATTCAGTACTCCATGTGCCGTAGTGCGCCGGAGAATGATCTAATACTAATTCTGGTTGTTAACAGAGAGAAGAGGATGCAAAACATCTTGGACCAGTCGAGTACTTCGGGCTGGGGGCTGGTTTCCCCCTCCAGTATTATCCTTACTACGGAAAGCTGCTACATCCCCATTACCTCCAGCCTCTGGTGGCCGTCAAATTCAACATCACTGTGGGTATCGAAATGCGCATAGAGTGTAAAGTATTCGGACAGAACATCAATTACAGCGAGAAGGACCGTTATCAGGGACGTTTCGATGTCAAAATCACCATCAAGTCATGACCTTAGCTATAAAAAATAGCACTTTTTTTTCTGCCCATTTCAAAACACAGTAATTTTAGATGAATAAAGACAAGTACAAATTCAATTGGGAAAAACAACTACGACAACTAGTCTTGAACAAAGTTTCATAACATACGGGACCTACACTTAATCTGTATGCTTTACACTAGCTTTCTCTGCATGTCTAGGGTTAGAATGTAAATTACAGGAAGAGTAGCAATAGCAAAGTATTTATTCTACTGTAAATGAGAATATTCCGTGAGCCATGGGACATTCATTTATTACTGTAAATTATAATTCCACTACTGATGTAGCGAGCAGTGTTTCTGTCCCCTGAATATTTCTGCCTAGTGTGGTCTCTTTATATTTTATGGAGTGTGCAGTGCAGTAGTTGCATACAATGGTCCTTTCCAAGCCATGTTGTCATTTCTGTTGTCTTATGCCAGAAAGCCTTAGTGGTCCAAGGGGTGTGTGTGTGCGTGTGTGTGTGTGTGAGAGAGAGAGAGAGTTTGAGTGTGAATATTCGTCTACTTAAAAACTGAAAAACTGGCATGGTACGCTCTGAACTCCCCAGGTCTGTGTGTGTTTGTACATGACTGCACTCCGTTCATACAATTATTATTTTTTTTCCCCTTTTCTTTTCATCTTTTCCATTGATTGTGGGGAATATGTTTTTACATCACCTTTTGACTTTTTATTTGATCGTCTTGCAATTTGGGAAACGGGGGCTATTGACAATTCTGTGTAAGGCTTATTATTTTCCTTCACTATTAAGTGTAGAACTGTGTGTCTAGTCTGGAGGACTGAAGTGGTCACCATGGCAACTCAGTGCTATGATTTTTATTTTTTTTTGTTTCCGGACACATCACATGACGTGGTGTTACTTTCTAATGAATGTTTTAGCCATTTTCATGGTGGAAGAATTTTATATTTATGCAGTTGTACAATTTTTTTTTTTTTCAGCAGGAGAAAGTGTGATGTATGAATCCAAAAAACCAAAGTCACTGGTCAAAGGTTAGAAACCTATCAGATGCAAAGCAGTACCCCATGTAATAAGATATTTTGTTTTGTTGTTTTAAAGTTCTTAAAAGTCATTGTCGGACATCAGAACACTTGTCAAGAGTTGTTGCATTTGCTCTTGTAATGTTATTTAAATCTGGGTAAGTCCTGAGAAGAAATAAATGGACAGACAACTGAGGTATTGTTGAAGTGGTCTTTATTTAAATAACTGCTGGATGGTCGTCTCTCATGGTTGCTTCACACATCTAAAATCTTAAAGAAATATTGGACCTGCAAAACAGTGCAGAAAGTTTCCATAATGACACTTACAAAAGGTCAATACTTTGACAAAAGTTTTGTCCCAAATGACACTCTATGCACTTTGTACTGTCTTGTGTATGAATTTTATAAGGTTATTTTGTCATGCAATATGGGAGTTAGATAATCCTGTAAACCTATGAAAGCTGAAATGCACCACACAACAGATTTCGCAGTCTGGATGGATGCTAGTTTTCAAAAGTCAGTGCTAGTCTGCAGATTTTGAGCAGTTGGAGCTCTCAGATTTGACAGAAAATCCTTGTGTATAATAGACATAATCTTCGATTTTTAGCTTCAGACTATGATTCCATCCAGTAAAACGTTTCATATTTTGAACTGATTTTGTTTTCATTTGTCATTTTCATTCTCACACGATTTATACAAAAAAATAGCATAGAATATTGCATACGTACCTAATGAGAATTAGTAAAAAATTATAATGACTTGCATTAAAAAAAAGAAAAACCTGTGTTCACTTGAGACATTATTTTAGCACTTCATCAGGCCTCCGCATCAGCTCACCAGCTTGTTTTACTTTCAAACAATTGACTTTCCCTGAATCGTGCCTGTTACGGCAGCTGGCGTCTGTGCTGGGCCTCTGTGAGGCCTGAGCTCTTGGAATGTCATGGCTGAGTCGGTCAGACTCAGCAGGCAAATGATTAACAAGGGGCCATTTGTGCTAGGAGGCTGGACAGATCAGGAGTTGTGCACAACAATGACGTCCACCGGGCCAAACCCACTGCCTGGCATAACAATGCCTTTTTTTCTTCTTCTACCAAACTCGACTCTACCAGCCTGCTTCCCTTCCTGTGAGACAAGCCGGGCTGTAGGTCTGCCTCGGCCCACAGTGGACAGTCATGAGACCTGGATGCCATTTTGTCCTAGGCTTTATAAGCATTTGTGGGATCCAGAATTTTTTTGACGGCGAACACACTTACTCAACATGAGCAAAATGTGACTAAATACAAAACGTGACTGTGTGGCTCTTGCATAACATTTGAATGAGATTTGCTAGAGCTCACCTCCAGAATCCCGTCTTCCGGTAGATCGGTGCAATGAACGGCATTCTGCACTTTGTTTTTGCCGTAGAGCGCTCGCAAAGTGGTGGGCCGAAGGTGGCGTGCAATTTCCTGTAAGGAAGCAGAACACATTACATGATGACATCTCTGTGATGGGTTACAGTAAGAACAATGGAGCATATTCTTTGAACAGGGTTTCCTTGGTAGAGCAATTGGATAAAAGCACAGGTGACAATGCATGTGCTGTGATAGTTACTCGTGGTCAACGCTGCTGCGAGATAACATAACATACACTCTATCCAGCGAATCGGGTTACTCACACGTGCTTGTTCACATTACTGCAAACATCAGCTACATTAACAGTCCTCCTTGAGTCACTTCTTTCAACTCAACGCACACACAATCCGCTATCCTCACACCTAAAAACTTTGAATTTAAACTCAAACGTGAAGGGACAGTTCACCCAAAAAATGAAAACTCTGTCATCATTCACTTGACCGCCTCCCAAGTGTTACATAACCTTTAATTAGTTCTTCTTCGCTTTTTCAGTTAAGTACAAAAGTTGCTGTTTTTCAGAATGTTGCTAATCGAACAGTTGATGTTAGCCATTGACTTCCATAGTATGGAAAAAAATACTATGGAAGTCAATGGCTACCGGTTCTTAAAAACATCTTCTTTTGTGTTTAAATGGAAGAAAGAAACCGTCGTATCTGTTATTAGAAGACATGAGGGTGAGTCATGGGGGGGTGAGGGGGGGGAGGGGGGGGTCAAAATTCACCACTGACCAGATGGGTTGTTAATAAAAACTTGGCTATCTATGCAGAATGAATAAATAAATAGGTGCTAAACAGAAGACAGCGAAAAAGGGCTGTGGTGTTTTTTTTTATGCAGTTTTGATTTTAGCGCCGCCTCTCTGTTGATCCTACTGTCTGTGGGCAGGAAATGGAATACAAAAATGCAGAAGTTCAATCTGTAGTTTTTACAAAAGCCTTGGAGTTGTCAAAAATGTGTCATTTTGTGTCATCCAGTGGACTTTTTCTGACAAATAAACCAGGATATCGGAGTGCAGGTAACGTGGAGAAAGAGTCCACATTGTTTATTTACATATACTATTAACATTGTAACTATTATTAACCCTTTATTTAACCAGGCAAGTCACTTAAGAACAAATTCTTATTTACAACAATGGCCTGGTAATGCAAAGCTGGTTGAAAATTGACAAAATAATCTAGCATTAAAATGTAAGCAACAATATTCACTTGCAACACTGAAGGTGCAGTCTCATTTACTGTTGCTCAGCAAATTTTCGGTGGTGAAATCCAGTCATTCTAACAGGAATACACACGATCAGGATTTCGCATGAGGGTGAAAAAGTTCCCCACGCAGATTTCGCTAATGTTCAAGTTGGTACCACGAATTTGCCGCACTGACCAGCACAAAGCAACTTCTGTGTGAGATGTGCTTTCATATATCTCTATACTTTTGACCTGTTTTTTGCACACAATTTCACTGAAATTTCACACCTTAAAATGATTGTTTGTTTTATTTAGACAAAATCCTATAGAATTTTTCAGAATTTAATGGTTATCAATACTGTCAGAAAAGAAAGCGGGAAATTTTTACCTCATCAACCCATGAAAGGTGCATGCTAGTAATTTATGGTAGTATCTTTGTACACTGAAAAAAATGCTACTAAATTTTTTTAAGGTAAGTGGTCGCAAACAATTTATTTTTAGCAACATTTAATTAAAAAAAATATGTTGAAGTTAGTCAAATAAATGTGTTTATTTAAATGTAGCTAAAATAAATAGATTGCAACCACTTTTCTTAAAATGTTTTAGTAAATTCAATGAATCATTTTTTTCAGAGTACCCTTAAGTTACTATTATGTGCCTTTAAATAAGGTAACATTTTTACACACTTGTTTACAGATAATGAGCCACAGTATCAAAATAATAATCAGTTTATCGGTGTTGGACAGAATTTAAATATCAGTGCATCCCAAATGAAAACAGTTTTAAGTTAATTCAGAATCGTGACATTACTTGTGTGAAACCCAACCTGCTGTGTTATTTTCTCTGGTCAAGCTAGTCTCAAACTGACATTAACACCAGGCTGGCAAAAAGAGCAGGCTGCTCAGCATTCTGGGCATGCTGTCATCCAGCAAAAAAAAAAAAATTCTCACATTTAGGACTTCAGACACAAGCAACAAAATGGAACTGATGTAGTTGAGTGTAATGGTATAAGCGATTTTAAAAAATATATATATATATATGATCATCTTTACAAAGGTGCACAAATGTTAAACAAATACTGCTCCCCAGCCATTACAGCTTTACAGTAGTTCAAGGGGTCTTGGCTGAGCTTACTTTGAGTTTATATTTCACTGCCCTTTCAGCAGAATGTTGGACTAATACCAGGTCTTGTCTTTAATTCACGCTCACATGTGCTTCTCATTCAGAGGTCAGCTGGCCAACGGGCTAAGGCTAAAATGGAACATGATGAAATGAAATGTTCCTGAGGACACAAACCCCGGCGGCTCTGCTGTCCTCTGCTAATCTCTACCAGTAGGAAATTTAACTCCCCATCACCGCCCATGAGGGACGGGTTATCTACATGTAAATAAATTGGGTTTCCTTAGCCACACCCATTTTGTCACTTCCATTTTGATCTCTGAATTTACATTTCAGTGGCCTGGAACTTGCTGAGGACCACACAGTTCAAACAAAGAGGGAGTATTAAGCGACCACACATAGTCATGAGAGAAAGTCTGAGGCAAAATTAGTGTTTTGCTTTCAATAAAGAGCACTGTCTGTAACATATGGTTTCCTTTCTTAAGCTTTGGCATAATTAGAGACTCTTGCTGGTTAGTAATTATCCTTATCTTGTTGACTTAGAAAAGGAACACGAAGACAATGAAATCCTTCCTTTCTTTAGTTTTATCTAGATATAATGTCTTCTTTTGATTACTTTAAAACAAGACAGAGAATCTGATGTCATGGATACAAGTATGACGACATTAGCAAGCTTCATTCGGTTCTTAGTAATGAGGCACATCCTCATTTGATCAAACAGATGACTAACACACATCCCATCCTCTCAGGTATTGCTTTTTTTGAAAAGAAAAAAAAAAAAAAAAAATTATAAGTCTAGTTTTTTGTAGGCAATACTGGCAGTCTAAATGTCAACAAAAGAGAAAAACATAAAAAATTCAAATGCAACACAGGGTGCTAGTACAGCAATAAGAAAAAAATATGCTGAAACGTATATATAACATGGTACATAAGGCTGGGTATAAAAAATATTGATATCTTGATCTTATTTAATCATATTCTCCGTTTTACGAAACAATATCGATTCTTAAATCCCAAGAATCGATTATTCTAGCCTGTTTTCAATTAATGGACGGAACGTTGAAGGGCATTCCCCAGCCAATGTATTGCAATAAGGCTTGTGATTTGTACTTTTAATATGAAACAAAGTCTCAGATTTCAAAATAGTTTCATTGTATTGCAGTATTCAAACAATAAATGCCGTTTTGGCGCTGTTTAATGTGAATTGACAGATCGCTGTAGCGCCTCGATCAACAGACGCGGCAGCGCGAGGCGCACGTGAACTGATCATCTCCTCCACATTAATACCAGTTTCAGCACAAAATAAACATGACTAAACATCCGAAGGTAAGTTAAAAGAAAGAGTATAACTTTACAAGCCATATCCTGTCTCATGTAATCGCTCAATCAGTGTTTCAGCCGTGCAAAGACATCAATAATGGCTTGTAAACAATGTCATGTAACGTCACATTTACCTCAGAAAAAAACATATTCGGTGGCCATAAACTCATTAGTCAGATAGAAAAGTAAACTGTAGAGAGGGGCGTTTTGCTAAATATATGCACAATATAACATTCATTATCATTTTTACTGTTTTTCAATGTTTAATTTATGTTTGAATAAACCCATCAAGTTTTTATGACAGCCACCATTATGTTTATATTTCAAAAAAACGAATTGAAGTAGAAATATAATTATGTAATTGTAACTTTTAAATTATTTTAAAACGCTGTAATGTAAATTTTAACAATCAGTGTAATTTTAACAAATCAGTCAATTTTAACCTAATATTATAGTAATGTAGAACCAACTGACTCTCATGTATATTTTATAGCATTAGTTGAGAGATTTTTTTTTCTTTGAAAATTTGGCATGTACTGTACTGATATATATCCAAAATAATCTATATTGAATCGAATCGAATTGGTAATCGAATCGAATTGCAAGCTTGTGAATGAGAATCGAATCGTGAAATTTGTGTCAAAACCCAGCCCTAATGGTACATGAGTAGTTTATCATCTAGTACTATGGTAAACATCAAAGCACCATGCTTACCATCTGATTTAGCATATTACTGCCACCATACTTTTTGAAAGTTAGAAAATTTGCGGTCAGTATGATTTTTGATGTTGAAGTCCTTATCCTCACCAAGGCTGCATTCATATGATCACAAATATAGTAAAACAGCAATATTGTGAAATAATATCATTTCAAATATTTTAAAATGTAATTTATTAATGTGATGACAAAGTTGAATTTTAAGCAGCCATTAGCCATTTAAGTTTTAGTGTCATTCAGAAATCATTCTAATATGCTTATTTGGTGCTCAAGAATCATTTTTAACGCTGAAAACAGTCGTGGTGGATAAGATTTTTGCGGAAACAGGCTTTTTTTCAGGATTAATTGATGAATACAAAGATTTTAGCAATTATTTGAAATAGAAATCATTTGTAATGTTATAAATGTCTTTACTGACTTTGATCAATGTAAAGCATTCATGGTTATTAAAAATAATTCACTTGTATGTAGTGTAGTGTACATTTCATCAGAACATTTTTCTTAACAGGGCTTTGTTTTAAATAGCCAAATTATTGTTTTAGTCTGACTGCAATTGAACTTTGAAAACATATGCAAACACGCATACATTTGCTGGCAGTGAGGTTCATTTTCAGTGCTGAGACAATTCCTGGCAAAGCTGGCTCACTAACAGCGTTAGTTACCCGTAAGTGACCTGCAGCTACTGAGCTTAATGTCACTGTAATGAGTCCTGCCAAGCCCAAACACTGACGGTCACACACAAACTACAGGCTACGGTTCCAAACAAACAAGCTAAGGGAGTAAATTTCACCTCTCACTGCCTCGCTATCACATGCAATTCTTTTGGGAATAGTGTTTAAATCAACACGTTTGTATGACTGCGATATCCATGTTGGTGATATCCATTTCTGACGGCTGCAGTTTGACCTCAACATTCATAGTGTGTGTGTGTTCGTATTCTAAATAGGTGCCGTTGCCAGACACACTGCATACACACACTAAACCTCTCTCACCCCACCACACGGAACATAAAGTAAATGTCAATAGAGACACACTGACGTAACACTATTTAGACCGAGGGAAAAAAATGGTTACCTCACAAACCCTCCTCTCACTGTTCACTGATAAAATGGGGCCCTTTTCAGAGAGACGTCCCAGTGCTAGAGCCGAGTATATGGATATCTGTTCTCTCACACTAAAATGACTCTCAGGGCCATTTAAAAGTATTTGGCAATCATCACAAATTATTGAAAACTAAAATAACTCTAATTTAGAAAGACAAATTTACACTATATGGGTAAACTAGCCTTAATTGGTCAAATGGGTGAAAGACAATCTGGGTGTCAGTTCAAGTTAGCAGACTGTACTGTTCCAGACTTAAACTCCTCATATTTAACCCTTTATGTGCCTGATCAGAATGTCAGCTGATCCTATTGTGTGCAAAAGTTAGAGAACACTAGTATAAAAGGCAAAAGCATACCATCAATGATTTTTTTTTTGCATTTTCTAATTGAATATATTTTTTCATTAATTATAAATTATTATCAGCATAACAATTCCTAGAAATAGTGCAGAATTCTTAATATTTTGTAGTCATTTTTGTCATAATATTCCATTATTCCTAAAACCTTTAATTAATTTTATTCAGAAAATAATTCATTCAATGATCAAAGGAACAGTACAGCCTTCTACTTATTACAAAAAGATTTTTTGTCAAAAATAAATGCTGCCACTTTTTGAACTTCCTATTATCAAAGAATTTTGAAAAAAAAAGTATCACAGTTTCCAAAAAAACAACTGTTTTGAAACACTAAAATATAAAAAAATATATTTGTTTCTTGAGCACCAAATCAGCATATTAGAATGATTTCTGAAATAATCATGTGACACTGGAGACTGGAGTAATACTACTGAAAATTCAGCTTTGCCATCAAATTACATTTTAAAAATAAAAAAAAATTAAGGTGACGTATCATGAAAATCTGACTTTTCCAGGTTTTAAGTGCTATAATCAGGTCCCCGGTGCATCTACCAACCAAGGAAATGTGAAAAAGATTAACCCAGTAACTTTGTTTTGGGAAGCTTTTTTCTGCAAGCGTCTGAAAAAACAACGGCGTCTGATTTCGCTCCCTTGGTGACACTGCAAAGGGAACTCATTATAATATTACCGCCCCTTAATCTGAAAGTTTACACCCACGGCGCCGTTATTGTGTTTTCGACAGTGACAACGGTGCACCAGCTCTAACGCCATGATGAAAGTTTGAGCAGAACACGCTAACTGTTCAGTGTTTGGCTGCACAGACAGACGAGCACAGAACACGGTTTAGAGTCCCAGCCTTAGAGGAGACAACAGAGCAGTGGATTTATTGATTTATTTACTGTATATTGCTGCTGACACACAGATCTAAAATAAACATGTGATTTATTGCCCAGCTGTTTACCTTCACAGACATAAAAGACTTTTGTTTTTGTAACTCATGTGTGTTTTAACGTAAACTTGTGTGTGAATGAGAACTTAGTTTAGTACTCACATGCTGTGTGGTGGTCGCTTTCTGTCCGTGTGCTTGTGTGGACTCAGAAAACCGTATATCAGAAGTTTAAACTTATAAAACGCATGATTTCAGCACGATAAACATGATAATCAGAACCATAACAGATGTTTTTTTAGCAGTTACGAGCTGTAATGGCGCAGCTCTATTCTGGAAAAGGGGGAGGGGAGCAGCAGCTCATTTGCATTTAAAGAGGCAGGCCCGAAAACCAGCTTGTTTCTGCTTCCACTCAAAATAGGCATTTTCAAAATGATATAATAAATGATCTGTGGAGTATTTTGAGCTGAAACTTCACAGACACATTCTGGGGACACCAGAGACTTATATTACATATTGTAAAAAGGGGCATAATATGTCTCCTTTAAATGTTTTATTTCTATAATACTGTATTTGAAATATACTGTACTTTTGTTAAAAAAAAGCAGCCTTGGAGACCACAAGAAAAAAAATTCCCCCCAAAATCTAAACAGTAGTGTAAATTAGATGGTAAATATAAGATTTTTAGTGTAGTCTAAGACATTTAGCTGACACTAAAGCTGGCACCTAGGTCAGAATCTTTTAGTTTACGGTGCACGTCAATGCCACCTCTAACCTGTAAAAACAGCCATGGTTATCAAATGAGGTTGCAGTATCTCCTTCACAGAAGGCTCTCACTTCACAGCTATTAAAATAGTCAATGTGCTAATCTGCTTTGTGTCTATGTTAATTAACGAGCAACAGATTCATTTCATTTAAGAGGTCCTTTTGTAATCCCAACCATGCCAAGATGGGCCTTTCTAGACCAATCACCAACAATTGTACATTTCAAACCAAGGCCTGTCTCACCACATGGTTTAAAATACCAAACCTCATGTAAAATAGCATAAAATAGATTTGGTTTAGACATATAACAGGGTTTTCTGAGATATTAAGTTTTAGTTTAAGTGAAAAACTGATGGTAACCTTTAGTCCCAAATGAGTGATAGGACCTTGAGAATTAATGACGTCACAATTTTGCTTTCACCAACATGCCCTCGAACAAAACAGTTCACCACCGGTGGTGGCAAGGGAATTGTCCATGTAATTAGCATACTTGGAAGTCATTTGAATAAGAAGCATCAGGTAAATGGCAAGGAACAAAGTCACCATTTGTTTAAAAGGTCAGTCACATTTACCGTTCTTCTGCAATTTTCGAAAATCCAACGAAATCCAGGCATTTCAACGGGAATTCATGTGACTGGGAATTTCGTGTGAGGGCGAAATATGGCCCTATGCAGATTTTGCAGTGGGTTCAAGTTGATCACTCAAATTAGCTGAACTGACCAATAGAAAGCTGCTTGGTTTGAAAGTGACTTTTTGTGTCAATTAACCTTTTTGCCCCTCAGAATTTTGCTATTTTGAGCACAATTTAAGGCACGACAACAAAGTTTATGTGGTGATAGAGACTATTTCTTTGCCAATGATGAAATTTTCAACAGGCAAAATTATCAACAACAAACCAAAACAGGCTTTCCTATCATTAGGAAACAGACGGAGTAGCTCTGAGCTAATTTGGTGGCAGATGATGGGCAGATTGTACGAGACAGTTCCAGTTCAGTCCCGGTCACATGGCTCACTCACTCCCTGTGACTGGTGCCGCTCTGATGTAAGAGGGCCTTAATTAAGCAGCAATCGATGCTGTGGGACGACACTGGAGCTTCCTAAGGGAGCACCGCCATGGTAACTACAGGTCTCCACGACCCTGCCTTTATGGTCACATGCTTACAGCACTGACACATGCTAGCCCTCAGCACCAACCGACATCACAATTAAACCCTGATTGATTGAAAAACCTATTCATTTCCTTGGTTTACAACAGGAAATGTACACGGGCAGATACCATTAGAGAGCTATTTATTCTGCCATAAGCCACTTATAATACTTATGAAACAAAATATCAAGCAGGAGATATAATTGAAAAATTCAATTATAATTCCAATTAAAATATATATTATGACAAGCATACATTTTTAAATATGGGTAAGAACTTATTTTATAGTATATTCTTTGGCCAGGTCAGAAATTGATGGCTAATTTATGAAAAGTATCATTTTCCTTGATCTTTTGAAATAAAATGCACTATGTACAGAGACAAGGTGTAAAACAAATGGGATAAATCATAATATTCAAAACCTTACAGTTAAAATAACTAATTATATTTTTCATAGAGACCTATTTATGTACTCTTGAATGCACATCAGCTGGACCAGCCTGAGAAATAATGCTTTTCTGCAAGAGTTAAACACAATTTAGGATAGAAGCGTGGGACTCTGCCTATGTAAAAACACTACCACTCAAAAGTTTGGGACAGTACTTTTTTTTTTTTTTTAAGAAATTAAGACATTAAATTGATCAAAGTGACATTAAAGTCTTTTATAAGTTACAAAAGATTTCTTCAAATAAATGCTGTTACTTTTTATTTCCATATATCAAAGAATCCTGAAAAACATGTATCAAGGTTTCCACAAAAATATTAAGCAGCACAACAGTTTTCAACACTGATAATAATACAAAATGTTTCTTGAGCACCAAATCAGCCAATCAGAATGATTTCTGAAGGATCATGTGACACTGAAGACTGGAGTGACTGCTGAAAATTCAGCTTTGCTTTCACAGAAGTCATACAGACCCCCAAACTATTGAACTTTAGTAAAAAGCAACTGCTCTTACTAGAAACACTTCTGAACAGCATTTTGCCTGAACATTAGAGAACAATCTACAGCACATTCAGTTATTTGTACTTGAGTGACTCATGCCTTGTCAAATACACGAATCCAGGAAAAACCTCATTGTTACTAATTGCCTTTGCTCTTTAGTTGCAGGCTATGACATGTTGGCCCATCAAATTTCTCACAGACAGATCTAACAAGACTGTACAGAAAACACGTGAGACAACAGTGTCAATTGTGCTTTGTTTCTCTGAGTAGAAGGCAACACAGGCCTTGACTAACACAGAGCCATACTAGAACAAGCACACCAGATTACGAACATCCTATAAAACTGAACTCAGGGCATTCAAAAATAATTCACACACTTGACCTTACACTGTAGTGCTGTATTAAATACATAATTCTGCCTCCATATACCATTGTTTACTTTTGATACGACTGGAGGACATGAATACACAAAATGCTCTATAGGAGCATGTTCTCTCGTCTAAAGCACAAACACTGTGTCCAAACATCTAATCCTTTATCTTATCACCATTGTCTGTGACAAATCGGGCACGGTTACATTCCCACTGTATAGGTTTACTGTGTTACAAGTAAGTTACCTTCGTTTCCAGGTGGAGGTTCTGTTACAGTATTTTGGCATCTGGAGCTGAAAGCCAGTCAGTCATTGACAGGCATTCAGTTGAACTTTGTCAGTTGATACGATCTGACGGCACAATACATTATTCATGAACTCCAACACCATATGAGACTTAAACACAACTAAGAGAACAGGACCTCGGTGCATTCTCACACAGAAAACAAATGGCTAGTTTCTTCTGTACAACCTTGGACAAAAGTCAGCCTTGAACCTTATCAAGTTCAAACAGATACATACAGAATGTAAATTAATGCAGAAAGGCAGACAATAACAGCAGGCATTTACACAGGAACCAGTGAATTTATTCTTTTGTGAGGTTGGTCTGTTCTAATAAAACAGCAGAATACAATTTCACACATTTAGACACAACCTTGTAACTTGTTCAAGGAAGTTTTGTCTAGAAAGACACCATTTCCTTGTGTACACATACACTTGAGTCAGAGAATCTGGTTACACTGAACAATACTATCATAACAAGCTGGAATAAGAAAGGCAAAAACTCTCAAAACGTGACTTGAGTGGAGATCTTAATGCCAACAAGAACCACCATTATGAATTTTTCACTACCGTCACGCATATCCCCTTGCTCTTCTTCACTTCTATCAACTTGATAAAGTGATCTGTAACATCAAGGCACTGGAAAGAAGCAGTGTTCCACAACTGATATCATTCCTGAAAACCAGCAAAACTACATTACAAATAGAGGAGAAAACAGTGTTCGGAAAACACATCCTTGAAAAAAATATTGGTAAAAAATACCTTAACATGTACCTAGAAGTGAGACTGCTCTCAAAACGAGAAGGTGACAATGAAAATGACCAAAGCTGGGAGCAAAGTCTGATTTATGGCTAGTGTAAAATCCCGTAGGGTGTGGAAAGGATGATGTCTCACTATAATAGTCAGATTTATCCAAATTATTTTTAGCATACAAACTACTTATTAGGGATGCACCAGTATAAAAAATTATGGCTGATAACTGACAACCATTAACATCGGCTTTATGTTGACAATTAATAAATGGCCAATAATAAAATTCTACACCATTTTATCTAAATACATCCAAAATATTTATTTTTTAGTCATTTTAAATGCTACAAGTTGATTTAGACATCCCAAAAACATAATGTACAATAAGAAAAATGGATATTCATTTTGAGATTTGCTAAAGATTATATTTAACAGTGTGATTAAATTATTAGTGTTACTTTAAAAGTTTAAACTATTACTTTAAAGTTAGGATAGGCAATGTTTTTCCATAAACATTTTTGCTATACTGGTTGAAAATATCTTCACATTCCGATAGCAATCAATAATTAAAGTGTTATAATTAAAAAAAATATTCTGTAGAAGTCTCAGGACTATAACATCTTCATCCAGTCATTATATTCGGTCTGAAAATGATAGGGTGGCCTACCTGCCTGTCTTTTTTCATTACAGAAGTGCAAGCCAAAATTCTTAGTATATTTGGCAAAAAGTCTTGCCAAAATACACAGAGACAGACAATGGGGAAAAACAATGTAGGAATTTGATGGAATGTTTGGGTTTCAGTCGAGCCAATGTACTTGCAGAGTTCTTCTTGACAGGTAAGCTAAACTTCAAGTTAAAAGTATTTCTAATAAGTTGGACCATAAATTGAAAGTAGCCTACTTTTAACGGTTAAGACATGCCTTCGTTTCTATAGACCCATAAGAATTTTGTTAGCAATGTTCAAACTGGGAGTGACGTACGAAAGGTTGTTTGAAAATATGCTTGATTTTTTAAATTCTGCTCTGTTGACACTAACAGTGCAGAAACTGCATACTCCAGCTTTAAGAGAGCGTTAGATGATGGCAAATGAATGTAAGAATAGAGAAATTAACAATTACCAACACCAATAATTTTAAATCTCTAATATCAGTCAATAATTGATATGGTACTGGTATGGACTGGTGCTACACTAGGACACAAAGAGGTTCAATATGTGCTAAATTCTGCCAAATGAAGCATGTATCTTCAGGTATGTTGCTGGCATAATGTTCTTACTTCTGTTTCTTGTTGTCCACCATATGATGGATCATGCTGTGCCACTGCTCCCTGATACAGTCTTTCTCTAAATCAAAAATACACTTTTCAAGGCTATTCTCATGGACCTTCCAATTTCACTATTTGTTAAGGCTTTACATGACACTAAAGTGTGTTCAGCAGTGGGAAAACCACTGGAGGTCACCAGGCAAGGGTGGTCAGTGAAGCATGCTGAATCTAGACTAACTAACCACGTCATCAAACACTGACCTCTCCCCTAAAATCTACCATATGCATCTCCCAACTCTGCAGAAGATGTCATAAGAAGTCGACTTGCGCTCAGGAAACTGTATGATGCTCTGTCAAGATCTCACAAAACTTTACACATTCCAACCTGAATTAATGGAATCTTTGTGTTTGTACAGGATTTTGAAACTTTCGGCTGAAATGAAAGAAAAACACGCCTGCCTTCAGACTCAAACAGTGATGAAGAGTATTATCCTCCCCTTTTTTTGTTCACACAATCCTGGAGTCTCAAAGTGTTAATGGTTTATCCTAATATCCGGCTTTGTATTTTGGTTTGGCCTTTAATGTTATCGGCAATATTATCTTAAGGACTGTTAAACTAGCCTAATACATTTTTTTTACAAGGTTTATTACAGACAGAAAGCATGAATGCAAACATGTCACTGTAGTCTAGGTGACAACAACAAACAAAACTGCATGGAACTTTTTCTTTAAAAAAAAGTTAGTTAGGGTGTGTCGACATTAGATGCATGTAATCATAAGATTTCTTCCATTACAATCAATAGAGCTGTCTACACTGGCAGCTGTGATGACGCACCTTCAGTTGACGGACTCTCTGTAGCTACTCTAGCTATTTTATTTTGCCATCAATCTGAAATAATTTGGTCATCAACAAAACTATTTTTCTAGCAAACATTTATTGCATGAACATTCACTGATTTAAGAATGAAGCACACTGGAATGACTGTTCAGGTTGGAGCAGTTCAGAATAAAGGCCTTGCCGTTAGTATGCTAGCTCAAAAATAGAGCTGTAACACTCTGATGTAGGCAAGATGTGTTGAAATACAGCTCAAGCCATAGCATGATGACACCCCCCATTTCATGTCCTCTTTCTCGTGTACCAGCGTTGTTATTATTAACTAAAGCTACAAATAAAACAATGAATTGAAACTAAATGAAAACTTAAAATAATTTTCTTTAATTCAAATAAAGCTGAAATAAAATAAAAGAAATACTAAATTATAAACTTAAATTAAAACTAAATTTTAAAAACAAGGTCTGACAAATAACTGCAAAGTTTGAGTAAATAAGTTTAAGTAGTACAATTACTAAAACTGAAATAAAAATAGATTAAAGCTAAATTTGACCAACTAATGAAATGACAAAATCTTAAACTAAAATGAAAAAGATCATTTAAAAAAATTATAAATACTATAATAGTATATAAATAATATTAAAATAACACTATAATGTACTTTAAATAAAAAGGCAACAAGATACAGTATTGTACATACCCTGTTATTAGCTGTGCTACAATTTAGCATAAATGACTGAATTCGTTCTAAACACTACTACAAAGCTTTATAAATGTATAAATGGATGTAAAAGGCGGTTCAGCACACTGTTGTGTTGTATATGTGTTTAGTGTGATTCAGTGAATGGAAAGTAATAGGTGGTAACCCCTCATTTATACACAGTGTTTACTTTACAATATTTAGACCAGTCTATCTCCCCAAAACACACATAATAACTGTTTTACACATAATACTTGCAGTGTTTATAAACCACAGACATGCAGCCACAGATCCAGCACAAAAGGAGGGGGAAAGCAGGAGAACATGTCAAAATAAAGAGCATGAGTTAAAAGAACTCGTGAGATATCAAATAATTAAGTATTGCTTTTGGGACCAGACAATACTGATATACAGCCTGTCAGAGTGTTTAAAAACCAACCACACACTCTCACGCTCTCTCGCTCTCTTTCCCTCTGTGCCATGTGAGTGTGTGTGGAAGAGAGGGTGGGAAGGACTCAGGGTGGGGTTATCAAATGAGAAGTGTGGAGTTCTTTCCGGAACCCATGTTTGAGCAATCCAGTTTGACCTTGTAAAGGTCACAGCACTGCAGCCATGTTTTGCATATCAAAGCCATTTGTGTCAAAGAGCACAAATATCTAGCGGGTGAGAATCAACTTGTGCAAGGCATAAACTGTGAAAAATTTTGTCAATAGAAACATTTCATGTAATATCACCCCTCGTGAGTAATAAAGCACTAACAGCACAACAATTTGCTGGAGGTCCAATCCGATCTCGTAACTATTTTACGAGGTGGCGAATTTGTATGAAATTTGTACGATTTGTTTGAAAACATAACATTTAAAAAAAAAACTTAGGTCCACCTCTACTCCTTACTCCTAAACCTAAGTGGGAAGTAAGCAAGCTGATTCGTTGGAAGTTGTGTGTTAAAACCATTTAATGCACAGTTAGTTCCAGTCAGTTTAATCATTCCAAATCAATGCACTGCCTTTTGATGGGTGTTATATTTTGCATTGAATCAGCTATTTGTGATGGCACATATTAAAGAGCTTGCCTTCAGCTTATGTCACAGACATTAACCATGATTTGCTACTTTCCATTGCTAATTTAGAGGCAGGAATTCTGATTCTAAAGAGCATTTTATCACACAAAAATGTTGATATACCTCGTTATTCTGGAGTAAGTTTATTCTGGAAGACAAATTGTTATTATTTATATATTTCATTATAAAATGTAATATGTATTATTTACAGGATCGATGTCGTTTAATAACGATCAATTAATAGATTAATCGTTAACTTTAATGCAGCAAAAAGGGTCTATTGCAGCAGCACACAGTCACCGGCAGACAGGAGTGCAAAAGCCACTCAATCCCCCCCCCCGCTTTCTCACCTGAATAAAGGATTAGTTGATAAATGCTAGTGCAGGATTGTAAATTATGATTTGCTTAGTCATTGATAGGAATGCAGAGAGTACGGATCATTTTACTTTGTTGGCTGTTTCATATCCCGTCACGGAGACTGCTGAACGAGCCTCTTTAAATGGTTTCATGGTGCTCGTTATTGTATTTTAATATATTGTTTTCAACTGACATTATGGCATTTGAAATAAAATGATCCCAAACGTAACTGAGGCGCGTGTGGCTGTGCTGCGCAGTCAGTAAACCGCTTCCATCAGCGCTGCTGCAGCAAAACACACTGTTGATCACATGAAACATTGTATGTGAGTATTATGATCAGTGCTTAATTCGGAAACGTCGATTACAATTTTGGCGTTCCGGTAGGCTCTTTGTTTACACCCGATTTACAGTGATTAGATTGCCAGTGCATGGTGGTTTGCATACGAGCGGCGGAGCCGGGGTTTGGCAACGCTGTATTGGCGGTATTATTCACGTCTCATCAGCACAAATCCCATGTTTCTATGTCCGTCCTTTGCATGTTTCACTCTTATTCTCCTGTGTACCTGGCTGTCTTTAGATTCCTCCTTATTATTATTCTTCTTTTATTTTTTCTTTCCCTGCTTCCCACTGCTTATCTTTTCACCCTTTATGTCACTTTCTTGTTTCACAATTCTTTGTACTTCCTCCCTCGTTGAATCCTGATTTGTTGTTCTGTTTACCGCAGTCTTTGGGTGCCTTGGTAGTTCTGTTTCTTCGGGTGACGCACGTTCGTATTTCCCATCTTATTTGTCTTGCCCCTTCCCTGGTCTGTTTTTTTGGGCTTCTGGTTGTCCTTCTGCGCCTTTTCTTTTTTGTGTTCTTCTTTTTCTCTGGTCCTCTCCCCCTCCTTCCTCCCTTCTCCCCCAGCATATAGGAAGAAGGGGTAATACATAAAAGAGACCACTTCTACGATTAATATTTACACTTAATGTACAACATAACAAACATTCATAAATCAACAACCAAAAACAAAAGAGAAGGAAACCACGCAAAAAACACCATAATGTGGAATAACAAGATAGGACAGTGAACATTTTGGACTAGTTAGTACCAAACCCACAAACATAAAAAAAAGTAGAGAGAAGAAAAAACAGCAAAACCTAGAGAAAAAGAACAGAAAGAAGAGAAAAAAAAGGGTGAGTAAGAAGAACGAAAACAAAAGGAGAAAACAAAAGAAAAAAGAGTGCAAGAAAATAAAAGAGAGAAACCACCAGCGGGAAGAAAAACCAACAGAAAAAAGAGTAAAGAATAACGAAAGGCCGATAAATCCCAGACCAAGGACTCCAAGGCACAAGGATCGTAATTCTTATCTAATGGTTCATCATGACTGGTACCTGCAATTTACAAGCTATCTCTGGCAGTAGTAGAATGCTGGTAGAATGGTGGCCACCTAGAGCGGAAACAGTCGTCATGCAACAAGAGTTGGCAGACTAATCTTTCATACAAGACGAAACCTTCATGGTGGTGTACATTTCGACTGTCTGATGCAGACAGGTTTTTACCAGGGGAGTACAGATGATATGCCTTTAGAGCGCTACAGATTACAAGATACTTAAGGTAAAAGAGGTCACTGAGTCCAAGAGACTGAAGGACCATTAAGTTTCGTTTATACCTTTCATAAAACCTTGAAATGACAATGAGGTTGTAAGCTCATATACATACAGTATAAAAATATTGAAAATATTAATGCTAAGCTTTTGGGTATAAACACATAATTTAAGCTTTGTTTTGGGAACCCCCAAGGAAATAAGTACACATTATAACAAGATTGAACCATCTTGTTACTCACAGGGTCTGCAGGTCCACAGAAATCCCGAAAGGTTCTGGGTGAATCGGTAGCATGGATCTCCAGGGCCATGCAAGGTCCGGAACAAAGTTCATCCACCATATTCTGCAACACAAGCAGTCAAGAGTTAACGATTTCCCTCGGTCTACCTGCGGTGCCTGTACCAATGAAAGAGCTTATTATCTGAACAGACCTTGGGAAGACATTGGAGCAGCTGGAGGACTCAAGTTACTTGTGTGCCTCTTAATAAATATATAAATTAAAGGATGTCAAAGCAAACAATTGTTGCTATTGTTCTTGGAACAGGTTATTAACCAACAAGACTAGTTCTCATTCTCTGTTAATCTGATTTGATGAGTTGGCCTCTGTGTTGGGTCTGTATAACTTTGTGGGGTATTAGAATTCTGGGGTGAATGTGAAGTGCCCACTAAGCACAGACCACTAAACAGTCCATGAGCCACTTTCACATACAGTTACGGTGTCCACAATGGCAGCTTTTAGTTTTAGATTTCAAAAAGAATAATAGCACTGAGGAAGTTTTTTTTTTTAATTGTCAGCTTTTAACCATTTTTGCATTTCAAAGACATGATTCATGAAGGGTTTAAGATGAACCTGTTCCTTTTTTCAAAATCAAACATTTATGACATATACAAAATAAAAGCTGCAAACACTACATACCCACTAAATTACCATCATACACCATTTGTGACCTGTATGAGTAACTCTTAAAAATAAAGGTTCCACAAAGGGGGTTTTCACAGCAATGCCATGGAAGAACAATTTTGGGTTCCCCAAAGAACCTTTCAGTCCTATAAAAAGAACCATTTGTTCTTAGTGTGAGGAACATTTTAAAAATGTAAAGAAACTTTTTCCACAATAAAGTACATTTTGTGCAATAGAAAGGTTCTTTATGAAACCATGTAGTTTATCGTTAAACAATGAAGTTAGAGGAGTTAAAGAGCTTCCCCATTTTACCCGAAATATCAGTGTGCATGTAACCACAACCTATGTGACCCAATATGAGCAGTGCTGTTACAATGAAATGACAATGACATGATGCAATGATAACAGGGAATGTATATCTGATTCTGAGTATTTGAATGCAATTCCTTTTATGTTCTTACAAGGTTTATGCTTAGTCAGTATTATATTTTAGGTTACTATAAAATTATTACCAAAGGCTTTGCCACATATTACATAATAAGAGGATAAGTCACTGAGTGATGATATGGAAACATGTTGCAAAATACATCATGCAATATTGGGAAGTTCACGGTTCACTACATTATAATTCTACAGAAACTTCACAAGGTCTAAAAGCCATCTTTGAAGAGAGAAAAATTACTTGAAGAAGGGGGGGGGAAGACTTGTGGAATTGCTCTTTGTACTGAACTGTAAAGTATCACGATAAGATCTGCTTGGCCCTGGTGCACTTTGTTCCAGCAGCCAGATGAAGACGATTAATAATGTATTTTTGCAGAACACCATCATTAGTTGGGCACTTTGGGCACTTTGCACCTGCAGTGTGCAGGCTTGTGTTTTGGTGAAGGTGAGGCAATCAATATGTTGAAGAGTCTTCACGGCAACAGACAAGGTCCTGTACACCAAAATAGCCTCTGGCTTTAATGACCCTGAACCAAAAATGGCTTATATTTGGTCTAAAAGACTTGTGCAGACGTTATCAGAATAAATGATTGCTTTTCGGCTAAAATTTTAAGACAAGAAAGCAATTTATTGACACTTAATAGCCAACAGGAATGTGAAGGTTGTTCCAATGAACCAAAATTCCATGTACTGTGACGTAACACTGTGCTCAGAACAGGGAAACTGCCATAAGTTGAGTATTCATATATATTTATATGCCCCGTCTGTGCCTTTATAGAGAGCTTTGCAGGAGACAGGTGCACATGCAGTTACAACATAGCACTTAATGCTTTGGTGACTACACCTTCTTCTCTAAATGAACAATTAAACATAACTGGAATCACATGTGAGATAGAAAAGGGAGAAACGGAACTTCTTTGTATGGACCCCTGTACTGACTATACTATATAGTAGCCATAACAAGTAAGGGGTTTATTCATACTTTTGGCCCACTTTATATTGGGTGTCTTGAACTACTTATCCACTTACATCAAAGTACAATTAATGTACTTACTGTATTCATGTGTTATTGCAAAACACTTTTGCTGCTGCTGAGTTGGGATACGGTTAAGGTTAGGTACAGGTTTAGTCGTACTATCAACAAGTATCTAAGGGCACTGGATCAAATGATTAATTTAAATGTTAGTACATAGTAATTAAAGACACATAAGTGGGTACATTTTTTTCTTAGTGGACCAATTGAAATCAGAGAAGAGAGTGCAGCAACATATACTTACAGCGTACTCGGCTACAACCCCTTTATAAACCTCTAAAAACTCCTCAGCATTCACTCGATCCATGTTGAACTGTAATAACAGAAAACCAAGTCAAAATTTGATTACTGAATAAAAACAAACTGAACACTTACAGGGACATTATTACTTGTATAAATGAGTAAATATAGTAAAAATCAAAATGTAACATTATATGACAATATAATATATAATATGATTTCATCATTAAGGACAAAACAATAAGAATTTAGATTTTCACAAACAAAATCAATGTATTAATCGTTTATGACTGGAAAATGACCCATTTAAGTGGGTTATCCAACACACTAGAGATAAAATCTCCAAGCCAATTCCAACACACCATTATCTCTGTCTGATATTCTTTTTATAAACCACCAAGTCAGCTCTGGACAGCTCTTTCTAATAGTAACAAAACCTTCATTGATCTGCTCTAGCCCAGGGGCATCCTCTGTACACTATTTTTAGCAGGGTCATGTGACAAAGCTGCAGCCCTGTAATTGGTCAGCAGAGGACTCATTTGGAGATGTGGGAGGCTACTGATCTGGTCACAGATTGCATGGTCGATGACGGGGTCAAGTTACATCAAAGGGAAAACATAACTGTGTTTGCCCTTGGTTCATAGATAGTCTATTTTTACTTCTCTTAGCTTGCTATTAGTTTGATCATTTGTTCTTTTAAAGAAAGGTGGTCTAATAACCATAAAATGTGCATATCTTTCTTTAAAAAAAAAGTAATTATTTGAACTTTATTATTTGAACATACTTGTTTGATTGTTAATAAAAGTATTGATATTATATGTAAGCTTCATCCAATTGTATCGTTCAAATTTACTAGGCAACATTATTGGCTAAAAATGGAAATATCATTTAAATTAAACTAAAATACATACCATTTGTAGGGCAGATATCTCAAATCCATTTTCTATAATTGACTTAAGGATCTTTCCCGTCAACACTGAAAAAAAAAAAAAACATTTCAAATGAAAGATACTCATTTAAAACTAACTTGCTTGAATGCAATCTTACATTTTACAAATATCTCTCTAAATCATATATAGAACGGTCATTGTAAGAATGAACAAGACTAATTTTCAGTATTTTAAATCATTCTTCTCATATAGGGTACAGTGGATGTATATATTAAGTTTTTTGGGTCCAGCAAAATATAGTGCAGGGTATATTCACATGCTTTTGGAAATATCTTGCACTTCTAAGATCAGACTAATCATTAGATGGAAGTCTAATGATTAAGGATTTGAGATGCTAACAAAAAGGTTTCAAGTTCAATAGCAAGTAGCGGTGACCTAGGAACTCATGTGATCCTGTTCTATAAACTACAGTATGTGCCCTTGCTCTAGGGTGACTGTCCCTGTAGTTAAACAACTGTATGTTGCATTGGCTGCATCAGTTAAGTGGCAAGTAAGACGTTTGACCTTCTGTTTCACCGATATGATCATGCAGAGTTAAAGGCCAACAAACAGTTCACAAGATCACGAAGGAGTGACTTCAAAGGAGAGACTTTGATCTCAATAACACGAGAGCACATCTCTAAGTCTGCTCCTTTGGACTGAGTGCTGAGAGATTTTTATTAATAAAGGGCACAGCGGGGAATGTATCCATTAGCACTGATTTACTGGTTTGTGGTTTCAATTTCAGTACAAAACAAACCGTGCATTATGTTTCCAAAGCACATATTCAATCAATCAGTGCATGTAACATGTTTCAGGCAATATTACTTTTTAATTCAATTTTAATTCAATTGCAGTGCCGTTATAGAAGTTCACAGCTTTGACACAACGCAATTAAATATGCAGTGTTTTTTCTCTCATATCTTTAAGAGAAAGGACAAATATACTACATAGCACAAATTAAATGTGATTTCAGTCGTACTTCAATAGCTGAAAAGGGCAAGGACAGACACACCTGTTTAACATTTCAATATTTAAATGCGGTATCACATAGAGCGTAAACGCCATATGACAGATCATTTCCCCATGCACTGTATAAATGCCCTAGAGAATTTTCTTTTGTCACATAAATAACATCTTCACACATCCCTAACCCTCCCTCGGCACCACTGGTGACCCGAAAGGTTCCAATTCTGACAGCAGCTTCCAGACAGAACCTGCCCTGTTGCTAGGCAATGGTATCAGCGCTGCCTGGCAACACATTTGTCTATTCCAGTCACGAGCAAGTTCAAAACAAATCACACTGCTTTTCTATTAGCTAAGACATTTCAGTAAAAAAAAAAAAAAAGGATTCATTGGAGGACAGGCTAATATCAACAGGCTGGACTTTTACAGATGCTTCCAGCTACAACTAACTTTAGCATTATAGATTTTGGACCATATGGTGTGAATCTCAGGATACATCAATGAGCGGTGCCCAAAGTTTAAGCCATTTCACACTGAAAGTATCATGACCTTGATGACAACATTAACCATCTAGAGAAACTCACTTTATACCGCATACTAGGTTGATCACTAAAAGAACAGAGAAAGTTAGCTGGTAAAAATGCACTACAACTCTGTGATATGACCTAACCCTGGACAATAGGTTGGAGTAACTCATTACCCATTATAATGGCATGCTGCTTGCTGGAGTATACACCAGGCACAGATAATTCATAGAAACATGACCTTTAGCTGACCTACAGCTACAGTATGCAGTCATTATGCATGCTACATGATATAACAAAACAAAGTCACAAGGGACATAATTTTTCCGAATTTTTCACAGTATACACTATAGTTCAAAAGTCTGGGGGTCAGTAGGACTTTTTTTTTTTAGACAATTAATACTTTTATTCAGCAAGGATGCATTAAATTGATCAAAAGTGATGGTAAATACATTTACATTGTTACAAAACAATAAAAAATACTACATATTATATAGTATATCAGAATAAATGCTGTTTTTTTAAACTTTCTCTTCATCAAAGAACCCTGAAAAATAAAATGCATCACAGTTTCCACACAAATATCAATCAGCTCAACCGACAGCAACATTGATAATAATAAGAAATAGTTCTTGAGCAACAAATCAGCATATTAGAATGATTTCTGAAGAATCATGTGATGCTGAAGACTGTGCAAAAGGGAGAAAGACAAATGGACAGGTATAAATACATTTTAAAATATATTAAAATAGAAACAATTATTTTAAAATCTAATAATGCTTCATAATATTACCATTTTTATTATAAATTTGATCAAATAAATGCATTCTTAGTGAGCATAAAAGACTTCAAGAACATAAAAAAATCTTACCAACCCCAAACTTTTAAACTGTAGAGAATACAATAAAATACACAATATATTGTGTATGTTTTTAGTTTGTAGCAGTGCTGCTGCTTAGGGCACAGGACAAAATTTACATAGGTTGGTGATGACGGCCCTGTGACGAGAAATGGAAAACATACATTCACACATTCCAATCTTATGCAATGTGATATTTCATAGAGTGAAACTATAGTTTTGAGTGAAAATACAGTTGAGGGATGCTAACAACATGCTATTGTAGTCTATAATCCAAAAGTAATGTTGAACCAAGCCACATGACTATCCTGAAAAAATAAACAAAGCGGCTGCCGCATAATCTGTCTAATTACAGTCATGTAGCAGCTCTCTCAGCGGGGACTTTCATTACTGGCTATTTTTATTTACTCCTTTTGCAAACCTGGTGGGCTCTAGATCTCCAATCAAAAGGTAATCAGGGCTGCAATCCTCTTTAAATCACTGGTTGCCAGCACTTTTTTAGATGGAGGTCCAGAGAGCAGACACACTGCAGGAGGTTGGCAGTCGGAATATGAGTGTGGGTGAACGATTGGATGGAAAATTTGGTGACTAATAGAGACACAATGCTAACAGGGGAAATGATGTTGGTAGAAACAAAAAGAGAGACCATAAGACTTCAGTGTTCTTTTTTCAACACAATCTGACATTTCTGAATGTTCTTGAACGTTATTTTGATGGGGCTGTGAGACATGCAACATGAAAAGGACATTCAAAGTTATCAGTGAAGGATTGAAACCCTTAAAATCAACAGAGCATGTGTGTCAAAACTGTGAGAAGCATGTATTTTTTGTGCTTGTGACTGTTGTTGGGGCTCTGTGTGTTTATGTGTAACATTCCCTCCAGGTTAATCAGCCCACAGCAATGTACAAAACCAACTTGGGGCCTGTTTAGTCCACGTCCACTATGTGAAATATCTACCTCAGCCCTATCTAGAGGATTTGAGATTTCACAGGTCAGTGCCCTGGTGGCATGCTCCATGAACAGGGATCAGGAGATGGATTTGGACAAATCCAGAGCGAAGGCTTGGTTACGAGTACGCACTGGCTTTGGAGGTTTTATACTCATCAACATAAAACAAGCAAAACAGCACTAGGCCAGGAGGGAATGAAGACAGTTACATAAGGATAAGACAATCACGAAAGGACCAAATGACTCTGAAGTAGCACCTTCGCTAACTAAATTGCTCCTTTCATTCATGAGAACTGAGTTTTTACACTTCCACCAAATCCACCACTTTGGGGTCACTTTGAAAAGACGACATTTTTGGAGAAGAAATAGTTTTTTTGAAAGAGTAGTTCTCCATAGGTCTGGTCTAATTTACTTGGTCTTCAAAAGACCACTTTTAAATGCAAACGATCATTAATCTACACGGAACATAACTTAAACTTCAAAGCACAGAATATAAACAGTCTAATATGTCTGCATTCAATCAGATTTACTGAACAGGAATGTTTGGTTGTATGTCTGTCATTGACAGGAGAGTAATTTGCTCTGTAGCGACAGACCACAACAAAACAGTCATTACAATAGTTTCTGAGCAAGTGTGGCACTCTATTTAAGCAACATTCCCAGATGGAAAATATTTATGCCAAAATATAGGACAAACATATTTTACAGCCATAATTTGAAAATTGTATAATTATTTGAGAAACTTTCATGACTTTTCCAGGTCTGGTTTTAAAGGGGTCCTAGTATGCTTTTTCACTTTTTCAACTTTAGTTAGTCTGTAATGTTGCTGTTTGAGCATAAAAAAGATCTGCAAAGTTACAAAGCTCAAAGTCAGCATATTATATTTTATTTAACAGAAATCACTTTCAAAAACTACAACGAACGACTCGTTTGGACTACAACGCATATTTTCCGGGATTTGTGATATCACAAAGATCGACGAATGGGACGAGACCTGGTTGAGCTGCAATAGAGAAGGCAACGAGTGTTATCACTATGTCTGAGACACCACAAGCTTTTTCCCTTTTCCCAAGGCAGACGAACTTAGAGTGGTTACAATCATCCGGGTTTAAATCGCGCTCAAATTGAGTTGATTTTGACGCAATATTTACACTGAAGCTCGCAGGCGGCTATGGTAAGAGGCATGACATTTCCCGACCAGGCGCCGAGTGGAGCCAATCACAAACACACTGGCCCAGCTAACCAATCACAGCACATTTCGTATTAAAGAAGGCGGGCCTTCATTTGATACAGGAACTATTCGAGCCGTTCATGCTAGACTGGGGAGAGAGGTGTTGTAATAATGTAAAATATGTGAAAAATAATGTGTTTTTCGAACAACCTAGTATAAGAGCCTGTTCTAGTACACACCCCCAAAACAAAATCAAGACTTTGTAAAAGAGCATAATAGGACCCCTTTAAAATTTGAATATTTCCAAAATGTTGGAACCCTGGCAGTTGCACCTACAATTCTGCAATGCGTCACCAAGCTGCTTAATCGCGCAATGTGAAAGCAGTAACCTGTTAATATGGAGGCTAAAGCAAATATGTGCTGCTTTCATGTATGAAGTGAAACAAGATGATATGGTCTAATGGCACTAGAATCACTCATGTTGCATGGCAAGGTTTTAGAGAATTAGCAGAACTCCTGGACCAGCATTTAAGAGAATATTGCCTGAGTAACTGGGACAGGAATGATGGGGTATGACATACCAGGAGTGTCATAGTCCTTCTGAAGATAAAGTGCACTTATAAACAGAGATGGGTTAATAATACACTACTAACAGCACATTACAAATAGCAAATAATTAACTATGCTATATCTCATCTATAATAGTTTATTTCAAAGATGCCTGATTAGACAGAGATAGAGTATATCGTCAGTGTGTGTTGTGGGTTTACCTTCTGAGATGGCATGAGGTTTAATGATACAGCAGGTGCAGTCTGAGTACATGGCTGTGTTGGAGGGACCGTGACCAGTAGTAGAAGGGAAGAAGAACTCCAGCTCCTATATAGTTGATTAATGTAAAACACAAATCACCAATCATTTCCTTTGCCTTTATTAGCATATTACTGGGGAAAATCGGATCAACATAAGATTGTAGGCTTGATTAATTGCTATTGACAGTTGCTTTTTTGTTACCCGTGCAGCAGATGCCAACGAGTCGGACCCATGTCCTGCATTCTTAGTGCCATCGGTACCAAACTGGCCTCTGAGACTATTCGCTGCATCTTTTTGTGCCACACCAGAATCAGTCGGGCCTAGAACTTTTCTCCAGGTAGACACTGCCTCATCCCCCATCAGCTCCATAGCAATCACAGGACCGGAGCTCACAAACTGCACCAAATTACTGTTGTTGAAGAAGACAACTAGCTTTAGCAACATTTTGCTGTGGTGTTTATGATTGAATTTGTGGTTAAAAACACGCAGTGTCATGAAAAGTCATGCCAAAGTCACTGTGACAATCTCTAACTTGAGTGTTGGTTCAGGTGTCAAGAGTCTCCTTCAAAAGCAGCCCTTACATATAAGTCAATCATTGACTCAGGAAAGACTCACTTGAAAAAAGACTTTGACTGATGTTCCGTGTAAAAGTCTGCTGCCTGCTTCCTGTAAGAAAGCCATAAAAGTACACAGGGTTAATAAGTGATCTCCAAACCCCACCATCTCTCGGCTGACACCTATAGTGAAATACGAATACGAATTTGAGGAACTAAAATTTTCCTCTTCATACCATACCATATAATATTTTTAATTGATGACGTGTCAACTAGTCCAAGAAAGGACTGTCTCTGTCAATGAACAGCTGTTTGGTACTTTGAGGAAAGGTTAAAGCCGCAAAACCTGACCAGGCTAAAACAACAGTCTATCAGAGAAACTCTCCATGTCAGCATATTTCAAGAGGAAAAGGAAAGATTAACCCTCAGCATTTTCCATTCTTTAAAAAATGTGGCACTAAACCACATGTAAAGTGACATATAGACAAAAACGTATACTTCAAATTCACTGTAACCATTTTGGATCATATTTTCTGCCAAATACATAAACGTTAATTTCCTGTGAAATGTCTACGAATATACGAAGACATCCAAAAGGCCTCAAAATGTTATTTCTCTTCATACAATAAGGATCTCCAGGTTTAAAAAAAAAACCATAAGCTATTATAATTGATACAAGATTACCTGAATTCCCTTGAATCCTTTTTTTTTTTTTTTGCAAAGTTGCAGCTTGGGTCAGTGTTGTTATTGTTACCTAAAACTAAAAGCATTAAACAACTAAAAACTATTAAAAAAATGTTTTCGGGAATTGTAATGAAGCTGAAATAAAATACATAATATAAATACTGAAAGTTAAATAAAAATACATTTAAGCTATATAAAATACAAAAACTAGCAAAAATGACAAAAGTACATAACAAATTTACTAAATAAAAGAAACATGAAAACTAATTTTCAGTTTAAAAATTAAATAAATACTATTCTATAGTACTATATAAATAATACTAAAATAACACTGGCTTGGGCTTTCTTTTTCCATATTATTACATTTAAATATTTGTTATGATGTTTACATAGTAAATGCATTAAAATAATAACTACTAATGTACAGATATTGTATTTTAAAGCTCCAAGGTCACTAAGCCATTTAACTCTGAAATCACCTGAAAATGTCCTCAGATTTACTCTTAACAACTCTAATCTGGAGGTCAAATCCTGTGGAGCAATCTGGGCTGATTTGCCAAAGGGCACAATTTTACTTGAGGAAAATTGTGACTTCAGTAACTCCCCAGTTCTTGGTCACTTCTCCCTGAGACTGAACACACCGTCTTTGTGTTAGCAGCCAAGATCTTTAACTTTTAGTCTACCAGCGCCCATATTACCACAATTTTTATAAACCATAGACTGACCTTTACAAAACAGGCCAAAGAAATAATGTCTGCAACTGCAACTTTAAACACTGCCTCTTCTCTCTAATGCTCTCCCTTTCTCACTACCTCAGTTAATAATTGCTGCATTGTGCTGTGAATATAATCCATTCCTGGTACTGTGCAAAGGCAGCTACTAATGAGATGCTCTGATCTTTGCAAGAATTACAGTGTAAAGTGTTTCAGAATACAGAACAGAGTGTGCAACATTTTTATGTTTCATTCCTGACTTAATCTGTGTGTGCAAAAATGGTCAGGGGCTCCGAGAAGAACAAGTGTATGCCATTGATATACAGGTTAATGCATAGAGCAAGCAGTGCATGATTTTTGCTGTGATATACTTTTTTTCCCTGAAGAAGTGACTTTGTCAAATCCACCCATCACAAATTCTGAGAAATCATTCTTGGGTTACTGAAATACCTCATTAGCATAATTAGGCATAAACTGCCTTGAGCAAGAATTCCAGAGGCCTCCTTTTCTTTGTACCAACTGAAAAGTTGCTGAAGGCCTGATCCCAATATCATTATTTCTTAACAAGTCTGTTTATTAAAACATAAATGGCTTACCATGTAAGTTTGGTCATTTTGGCTTTGGTGACAATAAGGTTGGCATCATAAATCATCTGAATAACATCGCCAACGTTTGTGACAGCGTCTGGCTTAATCATAGCCAAAGTCCTGAAGAAGACACAAGACATGAACATATAAAGCAAATCAGAAAGTAAAAAAAAAAAAAGTGCCAAAGATGAACCAACATGGATATAAATTGTAAGACAAGAGCCATGAGGATATCATCTAAGTGGATTGTTTCGGTAATTTGTTTTAGTGAGTGAGTGAGTGAGTGAGTGTGCATGTATTGGATTTTGAAACCCTATACATAATATTTAATAGCATTTTATAGAATGAAGAATTTTTTTAGATTTATAAAATGCAAGACAAAGATGCCAAACTTTTTGCCCAGCACATTAAACACAGGCACACATATAAGGCTATCTGAGACAAAGACAACACATACATATTGTAGCCATTCATGAATATTTAGCTCTTGCTATTATTTTCATTATAGAAACAATGATAACTGTGTGAAACAAAAAATGCCAATTACTTGCACAAATCGACAACTGCTGCTGTCATAGACTTTACAAAGGCTGATTGATAAACATATTAATATTAATTAAAAGAAACAATGTAAAAAAAAACATTTTAATGTTTATTAAAACATATTAATTAAAAGTTATCATCAATTTAATCTGAAAGTCTAGCTACATTTTAATACCAGTTCTAAAGCATTTCTTTAAAAAGGAATTCTTTAATCTTTGAAATTATATTTTAAATTGACCCTAAGCATTAGATAATGCTGCTGTCACAGTACTAGATATGATGCTCTGACTAAACAACAACAGTCATTGGAGTAGCCAGTTCAAATTTACTTTGAAGAGTGCATATTGCCTTGAGTCTGTCCCTCTGTAATCTTTCCCAAATTTATATTCATGGCACGTCACCATGATTTTCAAAGGAGAGAAAGAGCAGTGGGAAATAGTGTGAATGTGATTGATGTAAGAGATGAAAAGGAAGCATTATCAGTAAATAATGACATAAATGTAGGCATTTGTTACACAAAACTATTGCATGGCTTCAGAAGATTTGGATAAAGTGCATATGTCAAATTGATTACTTTTGTTTTAACAATTTATTTTGTGCGCGTGTGTGTGTGTGAACTTTTCTTTTAAAGGGAATAAAAGGGATTTACTTCACCTCATGATGATCTAAACCTGCATGGCTTTCTTTCTTTTGAGAAACATAAAAGATGTGTCTCACTGTTTTTTTTTTTTTGGCCATAAAACAGAAATCAATGAGACTTCCTTCAAAGTATCTTTTTTGTGTTCTGCAGAAGAAAGTCAAACAGGTTTGGAAAGACAAGTTCTGCCTCAGCAGTGGCCTTCAGGAAAAAGTACCTCTCCTTCTTACTGCCCAGTTTGTTGGCTGTGTACTGATCCCCGTAACCTATGAGGTTCAGCTGACGGGAAAAGACGTTTACTCGGTTGCCAACAAACAGATCCTCTGGATGAATCTCATCAAATTTGGTCCTCCGTAGTAAGGTGCGCTGGTTCTTCATATCAAACTATACGAAGAGAAGCATGCGTGTGAATGGACAAATCTCAAACATAGCTGGAAGTCAGGGGTCTGAAATCTGAGTATAGGAACGCACCATCTCCACAGAGCCATCTTTAGGGTAGTAGAGCAGCTGGTATCGTCGCAGGAGAGCAGCACTGGGGTCGTACCACTCAGCCAGAAAGGCAAAGCGCTCATCCTGTGCATCACACAACACACAATCAAGCCAGGCACGGCAGGGGAATGTCACTGATCTGACCCTCATGCTTGGACAGGGAGTCACAACAGCCGCGCTTTGACCCTTGGGACAGACAGACAGCTGGGCCTGTTAACAAGCTGAGTCAGAGGTTCAGATCTTGAATCAGCCCTTTGGTCCCCTGGGGAGCTCTGCTGCAAATGGGGAGCCATTATCCAGCTGCTGCAGCTACTGCTCCTGAAACAGTGCACTACACACTCATGAAACATTAGGGCTGCACAAATATAGAAACTCTCAATAGATCAATAGACTTCAGATAATACATTTTAAATTCACAGAATCATCATTAGAGGGGCAACCCGGAAATGTTGTGTGTGGCCCTATGATGAGGAGGTGCCTTTAAGCTATAGCCTACTCACGGGGCCTGGGGGAGATCAAATTCCAAGAGTTTTTAGAATGTCCCTTTATATTTTTACTACTACAGGGCTCCAGACTAACATTTGACAGCAGTGGCACCAGCGCCACTAAGTTCTACAGATGGTGGCGCCAGGAGCAGATTTGGTAGCGCTGGGGGTGGTGTGCGGGAGTATTAAAATATAGATCATTTAATCATAAAATTACTATTGTTTTGCATTAATAAGTGCAGTTACTAATAATATTACATGTTCATTTCTTGTTTATTTTTCTTTTGTTTATTGTTTATACAGATTTGACAGTAAAGCACTAAGCTTGAGTTAAGATGCATACAAAATTTACTTTTATTAACAACAGTAACATGTGCAAAATCTAATTTTTATATAGAAAATTTATATATTCCACTCTTATTAAATGTACCATTAGTCTTCTAGTTTATGGAACTGACCAACTTCAGTGATTATGTGTGATTTAGTAGCAAATTGAAGAAAAGTTTGTTTTTCAAGGCACACAAAAAACTGTAAAATTCTGACAAAATCTGATTTCTTGATGATTTGATATTTTATAATAGTGATTTTATAATTTCACAATATAGAGAAAAAGTAGAAATAAATGACTAATAAGCCAATAAATGCTCCTCTGCTGCCATCTACTGGTTATAATTGTGATTTGATGTATTTTTTAATTTACCGTGTTTGTTTACCACAAAGTATATTTTGGTCATCCCATTAAAAATAACATTCAAACTGGATCATTTCAGAGCGTTAAAGTGCTGGAAATAGTTGTGTTAAATGCTTGAAAGTCATTGAAAAGTGCTTGAATTTCTCTCTCAAAAGGTTGTACAAACCCTGAAATGAATGATGTAATGCATTCGACTATTTCTACGACAACACCATGGTTACAGTTAGTGTTACCGCTTCTGGTTTCCTGACGTATGTCAGCGCAGTTTATAACAGAGAATTCTGTGCAGAATTTGAATACTTCTGGCTAGATCTCACGGCAACCTTTATTCATTCTGCAGCAAATTCAAGTGCTTCTCACTGGATCTCGCAGCACTGTTGCATCTGTGCAGTAACAGTGTCGTGAAATCAACTTTGGCTCCCGAGTAAAGCTGTTCTGAGCTCGGACAAGTTTGTTTTCTTCGCGGTTCGAGTTGATAAACGGTCCATTGTTCTCAGATGCAACAGAAATGGCAGCGCTTATGAGTTGGACAACGAGGTGCCAGTCACAAAAATTAGTCGCACTGGCAGTAAAAATTTGGTCGCAGTCTGGAACCCTGTACTAAAAAAATAATTAAAAAACAAAAGAAAATAACCAAATACACTAACACAATGTCCTAATCCTACACAAAGTGAAAAAGTTAGTAGCCCCTCACTGCAGAACAAAGATCCAGGGGGCGGGGTTGGATCCACATCTAGGGGGTGGAGATGGTAGGTTTAGGGGGGGTTTATGTACACAAGTGGTTACGGAAAGTATTCAGAACCCCTAAATTTTCACTCTGTTTATAGTGCCAGCCATTTGCTAAATCATTTAATTAATTTTTTTTCTCAATGTACGCACAGCCCCCATATTGACAGAAAAACACAGAATTGTTGAATTTTTTTGCAGATTTATTAAAAAAGAAAAACTGAAATATCACATGGTCTAAGTATTCAGACCCTTTGCTGTGACAATCATATATTTAACTCAGGTGCTGTCCATTCTTCTGATCATCCTTGAGATGGTTATACACCTTCTTTTGAGTCCAGCTGTGTTTGATTATACTGATGGACTTGATTAGGAAAGCCACACACCTGTCTATGTAAGACCTTAAAGCTCACAGTGCATGCCAGAGCAAATGAGAATCATGAGGTCAAAAGAAACTGCCTGAAGAGCTCAGAGACAGAATTGTGGCACGGCACAGATCTGGCCAAGGTTACAAAAAAATTTCTGCTGCACTTAAGGTTCCTAAGAGCACCGTGGCCTCCATAATCCTTAAATGAAAGACATTTGGGACGACCAGAACCCTACCTAGAGCTGGCCGTCCGGCCAAACTTAGCTATCGGGGGAGAAGAGCCTTGGTGAGAGAGGTAAAGAAGAACCCAAAGATCACTGTGGCTGAGCTCCAGAGATGCAGTCGGGAGATGGAGAAAGTTGTAGAAAATCAACCATCACTGCAGCCCTCCACCAATCTGGGCTTTATGGCCGAGTGGCTGGATGAAAGCCTCTCCTCAGTGCAAAACACATGAAAGTGCTCAAAAAAACACCGGAAGGCCTCCAAGATGGTGAGAAGAAATAAGATTCTCTGGTCTGATGGAACTTTTGGCCTTAATCTAAGGAGGTTGTGGAGGAAAACAAGGCCTGATTCACACCTGTCCAATACCGTCCAACAGGGAAGCATGGTGTGGGCAGATTATGCTGTGGGGGTTGTTTTGCAGCGAAGGGACAGGACGATGGGTGAAGCGAGGGAAAGATGATATGCGGCCAAGTAAGGATAATCCTGGACGAAAAACCTTTCTCGAATACTTCCAACAAGACCAATGACCCTAAGCACACAGCTAAAATAACGAAGGAGGGGCTTCACAACAACTCGGTGACTGTTCTTGAATGGCCCAGCCAGAGCCCTGACTTAAACCCAATTGAGAATCTCTGGAGAGACATAAAAATGGCTATCCACCAACATTTACCATCCAACCTGAAAGAACTGGAGAGGATCTGCAAGGAGGAATGACAGAGGATCCCAAATCCAGGTGTGAAAAACTTGTTGCATCTTCCCAAAAAGACTCATGGCTGTATTAGATCAAAAAGGGTGCTTCTAATACTGAGCAAAGGGTCTGAATACTAATGATACCATGTGATATTTCAGTTTTTCTTTAAAAAATCTGCAAAAATGTCAACAATTCTAAGTTTTTCTGTCAATATGGGGTGCTGTACATTAATGAGGAAAAAAAATTAAATTAAATGATTTTAGCAAATGGCTGCAAATAACAAAGAGTGAAAAATTTAAGAGAGTCTGAATACTTTCCGTACCCACTGTATATGTAAGGTGGGAGGAGTTGGATCCAACCTCACCCCCTGGATCTTGTGTTCTGCATTGAGGACCATTTCGAAAGGTGACAAGCAATAAAAGCTCTCTTCAATAGTAATGGAACAATTAGTGGAGTTTTTTTTATATCCAGTAACGTTTGCAAAACAAAATAACGACATAGAATAGTGCATAGACATTAGCATACACAACCATATATATATACACACACATCTATATATAATTTATATATATATATATTTAATATATTAGGGTTGCACGATTATGACAAAAATCATAATTGTCGAGTATTCCCTTGAAATTGTAATTGCGATTATTAATTTGGGATTAAATGAATGATGTTTACACCTTTGTTTGAAGCAACTGCATGCCATCTTTTATATGAAAATAAACAGCTGAAAACACTCTAACTGAAAACCCTTTAGTACTTTTCTATAGTATTAAGCCTCAAATGTCAATTGTACATCGGATTGGTTTCTCTTTAAACAAAAAGGTAAAAATATGCATGGTATTATAATGTTATACTAAAACTAAAATGAAAACAATGGAAAAAACCCTTAAGATAACATGTAGAAAGAAAAAAGCATGCAGAATAGGGCTGCACGATAAATCGCATGCGACTATTTAACGCGCATCTGTCAGAAAGCCGGGTCTGTAATCAGCGGTAAATCTCCATCAAAGGCGGGCTTTCACATTGAGCAGCATTAACTACACAGAGACGTTGTGCACTGACGAGCTGCGCAAAAAATCGCGCGAATATGAACGTGATTTTGCGCAGCTCGTCAGTGAACAACGGCTCTTTGTAGTTAATGCTGCTCAATGTGAAAGCACGAACGTGATGGAGATTTACCGCTGATTACAGAACGGCTTTACTGACAAGACGCGCGTTAAATATCGCATGCGATTAATCGTGCGCCCTAAGCAGAATAACATAAGTGGACTTTGAACGATTAATTGCTGCTTTGAACGATTATGTAATTGTGACATCTGTAATTGCGATTAGAAATTATATTAATTGTGCAGCCCTAATATATATATATATATATATATATATATATAGCATAATGGTGGATAATTGTTTAGACAAAAATATTGCTTTGAATACAAATGCATGTGATAAATATTTAATAAAATATTCACTGACAGAGGCACTGTAAATCTTAAAAAAATAAATAAATAAATGTAACTGCTCTAAAGTAGGACCCTTAGGATATTGACACTTTCATAAAAATAAGTATTAGGCCTAGTCATAGCCAAGATTCCATGAGTATTTTATACAGACTACATCAAAATCTCTGAGCGTTTTACTGTTGTTTCACTATTAAGTGGCTGATTTCACCTTGACACCAACTCAGAGGTGCCCCTGAACAAAACATGGAGTGAGCATGTTGGTGTGTTCTCTGTTCCATGCAGATTGCCACCTTGTGGGTGAAATTCATGGCACAGGCTGTGATTCAGGCACATATAACTGAGTCCATTAAATTATCTGAGAAGTTATCTGCTAATTTTCTGTTGATTAGTGGACGTCCAAAGTCAAGCAAATATACTCATAAGACTTATGCATATTCATAATAACTGACATAATAACTGGCAGATAATCATCATCAGTAGGCAGTGCTTTAATCATGTTGCATTTCTAGCCACTATGCCATCCATCCTCCAGGCCACTTGCTCGCTAACTGATAGAAGCAAGATGTCAACACTGAGCCCAAACATGGCATCACATTATCCTAACTAATTTAACAACAGATCATTAGTGTATCTGCAACATAACACAAAGTCTTTCTCACTCATCAAACCGTACAGACTCAGTGAGAATCCCTTTAACGTAACTGAGCTACCTTGAATCTAACAGGGCCTCTTGCAGGGCCTACACAGGCTATTTTTACCCCTCAGTCATCTGTGACAGAGATAATATTGACAATGAACAGCCTTCTTTATAAAAATATGCTGAAGCACAGGTCTGAAAAGCCATAAATCCCATCTGGAGGCTCTAATTGTGTCACATTAGGATTTCCATAGTGAAGTCTTGTGCCAAAGCTAAAAGTTCCAGGTGCTGTACTGACACCAGTAGTTATTATCACCTCCTTGAGGCCTTACACCAGTCAGCGATAGGTAAAAATAAATGTGAAGACTGGCAAAACATTTTTTCCCCCCAAAGCAGTAAACAATTTGCATACTGAAAATATTGATTGTTACTTAGGATGTTTGTCTTTATTCTTCTATTACTGTATGTTTTTTTTTTTTAAATCAAGATACATTTACTTTAAGGAAAATGACTTAAGGTTTCTTTCTTTTTTTGTTTTATAAAATGTTGTTTGGAAAAAAGTAATATTAAGACTTGTTTTCTAAAAAATGTATCCAAGTTTATGCTTAAAACAAGAAAAAATATCAATGGGGTAAGAAAAATAATCTTGAATTAAGTTTATTTCTCTTACCCCACTGACAGATATTTTGTATCTCGTTTTAAGCATTACTTTTGATGCAAAGCATAAACGCACATTTTGAAAAAAATCTCAAGTCAATTTGCTTCTCAAGTAAATGTATCTTAATTTAATAGTGTTTAGACATTTATAGTGAAAAACAAGAAAAATAATTTGTACTAAAATCATTTTTTTGCAGTGCATATTTGTAACTAGAATATGACACAGACACAACTAATAATATTAAAACGCTAGCCTACATTTTCATGATCAAGACTACTGCGGTGTTCGGTGGCTTTTTTCCAGTCTGAAAGAGTGTGTTTCGGCGGGTAGTCACCCCCTACAGCATGTGACAGACAGCTTTGTGCAAAATGAGGGCTATATTTCTACATTCTGCCAGCGGCCAAAGTTACCTGAGGACATCTGTGCGTCTAAGAAGAAATATAGAAGGTTTTTTCTCCAATATTAGCAGCGCAAAGTTCTGCACATCTGTTGTTCTTAAGGGAAAGCATCATAAAAACCAGTTTTTTGTTTTGTTTTGTTTTTATCTGAATGGAATGAAAGCAGAAATCAAGGAGCTTTGAGGGGGCTCTAAATGAACATTCCAGCACAACAAAATCACAAACTCCCGGTTAATGATCCTGGCCAGATCGAACTGGAAATAGCTGGGCTTATCTGCCACCTCTAACACTCTGAAAAATAGGGCTTTCCTCTCAGAGCCCTTCTTGGAAGCTGAGACTTTCTCAGACACCTGCTGTTGCCCTATGCTATCACTGCAAACAATTCATGCTGTCTGCATGGAGATGGATCAATGTACACTACTTAAGGAGACAGAAAGTGAATTGGAAAATAAACATAGCGAGTACAACAGAGCAAGAAGGTGATGGCGAAAGTATCCTGTTACCCACAGAATAACAAAGGTTTCGATTGTTGAGCTAATGACACTAAAAAAGCATATTAGTAAAGCTTCTGGCTGAACTTGATCTATAATTTCAATGAATTTCCGTGGAAATGGCATCCTCCATCTTCAGTATGGCGTTGTAGAGCCTGAAGCCAGACAGCTAGTTTTCAAATACAGTTGGAAAACAGTTAAGCAGCTTTCTGAAACCTGCCAAAACTACATTCAGTCAGTGAAACGAAGTCTGAGCTTTCTTTGGAAAACTTGTCGTTTCTCGAAGAACAATTAAGGAGGCAAATACTGACATCTAGTGAGACACCAAACGAGAGCATTCAGAACGCCAAGACCGTTGAAAATGAGTTTACAGACGAATCTGATGCAGTTACTGATTATGAATTGTCTTCATTGATTTAACTAGGATTTAAATAGCCAAGATTCGTGTCCATTGGCTATGACTTAACGCATCGCTCTGTTGCAGTTTACATGAAATGTATACATGAGAATGTACATATGGTATTTTATATTTAGTGCACACAACACATACAATCTCAATGGTTTATGTGACTTGCGTTTCTTTCAGAGGAAAAACAACAACATGTTTTTTAAAAAGCAAACGACTTCCGCCAAAACCACAACAAACATTCATGATCATATGAGTTCAGTCCTTTATTACTAATATCTAAAGACTGGAAAAAACATACTCTCCCACTTACCATGTCTGATTTCTTTAAAGGAATGATACTATTTGTTGATTGTTGTTTAACAGACGGTTGATTGTCTTCCTTTAGCCTCGCTGTTAAGCCCCATCACCATAGCAACAACATCAAACGGGCTACCGCCAAATAAAATAATAAGCCATACCTCCTGTGAACTCCTAACTATATTCCGTAGGTTTTTAACATTCCGTTGCTTTTCGGTGAGTAAACAGACGTTTAGGGAGCCAATACTTAGCTTATAGTAGTCTTACTGTAACCCGGAAGTAGTAGTTTCTGACTTTGACCGCCAAATGCCACTCGCACATGGGTTTGTTGATATGTGTGGACTTTGACACTGGCTTCGCTTCAGTGTTATGCATCGCTGCTTACCAGAACTGTTAAGCAATTGGCTACAATTTAGCGTGCTTCTAAATGTAGGTTTAGCTTAAAAAGTTGCAAGTCTGCGACAATGTGAGACAAAGGTCTTTTGGCTATATTTCAAAAGGGATTGAATGTTTAGTTGAGGTTTACACTTCAAAGGTATTTCCACGAACCACATCTGTCAAAATGGATACCAGTCCGTTCATTCTAGATGGAGGTCTGGCAACAGAACTTGAAGCAAGTGGATTTCAGTTACAGGTAGGTACTATTACACAAACGTATTGTTAACAATCACAAGTTTAATCACGCATGTATTGTATTTGCAGGGAGATCCACTATGGAGTGCAAGAATTTTGCATACAAACCCACAGGCCATTAAAGACGTACATTTCAGGTAATTACAGGCTTCATTATTATGTTCTGTACCTGAGCTGCCAAGCAATGCCTGAAGTGTAAGTGTTCACTTGATGTAAATTATTATTTTAATACTTGCTGATTATATATAATTATATGAAGTTATATATAGTTAATATTACATTTTTAAAAGATGGATTTGTCGGCTTAATGAATAGTAAGTGAAAAACAACAACAAAAGGCTAAAAAGTGTTAAATGTAATGCAGCAAAGACATTTGTATTACAAAATTATTCAAGACAAAATATTTCTATTTAAATGAAATGCTTTTTTTCAATTCATTAAAGAAGTCTGCACAAAAATATATCAGAAAAAAAGACTGGAGTGCTGGATGCCTGAAAATTCAGCTTACCATCACAAAAAAAAAATATATATATATATAAGCAAAAGTCATTGTATTTAAAATATTCACAATATTACTGTTGTTACTGTAATACCTTCTTACATGTGTGTAAATGTTATCATTTTGAACCTAAATTCTCCATCCTATCAGTCATTTAGTATTTCTGTATGCCTCTTCTATGACTTCTAAGAACTATTTCATATTTAATGAATGATTGATTTGACTTGTTTTAATAGATATCTTCAAAGCGGTTCTGATGTCATAACAACTGCCACATATCAAGCCAGCATTGAGGGATTTGTGAAATATCTTGGTCTCCGGCCTGAGGAGGCGCAGCAGACGATAATGTCAGGGGTTCAACTGGCAAAAGAGACAGTCTGTGAGTTCATGTCTCACTCACCCATATCAGGTGTGTGCAAGCCTACTAAATCATGAATTCTGTCTAGTTTCTGGAGAAAATGTAGCGACACCAGCTACAATTTAAACTAACATGAAAAATTCCCCTAGAAGACAGAAGAGAGCCTGTGGTTGCGGGTTCAGTGGGACCATATGGGGCATTTTTACATGATGGGTCTGAGTATACAGGGGCCTATGAGGACAAGATGACAATGGAGGTAATGCAGGCTGAAACTCTTAATCCACCAAATCTGCCATCACATTAGAATTTCAAGTGCATGTTTTCTCTTTTGTCTTAGGAGCTGAAAGACTGGCATCGTCCACAGATCCAGTGCTTAGTAAAAGCCGGCGCTGATCTTGTTGCCATGGAGACCATTCCAGGTCTCAAAGAGGCGGAGGCTTTGGTAGAAGTACTCAGAGAATTTCCAGACGCTAAAGCCTGGCTTTCATTTTCTTGTAAGGTGACTGATATCAATGGATATACACTGCATTACATGTCATGATATCTAGCAACAAATTTCATTCATAAAACACTTGCAACTGTTTATGCTCTGATTAAAACAAATGAGTTAGACATTGTTATTAATGCAATTAATGTGTTTCAGGACATTCATAATATTTCAAGCGGGAGGAGATTTTCTGAGGCGGTTCAGGTGGCTTGTAGGTCCTCACAGCTGGTTGCAGTGGGGGTGAACTGCTGTCCCGCTCCGATAGTGAAACCGCTTCTAGAGTCAGCCAAGTCACACAAGAAAGCAGATTTGCGCTGGGTGGTCTACCCTAATAGTGGAGAAGGATGGGACCCCAAGACAGGGTAAGGTTAATCAGTAAGTTAGAATAGAAAGTTATTATTGCCATTGGTTTTGTTTCCATTGAAAAATGACATTTTCCTGACGTGGATGGGGAAAAAACATGGACATTTATATTTTATTATTTCATCACAGAAATCCCCTATCTTAGATAATTGCTCTTTGCTCCATGTCTCTTCTTTTTGACAAACGTTTGGGATCAGTTCGATTTTTTTTAAATACATTTATTTATCAAAATAAAAACAATTTCAAATCAAGGCTGTTCTTTTGAACTTCCTATTCATCAAAGAATCCTAAAAAAGTATCATGGATCCCACAAAAATATTAATCAGGACAAGCATTGATCTTTTTAGTATTTTATGAATATATTTATATTTTTATGTCTTGAATGTGGCTAATTTAAAAAATTGTATTTACTACGTTTCAACCATTGATAAGAATATTTTTGAGCACCAAATCAGCATATTAGAATGATTTCTGAAGGATAATGTGACACTGAACACAGGAGTAATGGCTGCTAAAAAATTCAGCTTTACCATATGAATAAATAACATTTATGACCTATTAAACAGCTAACGTTGTTAATATTGAATGATATTTTACAATATTAGTGTTTTTTTATATTATAATAGATAATTAGATATATATTATATATATATATATATATATTTTAATATATAAATGCAGCCTTGGCGTGCATAGAGACTTTAAATGTGATGTAAATTAAAAAAAAAAATCAAAACCCACAAATGGCTGCAAAATCATGGAAACTGATTGGTAAAACGTGGAAACCCAGAGAACTATTAATTTGATATTAATTGACAATTTGTCTCAATAGTTTCATTATGTAAGTGGCTGTTTTGTGGCTATTTCGATGGGGAAAACCGAGAAAAGGACGTCATTTGCCAAACTAAGTCTTGACTGGAAAGAACAAGGGGCTTTGTGGATTGGTTGGTATTTTTTTTTTAACAGTAAATAAGCTTTACTGTAAACGTATACTATGACTTGTTCTTTCCTGTTGCGCTGACTCACACACAGCTGATTTCTGTCAACAGGCGGCTGCTGCCGTGTTGGTCCTGCTGATATAACTGAGCTGAAACAACAACTACATGCCTAGCCGTGACTTATGAATCAACATGACATCATTTAGGTTATTCTGAAATAATGCAGTGATGTGTAAGAAGGTGTATAAATATTTTATTTATAAATAAAAAGAATACAATAATAATACACTAGATTCACATGAGTATGAGATTTGTGATGACTTTAACATTATACACAAGATGTTAAAGGAAAAACAAATCACAATTCACATGTCATGGAAGCAATCATGCAATCTTGGCTCACAGCGTTTCACAAAGAACGGGAGTGTAATCCTTCAAGTTGCTATTTACAACAAGATGGCACCATCTTATTGGACTATGTCGCTTAATGATAACCAGAATCTGATCCATTAAATGGTCACATCATTAAACAGTCTGATATCTTTATGATGAACATCACTTCGTTTGTATTTTTTATACTTACACTAATAAAGCCATTTTTGTTTATGCAATAGTAGAACCAGTCTTCTTGAATGTAGTGTTGAGTTTTCTGCGAGCACATTATGCAAATGAATAATTTTTCAGTCCATACTTCACTCCAATGATCTACCATCAATAGCATATAAATCCACCAAATAGCATATAACTCAAATGGAATGATGCTATTGATCTGAAAATCAAATATTCGCTTCATGTTCTTGGTACACTTAAGGTGCAGTCACAAATTGTCCACTGTGTATAGTGTAGCAATATATTAAGCACTATCACTTTCAAACCAAGCAGCTTTCTGTTGGTCAACATGGTGTGACCAACTGTAAAAACCGGGGAAATCTTTCACCATGAGATGAAATTCCAGATTGTGTGGATTCCTATTGAAATTGCTGGATTAGCTCACCTGCATAACAATGGTACATGTGACCACACCTTTAGTGCAGTTAACTGCACATTTATTTAATGATTCATTTATCCACAATAAGTTTAAAGAAAGCAGCATTTTGACCTACAGGAAGTGACTCAACGTCTTGGCGAGAGAGCCATTGTGAAGTATTTTTAAACTTAATTTAACGGCACATTTCTGAGGGCTATGGAATTTGTTTTACATTGCTGTAAAATAGTGGCATTTCAGGGATGTCCTCCACAAAAGCTTATGGCTTCTTCCTTATGGTTACCAGAGCATTAACCACACCATTTGGCTTGCAACTTCATCTATGATATGTAATTCTAACTTTTCACTGTTGCTAACAACCTGGGAAGGTAAATATACTTGTTTAACACGGTTGAAAACCCAATGGGCTCTTTAGGAGGAGGGTTGGACACTTTAGATTTAGTCAGTTGTGTCTTCATCTAGGTCACTGTCTGGAGAGCTTCTGTGCCTGTACTCTGCTGTGTTGGACAAACGCTTCCAGGCATTGTCAGACTTGTTCCCCGTACTGAGGGACCTACCCAGGCGTTTCATCGCTCGCTCCTCAGAACCGTCCTCTGTCGCAGCTTGACCTCTGTGTTCTGGCGCCTGATGGTGGAGATCATGCCGCAGATTTTCCAGATTCAGTGCCCACGGTCCCAACTTTTGCCAGTTGACTCTCTGGAAGGCCATGATGCAATGCAGATTGCCTCCAACCTATGAAGAAATCAGGAATTATGCAGGGCTTCAATACTTCACAGCATACATTCAGACATTTTCCAAGACACATAATTCTTTATAATATTCAGATTATTGTAGAAGCACCATCACCATAGTCCTGAAGTTTCTTACCTTTTTGGTTTTGCGATACTGAATGCCTCTCTCTATGTGGCGAATGTCTAAGTATTCTGGGTTCTGAGTGTTCAGATCTGTCACAATATCTGCCCATCTGATAGTAAAAAAAGGTCAGAATTTGAGCGTCATGATATATATTTATAACTTCACCGAGGAATACTATTCCATAAAAATGAACCATACTTTTTACAGTGGATTGCAGGGTGTTTCCTGCTAGGTTCACCAATAAGTATCCAGTGCTCCGTCTCATTAAGTGCCAGTGGTCCCCTATAAAAAGAAAGAAATGAGCTTCTTTCTTGATTAGAGGAACAGGGTCTTATAAAAGTGGTAGAAGTTAATAGTTTTCCTCTACATTTGCATGACTTTTCATAATGTAATAATACTGGTGCTGTGCGAGAGATTTTTGGGCTGTTTGTCACTCGCCCTCTTAGGTTCTAAATGAAAGTGAAAAAGTGAAAGTGACGTGACTGCATTTAACCCATCCAAAGTGCACACACACAGCAGTGAACACACACCCGGAGCAGTGGGCAGCCATTTATGCTGCGGCGCTCGGGGAGCAGTTGGGGGTTCGGTGCCTTGCTCAAGGGCACCTCAGTCGTGGTATTGAAGGTGGGAGAGAGCGCTGTACATTCACTCCCCCCACCTACAATCCCTGCGAGACTCGAACACGCAACCTTTAGGTTCCGAGTCCGACTCTCTAACCATTAGGCCACGACTTCCCCTAAATGCTCACCAAGGCTCCATTTATCTGGTGAAAACCTGCAGTACAAAAAGTAATATTGTGAAATATTACAAAATTGTATTAATACAAAATTGTAAATAACTTTTTATTTTAAATATCATTTAAAATGTAACTTCCTGTGATGCAAAGTCTTCAGTTTCATCCTTCAGAAATCATTTGACAATGCTTTGACATTTGCATCTGTTTGAAATAGAAATCTGTAACATTATAAATATATTTACTGTCATGTTTGACCAATTTAATGCATCCTTAATAAATAACTTCTTAAAAAAAAAACAGAGCCCAAACTTTTGAACGATAGTGTACATGTGTGTGTTTGCACTGAAAAATATTTGGCATTCTGTGATGTTAAAACATACACATCATAAAAACTTTACATTTAATGGAAAAAAAGAAAGAAAAGAAAACAATATAAACATATTTTCTGGCACACATAAAAGTTCACTGCTAAAAATAAAATGTTTGTTTTGGTTGTGCAAATTAACTGATTTTATTTTTTTCTTACAACAATAACAACCTAACTTGAACTAATGAAGCAGTAAATGAAAGCCAAAGTTGCTGTACATTATACCTGTATGCTTTGGCTGCCTTTAGTGGTGTGGCTTCATAGCCCACAGGACAGAAGTAGTGATTCTGACAGTGGTAAATATAGGCCATGGATTCGTCTTTAAGTCCCTGCGTCAGCTTCAGCAGCGCCCCCTCAGCTAGAATGAAGAAACATGCTCTACAACATGCTGCTAAAGTACTTTCTGACAATATCTATATCTGAAAGAAAGCTATAATACTGTCTGCTCAACACATTACATCAAAAGAATATTTGTAGAATAATATGCAGTTGGAGACTCGAATTCAAAATCCACACACCTGTCTCTCCTGCTGTCTTGTGCTTCCCATGAGGTTTGTACAGAATGTAAGAGCAACCCCGGACACGAAAATGATCGTTGATTTGCCTGAACCATCTGCAACAAAATAAAAATAGATCATGTACAATACAAATCAAACCTTTGGGGTCAGTAAGGTTTTTTTTTGAAACAAATAATACTTTATTCAAAAAGCATGCATTAAATTAATCAAATGTGTCAAAATACTACTTAAAAAAATGCTGTTCTTTTGACCTTTCTATTCATTAAATAATTCTGAGAAAAAAATACCACTGTTTCAACAAAAATATTAAGCAACACAAACTCTTCTTATTATTGATAATATTAAGAAATTTTTTTAAGAGCCACATCAGCATATTAGAATGATTTCTGAAGACTGGAGTTGCTGCTGAAAATTCAGCTTTGCCATCACAGGAATGAAAACTTTTTTTAATAGAATACAGTTATTATGAATTGTACTTATATTTCAAAACATTATTGTTTTGCCTTATTTTGATCAAATAAATGCACATTTTGTGAGCATAGGTGACATCTTTCAAGACCCCAAACCTTTTAACGGTAATGTATGCATTAATGAATTTTAACACATTTTGAGAAACTGTTAAAGCAGCACTATGTAACTTTTTCTGTGTTCAAAATTTGCTAAATGTATTTAATGAGCGAGTACATCATGAATTCACCTTCCCAACCGCGTTTTTGTCTTATTCCGAATCACTACGGTTCACTTATAATAAGTACTTATATTTGGTCTATTGTAGCCTGGTCGGGTCGTCACTGTTGCGGAGTAACACATACCTGCGTGAATCGCCATTGACATAAACTTAGAGAAGTAGCTCCGTTTTGGAATGTTCTTCCGCGGGATGTGTGCAGTTCTGTTTATTAACCGCTAGAGCGCCAAAAGTTACATAGTGCTGCTTTAAAGAGCAATAAATACAGCAATCTTACCGCATCAAAGTGGCATTGCCGGTGAATGGTCCAAACTTGATATCTTCAAATGGAGGCTGGAAATCAAGTATATGCAGGGCTTCTTCTTGAGACATAGGTGGGAGACTGAAAAATAAATAAATCCTAAAGTTCACTCTTTGCAATTTCTACCAGACCAGATTAGAAATCTTAAAATAGATCAAATGCTGTTTTTGCTCCTAAAAATACCCATTTCTTAGTATATTTCTGAACAGTTTTGGCAAGTCCCATGCATTAAACCAGCAGAGCCCTATTTGAGAATTCTTTCATTCACAATCTAAAATATTGTCATCAAATTAAAAATGTGGTCATTCATTTCAGCTAGGAACACACAGACCTGCCTGCACCTAAAGTACTGTAGAGAAAGTTCCAACAAGAGACAAGTGAGGAGATTCCACATGATGTTTTATATTGGGGGCGGCTGATGCAGTACCTAGAATGTCGGAGGGAACAGTTGTTAATGCAAAAAGTTTTTAAACTTGCACTCTTTGAGTCTCATTTCGCTTTCCAATGAGTGGATTACCATCTACGGAGGTCCAAGACTTTTCTCTGTTTGATCTCCTCCAGAGAAGCTTGTGCTGGGAGATCTTGCAGGTTTCTGCTTGGCCTGTCAGATGATTTCATTTTCTTAGAGTTGAATTTCTTTAAATTACCTGAGAAACAACACAGACTTCATCCTTTAATAACATTCTAAGTAATATATTAGACTCATGCTGGTTCGAATTTACACTCACATATCTTCTAGGATCAAGTAGGTTCTTAAAATGCAATGAAGAATGGATTAGCTGGAGTTTGGATAAAGGCAGGCTCAATGTTAAGTTCACTAACATTGTCTGTCGAGAGAAATGATTATCATTTTGAATCTGCCCCGTGCTCTTTGTATGCGCAACGATTCCTCAGATCAGCAATCTTGTCGTCTAAAAACTCACTAGGACTGCTTGGAATCAAGAATGAGTGATGGCAACAATTCTAATACAGTCTCTCTATACATCGGAATTAATACGAATTAAAACATTGTCTGTTCAAACATGAGGTGAAACCTGTGACAGAGTCACTGTGTCAGTGAGGCCATAGCTGGAGTAATATCTATATATATATATTATAATCAGGCAAAACCAAATATTTATTCAGAGACCTGATATAATTTTTTATATTTTTTTTACCAGTGCGTGCAGGACACTATAGTTCAGTTATGTAAGTGAGGATAGCAAAATAAAAAGTAAACTGTGACAAATCACACCCAAAAAATTCTTCATACAGTGGACTACCAATAAAACTGACAAAGATTTGGGACCAAAAATTATTCAGAAACTTTGACCTGACCATGTTTTGCCTAAGTGTTATCTGACATTATCAAGACGAATTTGTTCTGAATGGGTTTAAATCAACATTTTATACACATTTTCTAAACTATAGCGAAAAACTGTTGCAATGTGTTGATATATATTATTATACATCCCATATATACTATACACACACACACGACCCTGGACCACAAAACAGTCATAAGGGTCAATTTTTTTAAATTGAGATTTCTATATAATCTGAAAGATGAATAAATACGCTTTCATTGATGTATGGTTTGTTAGAATCTGACAATATTTGGCCGAGATACAACTATTGAAATTGAAATCTTGAGGTGTGCAAAAAAAAAATTCCAAATACTGAGAAAATACCCTTGAAAGTGTACAAAATGAAGTTCTGAGCAAGGCCAATACTACCAATCAAAAATTAAGTATAATATATTTACAGGTAAGACATTTAAAATATCTTCATGGAACCATGTATTAATGCATAGCCTAATGATTTGGGCCATAAAAGAACACTCTATAATTTTGATCCATACAATGCATTTTTGGCTATTGCTAAAAATATAACCAAGCGACTTAAGACTTAAGGTTTTGTGATCCAGGGTCACATATAATACAGTATAGCTTAGATATATAGTATTATTATAATTTGATAATCGTTTACTGAAAATAACAATGTCATGGTTCATAAGCCTCAAAAAAATTTTTAATGTGATATCGTGGTCTACAGCAGGGGTTTTCAAAATTTTTGATGGCAAGGACCCTCAAACAAGATGACCCCCATCCTGAAATATATAAACATCTATATATTTTCAGGTATTAAAACTTATTTATATTGTTTGAGAAAGATAGGAGTGTTGAAATTATAAAAAAAACAACAAAATTAAAGTTTCCAAAAATCATATGTCCTTTAAACTGCACAATATAGACATAAATACATATAAAATAGTGCACATTAAATTGACAGCCCTAATAAAAAAAAATTTATTAAACATTTAAATTTACAATATATATATATATATACATTTTATATCTTTTTTTGGCTCTCAATTTTTTTGATCTGTCTCTGCAGTTTGAAAACCCCGGCTGTATGTACAGTATGTAGATGTCTTTAATCATTTTAGAAAGACATACTTGTTCTGGCTTTCCGTGTTAAAACCACAAAAATCATGACCGTGGTCAATCCCCAGTCAGCACAGGCTTGTTGCTGGATGACACAACCTCCATATCACAGTTCCCATCTAAAGACATACTTATTCCCCCTGAGTGACTCTGGGAAGGGGTTGCAGCATTGGTCTTGACTAATGATGTGGTGTCTGGATTGGTCGGTGGTGCATCTTCAGATGTGATAATGGGTCGGGCTCGGTTGAGCAGCGCATAGTCCGAGCAGACGGTGTAGAACTTCTCTCGGGAGTGTGTTACAGGGCAGGTCCATGGAAGCTGGAGCTCTGCGCTGGAGGCCCGTCGTACCCGCAGCGCATCACGCGTCATCGGACTCAGGAAGCTGCTCTCACGCTCATCCTCTCTGGCCGGGGCCCGTGATGGGGCCTCCTGATCAGTCCTAGCAGATACCTTGGCGCCTTCACTTTCCCCAGTGTTAGGCATTGAACGGAGAACTGGGATGATGGTTAAGAGAATAACCTACAGATGTACTCCAGCTGTAACGACTTAGTCCAAGAAGAGAGCTCAAAGAAAGAATCTCATCCACTGACTACAATTAAGAACAAGACAAAGACAGATAGTAAGAAACTGTATATAATAAGAAATTTATAAAATATAAACTTAAATAATAAATCAAAGCAATAATAAGGTTTTTCTTTTTTGTGGAAACTGTTTAATATTCAAGAGTTTTTGATAAATAAAAAGTTCCAAATAAGAGCATTTATTTGAATGCTTTATTTTTTTTACTGAACGTCTTTACTATCACTTTTTAATTTTGATTTAATGCATCCTTGTTCAGAAATAGTAATACATAAACAAACCCTACATTTTTAAACGGTACTTTCCAAACCTGAATACATGTGATTGTACACTATTTATTTATTTGTTTGTAATCAAACATATTTGAATGAATTTCGGAGACATGTACATCAGTAATTATCTTAGGGTTACACAAAGTGCAAAAATACACAATTTGTTAAACTTATTCTTGACGCAGTCATGACGGGGTCTGATTCATGGTTTTCTTGTCACAAGATGACAAAACTGATTCCTACATGTTGGTTATGCCAAAGAGATCCCTAAATAGGAATAATATTTTAAGATTGCTTTGAATTTCAGCCTTTTTCATGGATCTAATATCTGACATGACTACAATCATTCATGTCAACAAAAACAAACACCTGCAAAAATAAAAGTATGGTGAATGTTTGTGAACTAAAGTGTGGTGTGACACTGCTGACTCCATCCCCATGGTTATTTATGATTATATAGTCCTAAACTAGGCCAGAGACGGCTATAGATGAAATGCTGGATGAAAATGATGGGTCAGTCACAGCTGACACTGACAGCAGCTTTCAACTATGTTTCATCGTTTAAATCGAGCAAAGCATCGTGCCACAGGGTTGAATTCCACCTACACCATCATCTTCATCGTCGACACTACCATTGTTCAAGTCATTCAATCGATGGCAGTCGGTAGGCAAGACAACAATATATTTCAGGACTAGATTATAAAACAAATCGCCGCAATATAAGTTTAAACCACCAAAGACACTATATAAATAATCCAGACATATGAATAATAGCTAAGGAGCATCAGTGTAACCATCAAAATGTTCTTCGAAAGAACATGAAACGTCGTTAATTCAAATATTTATTCATATTTATTTAGCCATAAATAAAACAATGCAAAAAGAGTAAATCTAGTTACACCTACCTTGCCAATGCTGCAGGAATAAATGAATTATACTGCGCTGCGCGACCTCTCTGTTGGATCGCCTAGCTGTGTTTCAACGGGCTCTACCAATCTCAAACACAGGGGTGCTGTACGACACAAAAAATGGAAATGTTTCTTACATCGGATTTAAACGGTTTAAATAACAGTCTAACATACTGATATATATATTTTAAGAACGTCTGTATAAAGCATTACATGTTATGGCAGATAGTTGTGTAAATGTAGATATAGGGTTTAATAGTTAGAGTTAATCTTCAATAATATAATATAATAATAATTAATAATAATACATATATAGATATGGCCTTCAGCCCATCTGAATTTTGTGGTCTCTTGTTCTCATTTTTACTCTGACAAAACTCATGATTTATGGGGTTCAGGTCTGGTGAGTTTGTTGGCCGGTCAAGCACACCAACACCATGGTTATTTAACCAGCTTTTGGTGCTTTTGGCAGTGAGGGCAGGTGCCAAATCCTTTTGGAAAATGAAATCAGCATCTTCAAAATGATGGTCAGCAGAAGGAAGCATGAAGTGCTCCAAAATTTCTTGGTAAACGGGTGCAGTGACAGAAACTTAACACTGGACTTCAAGCAACTTGGGCTATGAGCTTCTCCACCCTTCCTCCAGACTCTAGGACCTTGGTTTCCAAATGAAATACAAAACTTGCTCTCATCTGAAAAGAGGACTTTGGACCAATGGGCAACAGTCCAGTTCTTCTTCTCATTAGCCCAGGTAAAACGCCTCTGACGTTGTCTGTGGTTCAGAGTGGCTTAACAAGAGGAATACGACAACGGTAGCCAAATTCCTTGACACATCTGTGTGTGGTGGCTATGATGCCTTGACCCCAGCCTCAGTCCATTCCTTGAGAAGTTCACTCAAATTCTTGAATCGATTTTGCTTGACAATCCTCATAAGGCTGCGGTTCTCTCGGTTAGTTGTGCATCTTTTTCTTCCACACTTTTTCCTTCCACTCAACTTTCTGTTAACATGCTTGGATACAGCACTCTGTGAACAGCCAGCTTCTTTGGCAATGAATGATTGTGGCTTACAATCCTTTGAAGGGTGTCATTGATTGTCTTCTGGACAACTGTCAGACCAGCAGTCTTACCAATGATTGTGTAGCTTAGTGAACCAAATGAGAGACCATTTTGAAGGCTCAGGAAAACTTTGCAGGTGTTTTGAGTTGATTAGCTGATTGGCATGTCACCATATTCTAATTTGTTGATAGTGAATTGGGGGTTTTTTGTTAAATGTGAGCCAAAATCAATTAAAAGAACCAAAGACTTAAAAACTATACTTCAGTCTGTTGCATTGAATTTATTTAATACACGAGTTTCAATTTGAGTTGAATTACTGAAATAAATGAATTTTCCACGACATTGATAATTTATTGAGATGCACCTGGTATATATATAAACAAACACACAGGAGTTAAATTGGGGGTTGGGGGGGCTCTGTGGTTTCAGGCTTTCGAGGGGTGTACATGTGTGAGCCTACACAATCTTTGAGAAAGTGTCCTCTGCTATGAACACTAAAATGCTGATCAAAATCATTCTAGATGCTGGCAGTGTGCAAAGCCACATCTGTCTGGACTTTTAAGATCCAATTTAAAATAGTTTAAGACCTTTTTTAAGACCTGCAAAAATTATTAAAAAAATAAAATATAATACTGCATGAGCAGGGTAGGGTAATGTCTGTGGTAACATATTAAACTGTAAAATGACTGTAAAAACATTTATAGTTGAGATGCAGGTTTTCACCAAAAAACAAAAAAAATGATAAACCTCACATTTCAGCTTTTAAATCATTTTAGAATGAGTCAGAGGTATAAATTTTATACATTTATTTAAAACAACGTTATATGACGTGAAGTTCGCATTGGTCTAAATAAAACCTGCAGATGGGCTTATTGAATATGCAAATTGATTCTCTGCCAGTAGGAGGCGCGTTTGGAACGTCAGAAATATTGCTGTTCCCTGAAAACGGCTGCACACAAAGCAGTGCTGCGATCATAAACACTGCTTTATCAGATAAAAGCTAGAAGAAATATTTGCTTGACTTTTTTTTTTTTTTTTTTACTAAAACAGAATAATGGATAAGTGTGAAAAAATGATCATGGTCATGGATTTATTCATTTCCCGTAACAGCGGCTGCGGCATTGTACAGTAATGTGTCTGGCTTCCTGGGTTTAGTTTTTACAGGGCGCCTGATGGTCCTCTAATCGGACCTGTGACAGGATTTAAAGATCACTTTGGCACAGATGGACTTGAAGATGCTCTGGAGAACTCTGAGGTTTGGAAAGGGCAGATACAGAAAGAGCATGCTGTTCATGCCATGATAAGACTAGTGAGGGAGAGGTAAGAAAACTATTGAATAAGCATGTTCATTTTACAAACTATTGATTTAAAAAAAAAATTATAACAGAAAAATACATTTAACACTCCAGCTCACTTTTTCTGAGTTTTTTTTTTTAGGAGATTAATATATAAAGACATCCTAGTACTCTCTTAGAAAATAACTAAAAATCATATTAATTTATTATTTTAATTCATTCCCTTACCAATCAGAACCGTTATTTAAGGATTAGGGTTCTAAAATGAATACAGTAAATGAAAAGCCCTGTTATCACAAACAACTAGGACATAGTCCAACAACATTGGTAATATAGTATAAACCATGAAGAATATTTAGTTATTGAAACTTCTGGAATTATGAAATGTAACATTTTTAATTAATCTTGTTCATTTAGTATATTACTATTCCTAGTTTCTGTAAATAAAAAAAAAAGTTTTTGAAATGAGCGCTTTTTCTTAATGCAGAAGTGTCAGAAATATCTTGGAGGGCATTCAAATATTTGAAACAGGGGGCCCTTGGAGTCAAAAAGGTTGAGAACCACTGGGTTAGAATGTTTGTTTCCCTGCTGAATTTTGTACTGCCATCTTGTGGTTGACAATAGTATGCACGTGCACAGCCCTGTTTGTTTACTCGTACACAGGTATGGCTCATAGCTCTTGGTCCACTCACTAACTTGCTTTGGCTGTTAGATTAGATCCCTCCCTCCCTCAGAAACTCAAGGATCTGTACATTATGGGTAGTAACATGGAAGGTAAGAAAATGAGCTGCTGTATAAAAACTGGCCACCTTAAATGGGTGGCAGCAAATTGCACTTATTATATCAGTGATTATGTCTTACATAGAAACCAAGGCAGTGCCAAGAACAGCACAGGTCAGGACATGTACCCCATTCAGGACGCTTTACATAGAGCTTCATCTCCCCACACTGACCACTGTTCATTTTCCAGGCAAGGGAAATCTAACACCATCTGCAGAGTTTAATTTTAGTATGGAAGCTGAATCAGCTTGTGTAGTTTTGGAGGAATATACCTGCTCAACACACATCGCAACCTGGGAGTTCACATGCAGAAACAAATTATCTTGGGTAAAAGCCACCCATCATCATCTATTCATCATATAAAGTGATCAGGTCTCTTTTCAGAAGAATTCGATTACACTTCTTCATTTATATGGATGGTTTACAATGTTTTTATCACTGTTTGAATCATCAAACTTTTGATTGCGTGGACAGAAATATCCTCATTCGTGTTTTGAAAATCTAGGTTTAGAATGAGATGGGGTGAGTAAATGACCATTTTTATTATTGGATGAACTATCCCTTCAATCAAGTTTAAATTTAGCCAGAAATAAAATGAGAAGTCAATATTCCAGCCTGATATGTTTATTTCAACCAGTGTGACCAAACGTTCACTCTTGAAGTGACAAATGAATGATGCACAGAACACATTTCAGGTTCTTTAAGCGCCCTCAAATTAAAAGCCCATTTCAGCAAATGAAGCTTTTCACTTTAAGCAGAGGGCAATTAAAATAAAATAAAAATAAAATCTCAATCCTGAATGCGTTTCAAATCAATGTGGTAATTGTAGTCTTAGCAACCACTTGTATCTTTCCGAACATTAAATCAACCAACAAGTGTGGTCAGAAAATGCTCTAAAATGAATTAAATCATCTTAAACCAAAATGACAGCATTGTAGGAGTGGGGTTTTACGCAAAGTGCTTATTTTAAGGTTGAGTAACACTGCATCTTGCATTTTAATACAGTAATACTGGACCATATACTTTAATTACAATGCAGTATTACTCAAAACAGGGAATCTCTAAAATCGTAAAGAAAAACACCCCTACAAGGGCAATAGCTTTAAGCCAATGTCTTCAATCTTTCGTTCACTTTGTCAGTTAAAATGGAACTTAAGGCATTTTTATCATGCCCCACTAAAATAAATAGGACTGAATTTTGAGGGGGACTTGTAAATGCAACACTGGGTTTCCAGTGGTCATTTGTACCATTACAATTCATGATTTTTCCCAATCATTAAAATGATGTTGGCGTACAACACACTGTTCAACCAGGAAAAATAAAATAAGATTAGAAACCACTGCATTTTTTGTTGCTCAGTGGGGCTGTTCTGTCTCAGATGCCGTTGTTATCGGGGCTGTTAGGCCAAGGCTCCGAATTCCAGCGATTGAGTGAGGGAGACCACCCCATGCTCCAGGGGTTGTAGGTGCGGCCTATGTCGTTGGGGGCAGGTGTGGGTGGTGCAGTGTGGCTGCCCAAGTCAGGGACAGCGGAGGAAGTAGGAGGGTTGAAGGAGTGCAGGGTGGAGTCGTTGCCAGTGGACCAGATGGACCTGCTGAAGGACCAGGGACTGTGCGCACTCCCCAAAATGGACTAAAGACAGGCAGAAAGAGAAAGATGTTCATCTCATAACCTGTAGAACTACCTTTACATACAGTCAGGGGTAATCTGAAACATGTTAAGTATCTGGCTTAGTGCTATATATAAACACTACTGTTCAAAAGTTTGGAGTCAGCAAGGTTTTTATGTTTTGTTTTTGAGAGAAGTCTCTTATTCTCACCAAGGCTGCATTTATTTGATCAAAAATACAAAACAGTAATACTGTAATATTGTTTAGCAAAACGGTTTGCAAGCAAAACAGACACCGCTATACTGATGTGAGGTCACAGGTGTATGTTTGTAGAATATTTTACAATGGAATAGAAAGTTCAGAAAAGCAGCATATATTTAAAATAGAAATCTTTTGTAACATTATAAATGTCTTTACTGTCACTTTATCAATTTGACGCATCCTTGCTGAATAAAAGTATTTGAAATGTAGAAATATGTTTGCTGACCCAAACATTTACAGTAGTGAGTAATGGTTCAAGATTCCTCTGAAAATAACCTTGATATTAGGGGAAAAAAACACTGTCACTGTGATTTCTGAGATACTCCATGATCTTAGTGTTAACGGGATCTCAGGTGTCCATCTGGATGAGACATGAAAATGTGACAAGGAAGAAATATCTTACAGTTGTGAAATATCTTACAGTTGTTGGAGTTGCTGGAGATCCAGTGCTGGTAGCCCAGGAATTACTAGGCTCAGTATCCCAGATGGATGGGGAAACTGGAGTGTAGTCAGGCCAACTCTGCTGGGGCTCTGAACTCTTGGGAACAGTCATGCCTCTGAAAACTAATACAGAGAATAACCACAATATTGGATACACTGGATGCTATTTGATGCTATTTTAATTTTGCATTTTATTTGAACATTTCGCATACCTCCAGAAAGATTAAGTGGGTTGTTGGGTCCAAAAGCAGAGAAAGCATTAACCGGTCCAAAACTGGGGGGGCTGGTGGTGTCTATTGGGCTCCACAGTCCAGAGCTGAAATATGCATAATGGCATTGTAAATATACATGTAAAAACAGATAAGAAAAAAGCTTTAGTGATGTTTCATTATGAAGCCACTGCACCAGTCAGATCCGTCACTCTCCACTGATGTCATGTGAGACAGTGGTACCTTCCCCAGACTGTCAGCTTTACTAGCTGAGCCACTGCCACCTGTAAATCAAGAGCATACCACTTGTATAACATTTACATGTAAATCTGTGGCAAAAATAAATATCGTTGTTAAAATAATGGTGATGATCAGTAATTACCTCAAATTTTCCTGTTCATGCACCACTATAAGTTTATCCATATCATCTTTCTATTTAACGGGCAAACTCACCAGGGCTTTTGTCATAGCCAGCAGCTACAGCTGCAAAAGTTGGATTTCCATTTTGACCAGGCAGAGAGGCTGACTTGGTGAGCTTATTCCCTGGAGCCTTCTTTAAATTAGCCTCGCTATAACAAATATACAAGAAAAACAAACGTCACTCATATATTTCCTGCACAAACATGACGAAACCAGGAAATGTCTTGATGCCTATAACCCAAATGCAGGTTCTAAAACTAACATTTTGCCACACTGTCCAATGACCAGTGACTTGAGAAAACTCGCCGGCCATAAATATTTTTAATGGCCATGAAACTGTGTGCATTATTTCATTAAAAAAAAAATAATTGCAATTATTATTATTTTATTTACTTATAAATAAATACAAATTAATATCAAAGAAATATACAAAGAAATATCACTATAATACTACTGAACTGTAAAGTATTAACAGTACAAATACTAATATATATGCCATTTTTATCTTTGATTTTAAAAGTTAAACCTGTGCTTATACATATCTCGGACCAAAAAAAACCGCAAAAAAAGGGACCCACACAAAAAAAAACTTAGGAAGCGCCAAGCCCAGGGGTTTTTTTGCAAAAAATCGAATGCGATTTTTTTTCATGCGCATCTAGTCAGTAAAGCGGCTTTACTGACGAGATGTGCATGAAAATCGCATTCGATTTTTTTTGCTCAGCCCTACAGCAGGGATACATCTTTTGAAATGCTTCTTTTTTTGTTGACAGATTTATTAAAACTTTACACTTATTACAAATTTGGGAAGATGCTTGGTAAAGATGTTGCAGTTTCAAACGCATGTTATAAGCGACTTAATGTTAGAATGTTTGAATTAATGAAAAAAATAGTTACCGGCCAACTGGCGCGTAACGTTTCATGTACTAGCCAATTTATATTCATATTTGGCGCTTGCCAAGTGTTATTTTAGGCCCCTACCCAAATGTCCACATGCCCGTTAAAGTTACCTGCTGGTGTGGGGCACACTGCCATAGCTTCCACGAGGCACCAGGCTAGGGGAGGTCGGGGGTGGTGAACAGGTTCTGGGCATTACTGAACTGGGGCCTTTCAGGAAGGGGTCTGCATGCATGGTCTGCATAGATATCTGCTGAAGACTGTCGGCTGCTAATAAAACATATGACACAAATATTTAGATACTTAAATAGGAGAACATAAAGTAACAAACTGACTCATAATGGAGTCCAGCTTATGTTTCCAGACTCATTGCTTACGGCTGCCAGTTTTGATGAGAGGATCATCCCATTCTGGTGGCGGGGACTCTTTCTCTCCATCTGATCCGCTGCTATGACCCAGTTCCTGCATGGAGCCATTGACTACAAACTTTCCAAGTGGAGATGGCCGGTCATCACTCATCTTCCCACTGACTACTCGGGCAGACAGAATAAAAGTGGTTTCAAAATGGTTTTAGAGTTAACAGAGATTTAAATGTTGGATGGAAAAGTTGAAATCTGACATTTACTTTTGCTCAGAGCTCGTGGTTTGGGGACACTGTGAATTCCTGTATTGGCAAGGGTTTTGGTGAAGGTCTTGCGCTGCTTATCCTGTTTTTCCAGGGGAGTGACATAAGGGAGTTCTAGAGAGCTGTATAGAAACAAATTAAGGCACTGATATTAAACTCAAGATTCAAATAAATTAATAATGGAGATGGTGAAGATCACCTACGTAAGTCTGATGCAAAGTGATGATTAACCATTCTAGAATGATTCACTGGAAACTACATTTCTGTTTCACTAGCGGCACCTCGGGTCACTCAAATAATCTCAGACCCCTCTCGAAGAACGAACGGGTGTGCTGTGTTTTTTTTTATATAACAAAACCTGTCCAAAACGAAGTTAATTTGGAGTCCAATTTGGCATTTCGAAAGGGCTCAACAGCGTAAATGTCCCGCCTCTTATTTTGCTGTTGAACTCCGTCAAACTGCCATTGGTCCATGATGTTTACATAATAGGTGGGTGTGCTCTGGGGCTCCACTATATTTGATGTAAAATGTATTATTCACTGAATGCATTGGAAAGATACTGTATAGTTGAAATTGAAGATGTAATAAAAATTCTTATTCCTGAAATTGAAATTTAACTTTGCGACACTGACTCCTGTTTAATACTATGAAGCCGTTTTGAAGCCATTTTTATTAAAGCATCATAAGTAAATAGGACTTGACTGGAGTGCTGAATTGCGGAACTGGTGAAAACATATCCACATCCCTATGATCAGATGCTTTCCTAACTGCTGTTTTCTCACTGCTGTCATTATTGTGGTGTGTTTGTTGTATTATTGAGAGGATTGCGTGCAACACATTTAAATATTAATCTAAGCATAGCTCCCAGCAGAACGGCGCATGGCAATGCAGACATATCCTACCCAGGGCTCGCAAAATCACAAAATCACTGGTGGACCTTCGGGCAGACATTCTTCAGATTTTGGTAGTCCAAAATGAATTTAAGTAGCCCGAATAAAAAAAAGACATCGGCTGAACTTCACTGCGGACAAATCAGCATAATTAAAAACTTCAGTGATCGCTTATTTCACTGTCAAGTCAAGAGGAGGGGTGCAACGGAACACAAATCTCACGGCTCGGATCATATTGAATTGTCATATCAGATTTTAAGTAACAGATCGGGTCATTTTGCAGGTGAGCAAAAAAAATATGGTTCTTTATTTAAATAACAGAATACTTCTTTGATACCACAGCAAAAACTAGCAGCATATAGGGATGTAACGATTCACTCAACTCAACAGGCGACGCCTGTGCGTGATCACCAATACAACTTATGTTAACAGGAAAAGTTTTATCTTATGGGGAATGATATAAAATTATATTTAAGACAAATTATAAATAAAAGGTGTCCTTTTATTATTTCTCCAACAAAATGTTGCACATTTCTTTGTGAAATTTAAATATGTCAAACAATAAAACTAACTTGAAATTTTAAAACAAATCCCAATCAAATATTTAAATTAGGGCAACTTGCCCGATAAGTACGCATGCGCTATTTTAACGGATATTGTCAGTTAAAGACGTTCTGTAATCAGCTGTTAAATCTCCCATCAGTGCGTGCTTTCAAATTGAGCCGCATTTAAATACAACAGAGCAGTTGTTCACTGACTAGTGCGCCCAACCACTTCAAGTCGTGCGATTTGCGCAGTTAGTCAGTGAACAACGGCTCTGTGTAGTTAATGCTGCTCCAATGTGAAAGCCCGCAGGTGATGGAGATTTACCGCTGATTCCAGAACCAGCTTTCTGACAAGATGCGCGTTAAATATCGCATGCGATTTATAGTGCAGCCCTAATTTAAACTAAATACAAATAAAATCTCTTCATATAAACAACCTAATGCTTTGGCTGTGCTTTTTCCATTTAAAATGGGCAACCACTGCATTTAATCATGATCCAAACAAAGATGCTAAACACATGTTATTTAGATTGCAATTAGATTGTATAATTTCGAAATCTGAAGAAAAAACAGATTGGTCTGATTTCAGCTTTGTGAATGAGACGCAAATGTCACTCACTGACAGCAGGTGGCGCTTATGGAACAGCAGGTATTTATAGACTGCTGCCCCTTTAAGACCGAATGCAATATAATGATGCACTTGAGAATTCTTACACCACTATTTACGTTCACTTATGACATAACCGACTATGTTTACGAGAATACTTGCCGAGACAATTATTTTGAGATCATTTTGTGTGTATGTGTTCATTCAGATGCAAGAATACGTGAAAGAGGAATCAATTCTGTGCGTGCATTGTCTGAAACACGGCTCTCTGTGCGCGCTTTGAATGAGTGCGCGCAGCTCCGAATGTGCATGAATGGTTTAAAATACTTGAATGTTTAAAACACGTTGAATGTTAAAGATCAATAGGATAGTGTACCCATACAGCTACAGGGTGACAACAACGCAAATCAAGGAAGGAATTTTATATCACTGTTCAAGATAGCCCTTCGGGCAGGATGGTGAAACATTTTATTAGCCCGACTGGAAAACACAATAGCCCCGGGACGTCGGGCTAACGATTTTGCAAGCCCTGCTACCTCTTCACCATGATGAGTATCAGGGCCTAGTGACAGAAATTACACGTCACCTTCAATGGCAGCGGTCTGAACAAACCTGGATTTTTCCACTTGGTTCTCCTTCTTTGTGGTTGGTGGTTTCTTAGTTTTTGGTTTAGTAGGAGAGGGAGTAATTTCTTCTCTTTCTTTTCCACTGTCCACTGACACTGATTTTCCTTTCACTTTCACTGGCTCCTGGTTAAGACGACAAATTGTAGTCAAAGAGTGCATTTAGAATGTACATTTTCGACCAAGTTTGTTTTGGGAATTACTCTGGTGGGTCTAGTATGTTTCACGTGTATACCTCTTTAATATTGGCCTCCACGTCAGGGTTAGAGGTCTCTGTGGTAGTAGAAGAGCTGTCATCATTGTCTGCCAGTGGCTCTTTTAAATCTTCTCCTTGAGTCTTTCCCTTTGATTTCCTCTCTTTCTCCTCTTTCTTTTTAAGAGCTTTTATTTTATTCTTCACTTTCCCTTTTGATTCAAGCACTGAAAAATAAAAGTAAATTAACAGAAATTATATTGTGCATTTCACAAATTACACTGTCCTCTGGGACAAACACCTGGCATGATAAATTATAGGGCTGGGTATTGATTCAGATGTCCCGATTCAATTTGATTTTGATTCGCAAGCTATCAATTCATTTCGATTCTCGATTTTTTGATTACATTCTGTGAATATAATTTTAATACAAATGCTATTGATATTTCTACAAAATTAACAGTAAACATCAGTTTACAAATGATGAATTAATAAAAATAAATTAAGAGCCACAGGCCTGTTTAAAATATTCTTTATTGTATAGGGTCCTTTTTAAACAATAGTAGGAACCTATAAAATGTTCTTAAGTTTTCTGGTAATCAGATGAAGGCATAAAACATAAATTTAATTTATCCTAATCAAATGATTAGGATAAGGTTTACTGTTAAAATTAAAAAGGAAAAAAATATTGTTATTAGTAGATTTATTAATATTTATTATTAGTAGTAGCATAGAGTCTTAAGACTGCTAAATAGTAATATTCTGACAGTAGAACATTAAACTAAACTTTTATTTTTGACGGGTTGCCGTGAAGAACTTGCAGCTGATGTGTATGTGATATGATGGTAGTTTTGTCAAATGAAACGGTAAAATGCTAATTAAGTGACTCTCAGAGCAGCTGGAGATTATATTTGTGTATTCATATCATCATAGTGAGATGACAGAGGCTGAAGACACCGCGAGCATTGTCTGTGCTTTAGTAAGTGTGTAGTAAACAAAACAATGCATCGCACCATCCGCCATTCATTTATTCATTCATTGCGGAAATCATGGAGCCTTTATGCGTGATGTCAAATGCTTCCACAGATTTATAGTATTAATATAGCATTTCACCTGAGCATTGCGAATCATGACATGCTTTGTTATGGTCTGTCAACAGTATCTCCGCCATGATAAGCACTGAATGAATGACATGCTTTCCGTTGTAACATTGCGTAAGGGTGACATCTAGTGGAGAAGATTAATGATAAGATTCACGTTAATCAGATTTTGTTTTAAATGTGTGCTGAAATAAATACAGGAAAAGATAGATTCGCAGCTTTTGAGAATCGATATTGAGTCGACGTCATTTAAAAAAACGATTAAAGGCAAACATGTAAGATTTTATTAAAATATACAAAAACCACTAGAACAGTTATATATTTTGCTGACTTGTGTACTTACATTATCCCAAATGTTTCGAAAGAATGTTTAAATCCAGAAAAATAAAGCAATTTTAACTCGTGAAACGGAGCGTGTCCATAGTGTCATTGTGACGCCTGCCAATGACGTCATAACCCCTCAACTTTTTGTTTTGTTTTGTAGAAAACACGGAAACACCAAAGACGCTTTAATATGTAATGCGTTTTATTAGGAAGTTGATGACCGCACAGAGTAGCATTATATCAGAACTTTCAAATGTATCTAGTATGATAAAACAGCGCTGCTTTTTTTCCCCCACATACGCACGACCGGAAGGAGCGGAAAAGGTCGACTGTGGCATAATAAAAGCCCCGCTGCTTTTGAGCCGTGGGTCACGATCGTTCAGCGGCCTCGTTTCGCTTCGACAGCTTTCAGCCTCACCCTGCTTCATTCTACTACGTTAATAAATCATTAGCTCATCCATGAACATGATTACTGCCCGAGTCCCGTCAGATTCCATTGGCTGTGGGGATGAAGACGACAACATGATTCCACACTCAATCACGGCGTCATCAAACTACGCCTTTACTCTTTGTTTATTTTGAATACGTGCCCTCTAGCGGTGAAAATTACATATTGTGCCTTCAATCTAACATTTTTTTTTTTTTGCCCAGCCCTAATAAATTAGTCTATATTATGTTGATATATTGTTATATATTACCTTTGTTTTGTGAATACTGTTGTGAATTGTGTTGTAAAGACACGTTAATGGCAGGAGACTCAGGCCTGTCGAGGTCTTTATCCATAGCTGCCAGAAGTCGGCTGTAATCCTGTTCCTCTGTACTGTTGGCCCTTGTGCTGTTGGACTGTGAAGGTCCTGAGCTCGGGAGGTCCTCCAGGAGGCCTGAGCTCTGCTGCTGCTGTTTGGAACTCCGGGCTCTTCGATTAGTTAGCTGACTCAGTCCTTGGCTACTATCTTTAGTGAGTGGAAAGCTGGAGGAGTGTTGCATAGATCCAGAGCGGCCTGAACCAGATCTGGGCTTGCTGTCTGGCAGAACACCGCTGCTGTTGGAACTGGAGTGCGGACCACCCTGTCGACCCCCAGCCCGCACGCCACCGCTTGACCCGTACATTCCTCTTGTTGAGTTCTGGTTTGAGTCGGCAAAATCATTCAAGCTGCAACAGATTAAATGCATTTCGTAAAACTTCATACATAAAATGTGGATTAAAGAAGAGAAACAAAAATGAAATATCACTTCATCATAAATTAAGGATATAAAATTTGAAAAAATCCTCACTCACTTAGCATCACTTTGAATTCGTACAATTTCCCTGAGATCAAATGGTTTTCCAGTCTCCATGGGAGAGTTGGATTCCACAGACATCCGCCGTTTGAAAGGCTCCCATATTCCCTGGGCCTCCAGATAGGCAGTAGCGATGACCAGCAGGAACATGGAGCTAGAGAAATATCAGACTGTTAATCATCCACAGAAAGAGAGACAAGTACTTTATTAATCTCATGTGTTTAAAACATATAGCAATATTATACGTTAAAAAGAATTAGCAAAGTATTACTAATACATTACAAACACAATGCACAAGTTACATAATATAAATTTATAACAAATCTATAACATTTCTTTAACGTGACTTTCTTTAGTCTAGTTTTTTTTTTTCCAGAAATAAAACCCATAAAACTACAAAAAGCAGTGTGGATAGTCAATACTAAACATAAGATTCAAAAAACAAATCAGAATTGAGTGCTGTATAACCAAGGCATAGTTTTGGATGTGTAATGTTTATAAGACTTTTTTTTAGACTTTCTTAGCCATCAGGTGATCAGATATGAGAAATCAGACCTCATAATGAGGGAGACGATGATGTAGAGCTCAAGCTCCCAGTTGGGTCGGGGAAGGGTCTCAGCACACACTGCCAGCATGTGATATGGCAATGATGCATTCAGCACAAACGCAAACACTGAACCCCCCGCAGTGACCAGCTTCAGCTCCCGGATCACTCTGGATGATGTGAAATCTGGTGTAAACCTGCATGAATTCACAAGATAGAAATCACCTTATTCCAACTGTTCCTCATGATTGAACACTCTAAAATAAGGCATATATGGGAATAAGTGTCAAATTTGAGCAAGTACAAGTTTTAAAGGGGTCATATGATGTTGCTTAAAAGAACATTATGTGTGTATTTGGTGTATGCACTGTGTTTATGCGGTTAGGTTAAAAAACAAAACAAAAAAAAACAACAATATACTATTTCACATAATGTGTACATTATTGTTTCTCCTCTATGCCCCACCTTTCTGAAACGCGTCGATTTTTACAAAGCTCATCGTTCTGAAAAGTGAGGTGTACGCTGATTGGCCAGCTATCCAGTGCGTTGTGATTGGCCGAATATCTCAAGTGTGTGACTGAAATGTTACGCCCCTTACCATATTTTGATGCCGTGTCCCGGCCGGAGCGATGAGAAAAAAAAACATTAAAACCCATTATAGACGAGGCATCTGTAGCATAGTGGGGACATAGTTATGGATTATAATGATTTATACTGTTTTTTTACGCATTGCGTTGTGTATCGCGCTGCGTAAACAAAGCCATGTCTGGAGAAATGACAAACAACAAGTGCTACTCTACACTGCTCAAAACTCGCGTTTGAATCATCAGTGGCAAATTCTTTAAATATAAAAAAAAAATTGTAGTACTAAACAGGTGTGAGTCGAAACGCCCAGAGTCCTGCCAAAGTTGGACTGTCCACTACTTTATAGAAAAAAGACACCGGAATGTAGGCTCTCTCACAGGAACGTCCTCATACTCCGACAAAAAAGTCGCTGCAACATCCTGATATTGGTTTGTACTGTCTGGAAACAGTGTTGTTAAATAAACTGAACACACTGATTTCTAGGTCGTCCTCTTTTGGAAGGCAAACCAAAGTAGTTTCTCTTTAACAACGAAACACACAGCATCACAACCTGTGGCGCGTGGATGTGAGCGGAGGCAGCGCGGATTCGACAAAGGATCGGCACGGCGGGGTTGCGTGGCAACCACATTGGAAGACCAGCTGATCCGGTTCCACAGCGCGAAGTTGATGTATTTCCAGCATGGATCAGCTCTAGGCATGACGAAGCGCAAATCGTCCACTTTTGGAAGGCCAAACAAAGTAATTCCGCTTTCACAACGAAACACACAGCACCTTCAAGACATGGCGGCGGCGGCAACAATACTACAGAGAGAATAAAAGTTACGCTTCTTTCTTTACGTGAACATTTCCACTCGTGACGTAGAAATGTGGAGGCGTGTTAGAACGAGTCATTTTAGGTAGGCGTGGCTGACTCTTAACTTTTAATATCTCTTTGGATTTGAGACTTTGTCTTTGCAACTTTACAGATCTTTTTATGCACCAAGAGCTTGTAACACACCAAAGAGAAAGGAAACTTGAAATCACATCATATGACCCTTTAAGTGTTAACACAAAGGAGTGACCGGTCAAAAGTTTACAATTTTTTATGCCTTTTGAAAGAAGTTTCTTTTTGTGCTCACCAAGGCTTCACTTATTGTGATTAGTTTCACCAATTTAAAACACGAGTAATAATTGTGAAATATTAAGTACAATTTTAACATGGCTGTTGTATTTAATATATTTTAAAAATATATAAAATTAACATTTTTCATCTCACCTATTTCTCAGAAACCTTATATATATGCTGATTTTGTGCTTAATTATGTACTCTATTTATGATATTATTGTTGGTACTAATAGCATAGATTCTTTGGGACTGAAAATTAAAAAAAAATTTATTTGAAATAGAAAATCTTTGTAATATGATAAAAGTCTTTATTGTCCTGAATAAAAGTTTTTTTTCTTATTTCTTCTTTAGGGGAAGCTTACTTACCTAAAACATTTGAACAGAGTGTGTCATGTTTCAACAAAAAGATGTAAGAGCAAAAAATGTTGTAACAATGACCTCAAGACAGGAATTACATTTTAAAATATATTCAAATATAGAAAACTTAAAATAATATAGTTTTTTCGGAGTTGTAATATTTTAACATTTTATTGTGTTGGGTTAACAAACTTATTTTTTAAAGGCACCAATAAATGCAACCGTGGTCAGCATAACAGAATTCTTTAAAAAACATTTTGACCAAACATTTGACCAACAGTGTACAACAGAAAACCTCACAAAACATAACCATGAAATTACTCACAGTATGACGAGGTCTTTTGAAGTGTTTGGTTTGAGTGCAAATTCTTCACAGTTGAGAACTTTGAAGCCATAACCCTCACATGCACTGCCACTGATCTCCATAGACCGAATGTGAATTGGGAGAAGCCCTGTGTTCTCCAGCCTGAAAGTCCTTCGAAGAGTGAAGTTCGGTTCCTTGGCTTTAGCTTAAAGAAACGAGAAACACAGTAAGCATAAGCAGTATGTGAACAGAATCTCAAACTAGTTTATAACAATGAAAACATCTGGAAATTGATTTCATTTTGACACTTACCTTCTGAACAGTCTTTGAGCAATGCCTCTGTATGCTTAAACCTCAGAGAGCTGCCGAGACCTGGGGCTTTACCAGCCAGTCTCAGACTCTCTGTGGTGCCTTGACCATGAACCACGATCAAGTCTACTACTGTCAAGTTGTTCCTGTACAAACATGACATGGGTAATGTACAACAGTACTCTCACACCATTCTATTTTCAGCGTTCATTTTAGCAATCTAAGCTCACCTGACGACTAGCAGAGAAGAGACACTGTGATCAGTGATGGGTCTGAACCTCACGTTGAAGGACTTTATCTCACCAGGCATAAGGAGCATGTTGTATACATAGGGCCGAGTTAAGCCTTCAACAAATCCTGTGAAACTCTTCATCCCTGAAGACTGACACACATACAGAACTCATTAGCAGCATAAAGACACACCACAAATACTGTACAGCAATTCTTAATTTTGGTGGATATCATGAAATTAATTTTAGAAAGTAGAATAATGAAGTAGAATTGATTCAATTAAACAATAAGATGTCACTACATGGTCACAATAAGTCTGTTACTTACGTGATTTTTATGGACCTGGAATTCCAGTGTATTTGTGTCAATGTTGATGTTAGACAACCTTCCTAAAGGAAACCTTTAAAAACAACAGCAAAAAGACATCAGATGAAATCAGTATTAGTGCTACACTATATTGCAAAAAAAACGACACTTTCTGTGATGCATATTGTGATAAGAAAAAATACAGGAATTTTCACTAGATAACTTAAATAGCTCTATTTTTCTCAATTGAATTAGCTAGCTATATTTTGTTTTTATAAAATCACACTTGCTATTTCTCACAGACTGTATAATTAGGTCTTCATACATGAAAACGCATCACATCATATATAGGGGTCTATTGGCGCTTTTCCACTGCACGGTACGACACGGTACAGTTCACTTTTTTTATACCACCGCGGTGAGGTGCCAAGTGAAAACCGTACCGTTATCAAAAACGGGAAGTGTAAAAAATCTGATTGATCACGGAATGGCCGGAGAGAATAGTCACTATCCCTGTGTCAAGGAACTTGCGACACAAACACAACAGAACCTCTAGATTTAAATCAGCACAGCCAGCGAGGATCAAACGCAACTTTTTTTGAACGAGCGCACCTTTTTTTTTTTAACAACCAAAATGTTTTGTTGTCTGCTGTGGAAGTACAGACGTTTCTCTCGTTGATAGCTGAGGAGCGGATCCAGAGAGAGCTTGATTGGGCAACGCGGAATGAAAAAGTTTTTCCGGAGTCGCAGCAGTAGAGGCGGCGCAACTATAACGACACGTGAATAATCCCGCCCACTATAAAGTGGTACTGAACTGCAGTGGAAACACAACCCGTGCCGAGTCAAACCGTGCCGTGCCGAGCCGAATCGTACCACGCAGTGGAAAAGCGCCAAAACACTATAACTGGTTTAGTGCAGAAGAAGTGCCTTACCTGTCGGCAAGTCTGCCTGTGAACACAGTGGGATTTGGGTAAAGAGCCACAGGAAGAACCTGAACGTAGATTGGGACATCAGCTGGGTTTTCTAGAATCACTTCCTCTTCCTACAAAGACACAAGCTCAGGTCAATGTATTTGACTTGAGGGAAAATACTATAGTTGATTTAAACATGGTAAAATGTGTTAAACAGAGCGAGGGAACATTAGAGGTCGACCGATTGATCATTGGCCGATTTTGGCATTTATTAATTAATCGCAAAGGCAAGATTGGGCTGCTGTTAGGCCGATTTATAGTGCAGGAGCATCTCGGGAGGCTAAGCGTCGCGCAGAACGCCAGAGAATCTCCCCTCGGCTGCGTGAGAGACAGGAGATCTCACTCTGCAGCCGCTCGTTCACACACAGCTCTCAGCCAATGACGGCAGGGCAAAAAGACCATTTCGAAAGCGTTAATAGTGTGTTACCCTACTAAATTGATTGCGGGAAAGTATTCATATCATAAGCGAAACAAAGTGCAGCATGTGAAAGTAGTAGGCAAATAGAAACGCATGCAATTCCGACGAAAAACTACTGGAGGGATATAAACGTGCACGTTAATTTCCTCATGAAAGTGTGTGCTAGGTCCGACACTAGCATACCACCGATGTCATCGCTCGTGGACATGTGCACTCTAAAGGGATACTCCACCCCAAAATGACAATTTTGTCATTAATCACTTACCCCAATTTCGTTTCAAACCCATAAAAGCTTCGTTCGTCTTAGGAACACAATTTAAGATATTGGAGGAAAAATGGGCGGCATTGTGTCTGTCCGATGACTGCCAGTAAAATTACACTGCAAGGTCCAGAAAGTCTGAAATCCATCTTAAATTTGTTCCAAAGACGAAACCAAAGCTTTAACAGAGTGGAACGACATGGGCTGGTAAGTGATTAATGACAAACTTTAATTTTGGGCGTGGAGTATCCCTTAAGCGGTTATGAGCAGCAGGCTGTGTAATATCTGTGAACTCTTTTATTTTTTTTTATCACTTGGCCATTTGACTTATAGAATTGTCCAGTGTTTCCCATACATTGAGTTATTTGTGGCGGCTCGTCACCTCCACAAATATATTTCCCAAAAGGCTTATACTTTGTTGAATTAACTGAGCACTGCACTTTTCAAAACTAAAATGCAACGCGGGTGTTTTTATATGAATGTATCACTGAAAATTTACCGACCGTCTTCAGAAAAGCTTTGATATCATTTTCATTTCGTCTTTCCTGTAATGCCCGATAAAGTAGCGTTTGTGAGCGCAGTGCTTATTAGATTACAGCCATTACCGGGGAAACCACTATATCTCCCACTCCCACATTTTGCATTTGCAAGTCTGTGGGAAACAATGGTGTCAGCAAACATAAACAAAAAGCATACTTCAGAACTGTTTTGAGAAGGTGCTAAAGTTTTGAGCCATGTATTATTACTCAGAATTAGGCTACTACTACTATTACTATCTTGTACCCTGCAATAATCATTTACTCAAACTCACTTTTATGAGACGAAGGAAAAAAATAAAAATCGGCCAAAATATCGGCCAAAAAAATCGGCATCATATATCGGCCAGCGGCTGCCCTGATTTCTAAATATCGGCATCGGCCAGTGAAAAACCCATATCGGTCAACCTCTATCGACCGATAGTGGATTTTACCAATAAATCAACGAATAGTTTTTTAAATGGATACTAAACGAAAACTAAAGTAGTGCTTTAATATTAAAAAGAAACAGTACTGAACCATACTTTCTAAATGAATAAAAAATATTAATGTTAATTATATACTGATCATTAAAGTTAGTTCATAGTTAATTAATGTTTACTGAAGCACTTTAAATAACAAAAATGTAAATAGTACATGTCAAAATAACACTCTAAACAAGGAACAAACTTATACAGCTTTTATCAACTTAGTTAAGGTTGCAAAGGAGGCTTATGGGGAAGTGTGGTATATTTCATTTCAAGTAATGCTTAAAGATGGCAATCTTTAAAATCTACATAAAGGTAATTAGCATTGAAGGATTGGTTGGGGAGTGAGAAACTAATCTCGCCTATAGGCTAGCGCTGTTGTTTATAGTTTGTCATGAGGGCTATAACATTCTTGCGTATTTAACGCTATACATTTCGGAATGTAATTGCGTGTTTGTGCGTGAAAGTGAAAGTAACTCATGTAGTGTAAACGCATTACAATTCAGAGACATAATCTTGTTAATGAACACTAATTACTTCAAAAGGAAAGTTAAGTAAATATACAATGTATTCATTTTGGAAGTAACTTGCCCAACCATGGTATGAATGTGACAACATGCAGTAAGTATAGGTATACGTATACACACCATTTTGTTGTTCGTTTTAAATCCGCATCTGAATTGTCCCGCTCTGTGCAGCACACAGTGTCATGTGTCAAAACAAACAGCACATGGTGTTTTCCGCCTCTAGAGGCTGTTCTTGTCTGTCTAATGACAGTGGACCTTCTCGACGCTACAAGCAACGACGAAACCAAGAAAAACAAATTGGCATGGCTTTCTGCCATAGCCGAAGCATCGCAATCAAACTATCGGTGCCGATTAATCGGCAAAACCGATCAATCGGTTGACATACAGTGTGTATACACTCACCGATGAGCTGTTGGTGTTTGTGAGAGGAAAATAAATCTGTTGTGATGAGTTAACCAGCAAGGGCCATGTGAGCTGCGCTAAGATTTTGGCCTGCACATTCTTCTGCAGATCTGTGTTCACTTCGAAGAAAGCTTCAACCCTAAACAAACAAGAGAATCACATCAAAGATACAATACTTTATTACACTTCATTTCCAGCGATATCGTTGAAATGATTGCAAAGATATTATTTAAACAGAACTGAGCTGATGATGACATCACTGAATTCAATGATGAACTGCTTTTAACTGAAAAATGAAGTGTTTACTATTGTAATTTTGCATTAATGACAAAATGTATTTTCCTAATTAATGCTGCACAGTTGCTTTGACACAATCTGTATGTTAAAAGCGCTATATAAATAAAGATGACTTGACCATACATTTACTGTATGGTAATCTAAATCTGGTTTAAAGCAAGATGTATCAGACTCACTCAAGGCCTGAATGCTCTTTGAGCTCTCGCCATCTTTTCAGGAGCCGCTGATGTAGATCTACATCAGCGTCCCATATGTCCTCCTGCATAACCAAACCATGGGGCCTGGACTCCGCTGCAGGGGAGAAAATAAAAAAAAAACAAGCCGAAAATTAAATGAAAACGCATATAAAAACAACAAGTAATTTAGGGGGAAAAAAGCATACAGAAAGCATACATTTCAATACAAACGGTAATCCCACATAACAGTGATCACCACACTGCAAGCTGGCATCAAAATAAATGTTTGCTATCTGGAAAAGGAGGAAAAAAAACAAAAGTTAATTTTTAGGATATAAAACATCTGATTCATCCAAAATTCTTCTACATTGTACTATTGTAGTTATAGCACAAAATAAACTGAGCAAACTGTGGGCAGGTGCATTTAAGTGATGATTTAGTATAGCATTATAGTGTTTTAATTGGGAAAGGCACCTTGGACTTTCGTCTGGGTTCCAGCTCCACTTTGTTATTGCGAAGTCGTTTGAAGTAAAAGCGGACGTCCTCTGTGAGAGAGCGAATTTGCTGAAGCCTTACTTTCTGAGAGAATGAACTCTGGATGCTGAATCCTTGGTGAACAACTTTTCCCTACATAAAAAAATAAATAAAACAGCTGATGAAAATGCATTCTGAAATGGTTCTAAACATAATGAATGGTCTGTTGTGGTTTAAAATAACAGTGGTTTGAAAAACAGTCATGTTAGCACAGGGCACTGGCCACAGGAGTGGTGTTCAAACAGTGCCTGGGGGTAAAAGCAGGGATGAATCACTCATGCTCACATTACATCTACAATACATCTGCATTACCGAGATTGTACTTTGAAATCTCAATGAGCAGGTAGTTTTGAACCATTATTTAAAAAAAAAAAAAAAACACGGAGGGCACACTGAGGATTAAAGAAAGGAAAGAAAAAAAAAAGAAAGATTTTAGTTTTTGCAAACTTACCGGGAATGAAGGGGGAAGAATGATTTGTTTGGGTGAACAGCTTAATGTTCCTACCGCTATGAGAGCCTTTACAGGGATGGTTAATATCTGAAATAGACACAGATAAACTGAAGGTTTGGAAAGCATTGTTTGATTGTTGCCACAGTGTTATTTATATTTTCATATATATATGCGCGTGCAGTGTGTGTAAAAAATAAAAAAAAAAAAAAAAAAAAAAAAGTTATATAATATAGATTATATATATAATATATATATATATATACACAGTGGGGCAAAAAAATATTTAGTCAGACACAAATTGTGCAAGTTCTCCCACTTAAAAAAAATGAGAGAGGCCTGTAATTTTCAACAAAGGTATACCTCAACTATGAGAGAAAAAAAAAATCCAGAAAATCACATTTGTAGGATTTTTAAAGAATTAATTGGTAAATTCCTCGGTTAAAATAAGTATTTGGTCACCTACAAACAAGCAAGATTTCTGGCTCTCACGGACCTGTAACAACTTCTTTAAGAGGCTCATCTGTCCTCCACCCGTTACCTGTATTAATGGCATCAGTTTGAACTCGTTATCAGTATAAAAGAAACCTGTCCACAACCTCAAACAGTCACACTCCAAACTCCACCATGGCCCAAGACCAAAGAGCTGTCAAAGGACACCAGAAAAAAAATTGTAGACCTGCACCAGGCTGGGAAAGACTGAATCTGCAATAGGTAAGCATCTTGGTGTGAAGAAATCAACTGTGGGCGCAATTATTAGAAAATGGAAGAAACTCAAGATGACTGTCAATCTCCCTCGGACTGGGGCTATAAGCAATAATTCACACGGGGGACCAGTGAATGACTGCAGAGAGCTTGACCAAGTAACAAAGGCTACCATCGTAACACACTGCGCCGCAGGACTCAATCTGCAGATGCAGACGTGTCCCCTGCTTAAGCAAGTACTGCAAGGACGTCTAAAGTTTGCTGAAGAGCATTTGGATGATCCAGAAGAGGATTGGGAGAATGTAATATGGTCAGATAAAACCAAAATAGAACTTTTTGGTAAAAACTCAACTTGTCGTGTTTGGAGGAGAAAGAATGCTGAGTTGCATCAAAGAACACCATACCTACTGTGAAACATGGGGTGGAAACATCATGCTTTGGGGCGGTTTTCTGCAAGGGGACCAGGACGACTGATCTGTGTAAACGAAAGAATGAATGGGGCCCTGTATCGTGAGATTTTGAGTGAAAACATCCTTCCATCAGCAAGGCCATTGAAGATGAAACGTGGCTGGGTCTTTCAGCATTGACAATGATCCCAAACACACCGCCCAAGTGGCTTTGTAAGAAGCATTTCAAGGATCTGGAGTGGCCTAGCCAGTCTCCAGATCTCAACCCCATAGAAAATCTTTGGAGGGAGTTGAAAATCCGTGTTGCCCAGCAACAGCCCCAAAACATTACTGCTCTAGAGGAGATCTGCATGGAAGAATGGACCAAAATACCAGCAACAGTGTGTGAAAACCTTACAGAAAACGTTTGACCTCTAGGTCATTGCCAACAAAGGGTATATAACAAATTATTGAGATTAAATTTTGTTATTGACAAATACTTATTTTCCACCATAATTTGCAAATAAACTCTTTAAAAATCCTACAATGTGATTTTCTGGATTTTTTTTCATAGTTGAGGTATACCTATGATGAAAATTACACTTTTTAAGTGGGAAGGAACTGGCACAATTGTGGCTGGACTAAATACTGTTTTTACCCACTGTGTGTATATATATATTATATATATATATATAGATATATATATATATCTATATACACACACACACACACACACCTCTAAGAGGTGTAATGGTACACAAACATTACAGTTTGGTATGTACCTCAGTTTTGACGTCACGGTTCGGAACGGTTTCAGTACAGCAGGGAGAAAACTAAACATAAAATTGCTTTTTATGTATGCAAAAAGTGTACAAAGTTTTTAAATTAACTTCTAGATTATAAAAAAAAAAATTATTTGTTGTTGAAATATGATCATTTACACAGTGGCTCTCCTAACTTGTTTGATCACGGATTTATTTAAGAATACATTAAATAATTCACTAACAGGTAAGTAAAATATAATGATTATAAAGTCTAATATTTCACGAAATGCTCTTCTCTAGACTTAATTTATAGCGCACTAACGAGCTGTGGACACTGATCACTTGCCTGAGGTAAAGGAAATGCTATGTGACATTTTGTTTACAAGCTGTTTTATTGCCGTCTTTCCGCGGTTTAAACACTGATTGAGCGATTACATGAGGAAGGAGATGTTCATTCATGTTTATATCACGTTAAAACTAGTAGTAAAGAGGATGATTGCACTCACTCATGCTCCACGCTGCCATTTGAACTGAGGCGTTTATACAGCGATCTCTCGCGCCGCATCAAAGAGTGTCAAAACGGCATTTACTGTTTGAATTTCATAATAAAAATGACAATTTGAAAGCTGAGACTTTTTCATATCAAAAGTAACAAATAACTGGAGTTTCCAATGGAGTGCCCACTAGTGCAGTGGTTAAAACAATGCTGTATTTGTTTGCTACACATGCGTACCGAACTGAAAATGTTCAATACAAATATGTGTACCGTTACACCCCTTATATCTACACACATGTACAAAAAATGGATCTGTGTGACAACAGTCATTGATTTATAATGAGAACGTTCTATTTGTTTTTTACGTCATTCTTATATACTTACATATATACACAAACATATTTATACATTTTTATCAATATCTGGTGTTACTGATTTGAAGTTTCAAGGTTCACAGACCCCCTTCCCGAGCACCAGCTTTGGCGCAACAACCTGCACCATTTTTGGGGAAAGATGTTTTCTGGATGAAACACATACCTCATAGTCTGTTGTAATATGTACTGCTCCATCATAAACTCCCTCTAGAGCTTTAGCTACCAAAGTGACTTTAAATGCTGCGTAGTAGCCTGAGGCTAAAATGACCTGTGAGAAAACAGACATGCAATATGGAGTTATGAACACCTACACATACAAATGACAGTTCTGTAGCCATCCTGCTTTTCCTAAATAGACATACATACTCCAGTGTAACTGTATTCTTAAGTATACAACAGACAACAGTCTAACTGAAACATTTCTATGTGAACTGTCCCATTCGGTTTACATTGCCTTACTTTGGGTCTTTAAAAAATGAAAAATGTCTAAAATAAAACCTTTGCTTGCAGTAATCCAAAACCATAAATCTTGCAACACTTCTGCAATTTTACCACAAGTACGGACATGCAAAGAATCCACCGGAAGTCCTATGACTGCCTGCAGATATAATCCAATCTGTACACTGAGATAGCCATGTATGGCTCCTCTTGATTATGAATTACGTTTCCAATCTTTAATATCTGCATTATTTTCACTGACATAAATAAAGATCATAAAATATTTATAATACATATATAACGGTTTCGTAAAATAAAATTTTATCAATGTTTATTGTAGGGGAGTGTCTCATTTCAGGTGGCAAGTCAATTTCTTTACATTTCGTATAAAAATACAAACAGACATAATTTTGCATACAAATTCCAATATTGCCCAGCGTCCCCTATTTTGTATGTGGATTATAAATACTTTTATCAGATATTTATTACGATATACAGTTATTATTCTTTGTTAACGAATATTCCAGCATAAAGACAAGTTAAGCCCCGTGTAACGCTGTTCATTACATAGAAAATGACTCTGATATGATACATTTACAAGTTTTGGTAACGGACAATAAAGGAGTAGTAAAGACGGTTCTTACGGTTTTGTATTGGGCGGCTGATGTCTTCTGGAGCTCTTGTGTTCTGCTCAGTGCTATACTTCGGTTCCCTCTTTCGGTGCTAAGTAACTCCATTGACAGACTGTCTCCTGTCACCAACCATGACTTTATCTCCAACTGTAAGGACAGAGAAATCTCTGTAATATACTGTATATGATTTCCATAAATTCTCAATAATGTATTTATAAAGACAAAGCCATATCACCATCATGTTCAATTAGTAATGTCTGAAAAGGGTCCATCATAAGGAAATTTAAAGTTTTCCTTTCTCGTGGAGTGTTACAAGTTCTTGGTGCATAAATAAGATCTGTAAATTTGTAAAGACTAAAGTCTCAAATCCAAATAGATGTTCTTTATAAAAGTTAAGAGTCTGCCACTCCTACCTAAAACGGCTCGTTTTAACACTTCCCCACATGTCTACGTCACGATGTGGTTAGATTTGCATAACGCCGCCCAAATGTCACGCAAAGAAAGAAGGCGTCAATTTTATTCTCACTGTAGTATTGTTTCCGCCGCCGCCATGTCATGGAGACGCAGTGTGTTTTGTTGTGAGAAAGCGAACCTACTTTGTTTGGTCTTCCAAAAGAGAATGATATCTGTTTTGTCATGCCTGGAGCTGATCCGTGCTTGTTGCTGAGGAAATACAACAACTTTGCGCTGTGGACGCGGAATGGGCTTTCACAGTGGCGAAGCGGAGTCCATCCCGGGTGGTAGGCAATGTGGTTGTGGGTATAAGCCTCCTTCGTCGAATCAGCCGGCCGTGCCGTTCTCAAGCCCGCCTTCCTCTGCTCACTCAAGCCGGCCTCTGCTCACTCAAGGTCGCGCGGTGTGTGACGCTGTGTTCGTTGTGAAAGCGAAACTACTTTAATTGTTTGGTCTTCCAAAAGAGGACAAGACAAGAAATCAGTGGTTAAGTTGTATTTACAACACTGTTCAGAACAGTACAACCCAAAAATGGAGATGTGCGCAGCGCATTTTGCGGAGGATGAGGACCGTTTCCTGGGAGAGTAGCCTACAATGACGGCTGTTCTGACTCACAGACTGTAAGTAAGTCTTTTATATTTAAAGAATTTTTAGATTTTATATTTTTGTTAATTCAAATGCGAGTTTTGAGCAGTGTAGAGTTGGCTTGTTGTTTGTTGTTTCTCCGATTACAAATGTAGACATGGTTTTATGTTTGCGCGGCGTGATAGGCAACACAACGCGTAAAAAGACAGTAAAAGTCAATTATAATCAGTAATTATGCCCCACTGGATGCAACGAATGCTCGTTTATAATGGGTTTTCATGTTTTTGAATAGTAGCTCCGGCCGGACAGGGCATCACAATATGGTAAGGGACGTAAAATTTCTGTCACATGCTTGAGGTATTCGGCCAATCACTACGCATTGGATAGCTGGCCAATCAGATCACACCTTGCTTTTCAGACCGATGAGATTTGTAAAAATCGACATGTTTCAGAAAGGCGGGGCATAGAGGCGAAGAAACAATAATGTACAGTAGTGGAAAATAATGTTTTTTTTTTAACATTAAACCGCATAAATAGGGCTTTCGCGATAACTGCAATACGCGCTATGGACGAGCAAAACCGCAGAGGACTGCACGAACCGCAGCAACGCGATTTTGGCGGTGCTTCTATCCGAGAGATCGACTGAGCGTGTGCGATTACTTGCGTTTGTCCTCCAGGCAGAGTCATATATATTTGTGAAAACAGGTTGTCATGTCCAAGGAAAACGTAATCTCTGTTTTAGCATCGACGCATAACTGGTCAGCTGAGCCTTAAGTGGCGCTCAAAGTTTAAATGATTTCAACAGCGTGTTTCATTAAGTCTCTTTGAATGAATTAATCAGCATTTTTGAACGTGTAGTTGAATTAGTCACGTTCCACCACCTTGTGGCGCAACACTATAACTGCACTGACTGACAGCCCGTATAGAACGCGCACAGGTGGAAATATCAATAGAAAGTCTCTTGTGTAGTCAGATTAGAAAATCAGATTACAACTAGGCTAATGTTTTACATATAGGGTAACCGATAGCTAACAATCTTATGGCAGGTTATGTTCAGTATGGGGAACGTTATTTTGTATCTATTCTGTGAAATTCCTTCTGTTCAAAAACGCTATTGGTGTCGGTGTCATTGTCTTAATGAAGATGACCTGTAGTTATATCGTAAAACATACACTTATATATATATCTATATATATACAGTGGGTACGGAAAGAATTCAGAGCTGGCCGCAGAGGTCCATAAATTTTCATCTTTGTTCGATGCAGAAATTTGCTAAAACATTAATGTTAAGCCAGCCGGAACTCCCTCAGTTGCATACATGTACTCACATTCGCAGTTACCGCGGATGCCCCTTATTTTGAAGAAAAAAACACAGACTGTTGACATTTTGCAATGTTTAAAAAAACCCCCCGGCGGAAACTGAAATATCACATGGTTTTAAGTATTCAGACCCTTTGCTGTGACTCATATATTGAACTCAGGTGCTGTCAATTTCTTCCGATCATCCTTGAGATGGTTCTACACCTGCATTTGAGTCCAGCTGTGTTTGATTAAACCGATTGGACTTGATTAGGAAAGCCACAAACCTGTCTATATAAGACCTTACAGCTAACAGTGCATGTCAGAGCAAATGAGAAACATGAGGTCAAAGGAACTGCCTGAAGAACTCAGAGACAGAATTGTGGCAAGGCACAAATCTGGCCAAGGTTACAAAAACATTTCTGCTGCACTTAAGGTTCTAAGAGCACAGTGGCCTCCATAATCTTAAATGGAAGACGTTTGGGACGACCAAACCCTTCCTAGAGCTGACCGTCTGGCCAAACTGAGCTATCGGGGGGAGAAGAGCCTTGGTGAGCAGAGGGAAAGAAGAAAAAAAAAAAACCCAAAGCTCACTGTGGCTGAGCTCCAGAGATGCAGTGGGAGAATGGGAGATGGGAGAAAGTTGTAGAAAGTCAACCATCACTGCAGCCCTCCACCAGTCGGGGTTTTATGGCAGAGTTGCCCGACGGAAGCCTCTCCTCAGTCCAAGACACATGAAAGCCCGCATGGAGTGGTGAGATGGTGAGACATAAGATCTCTGGTCTGATGAGACCAAGATATAAATTTTTGGCCTTAATTCTAAGCGGTATGTGTGGAGAAAAACAGGCATTGCTCATCACCTGTCTAATACAGTCCCAACCGTGAAGCATGGGGGTGGCAGCATCATGATGTGGGGGTGTTTTTCAGCTGCAGGGGACAGGACGACTGGTTGCAATCGAATCGAGGGAAAGATGAATGCGGCCAAGTAAAGGGATATCCTGGACGAAAACCTTCTCCAGAGTGCTTAGGACCTCAGACTGGGCCGAAGGTTTCCTTCCAACAAGACAATGACCCTAAGCACACAGCTAAAATAACGATGGAGTGGCTTCACAACAACGCTCTGACTGTTCTTGAATGGCCCAGCCAGCGCCCTGACTTAAACCCAATTGAGCATCTCTGGCGAGACCTAAAAATGGCTGTCCACCAACGTTTACAATCCAACCTGACAGAACTGGAGAGGATCTGCAGGAGGAATGGCAGAGGATCCCCAAATCCAGGTTTGAAAAACTTGTTGCATCTTTCCCAAAAAGACTCTGGCTGTATTAGATCAAAAGGGTGCTTATACTAAATACTGAGCAAAGGGTCTGAATACTTAGGACCAAGTGATATTTCAGTTTTTCTTTTGTAATAAATCTGCAAAAAAGTCAACAATTCTGTGATTTTCTGTCAATATGGGGTGCTGTGTGGACATTAATGAGGAAAAAAAAAAAACTTAAAAGATTTTAGCAAATGGCTGCAAAATAAAAAAGAGTGAAAAATTTAAGGGTGTCTTAATACTTTCCGTACCCACTGTGGATTGGCCATGAGCACCTCAAATTACCGCAGGGAAATTCTCACTGTGACAGCCCTCCGCATAAACACATTTCATTACACCAGATACACATAATAATGTTTTTTTTAGCAACATCATATGGCCCCTTTAAAAGCTTCAACAGAACTGTTATTTTTATCCAAATGACATGTCACACTGTACTGAACATGATGACCTCGTACCTCAATTGGGTTGCTGTTGACCACCACAAACACCAAACTGCTGGTGTCTGTAGCACTAAGCACTCCAAAGTCTAGGATGTGCTCTCGAAGACAGGGAGGAAGAACAACGGGCTGTTAAATAAGAAAGCAAAGACAAATCATGGCCAATTAATCTCTAAAATTATACATAT